>JAWZYV010012486.1:0-368079 GCA_038373885.1 Cheiracanthium punctorium
TGTCTAGCTAGAGTCCAATTTCCAAAAAACATAATGTATCCTGTTTTTCATTAGACAGCATTTAGTGTAGGTAGTCGTCTAAATACAACTCCAGCTTTCGAAATAAGTAGATTCTCTCTGCTTTTTTCGACACTCAACCGTCGGATGGTTTGGCATTTATTTTAGACTAGCTGAAGTACCCGTCCTTGACGGGTTAGTGAATGCAAATTTCCAAAAAGCAAGAACTTCCGTCAGCATTGTAGGAGTACACAGAATGGATGTAGTATGTTGCCAAAGTAAAGAAAGCCAAGTTATAATTTTTATGTATTGTTAAAATATTACAGGTTAGAGAGTCACTAAGTAATATCATTTCATTCGCTTTAGTCGTAATTATGGGATGCGCGAACGAATATTTACGCATATTGAAATAATTTTCGCAAAATCTCAAAATCTAATCAACATTTTTGAAAAATTGGAAGCCTAGAATTTAAGTTGAGTGACAACCTATCATGTCACCCAATTTCGTTTCATTCCCTGCTGTCTTTATTTCGTGATGCTGGAACAAACATTTTAGCATTTTTAAACGATTTTCACAAAATCTCAATATAATGTAATCAAAATATTTTAAAAATTCAACACCTATAAATTAAGATTAGCAACTACCTATCATATCACCAAATTTCGTATTAGTCGTTATTACGCGATGCTTGAAAAAATATAACCGCATTTTGGGAGAATTTTCACAAAATCTCAAAATCTAATAAAAATGTTTAAAAAATTGGACACCTATACTTTATGTTGAGCAACAACCTATCATGTGACCAAATTTCATATCATTCGCTTTAGTCGTTATTACGTAATGCGGGAACAAAAATTCACTCAGTTTGAAACGATTTTCGCAAAATCCCAAATCTGATCGGTTTTTTTTTAGATGCTTATAGTTTAAGGTGACCACCTATCATTTCACCAAATACCATTTTTTCACCTTTGCAGTTATTACGTGATGTGCGAACACAATACGCAGTTTGAAACAATTTTCGCAAAATCTCAAAATCTAATCAAGATTTTTTTTTAAATTCGACGCCTATGTTTTAAGTTGAGTGACCACCTATCATGACACCCAATTTCATATCATTCGCTTCAGTCGTTTTTACGTGATGCTTGAACACAAATTTACGCAGCTTGAAAGGATTTTCGCAAAATCTCAAAATCCAATCAAGATTTTTTTAAAAATTCGACGCCTATGTTTTAAGTTGAGTGACCACCTATCATGACACCCAATTTCATATCATTCGCTTCAGTCGTTTTTACGTGATGCTTGAACACAAATTTACGCAGTTTGAAACGATTTTCGCAAAATCTGAAAATCTAATCAAGATTTTTTAAAAATTCGACGCCTATGTTTTAAGTTGAGTGACCACCTATCATGACACCCAATTTCATATCATTCGCTTCAGCCGTTTTTACGTGATGTTTAAACAAAAAAAGCGTCACGGACAGAATGACAGAATGGCAGAACGACAGAAGGACAGAACGACAGAATGACAGAATGACAGACAGACAAACTTTTTTTTGAGGGTCGCATCGGAATCCCGGGTGCTTGAAACGGATAGAAATCGCAAAATTTTTGAATTCCAAGAAATGTACAGACAAAAGTCTAATTTTATTTATATAGATTCCTGTCAATATTCCGGACCTAATTTTTGTAATAAAAAATTTTGGTGATATCTAATAATTTTCTTTTGGACTATTTCCCTTAAGGTGAATTCGTCAGTAAAAGTCTCTTTAAATGGAATTTTTAGGCCCTCTCTCTCTGTTTCTGCATTCTACATGTGATTTATGGAAGGAGTATATTACATGGAAGACGGATGAGGTGGAGAAATATTTTAATCTCTGAGACAGTTTAGAATGAAATTTTTTAATACTTATTCTCTCTGTTAGGGACATTTTTTTCTGGATTCTCCAAATTAGCTTTTATAACGTCTGTTTTAACCTCTTTATCTTTCTGTCTTTAGGGTGTATTGGACTATCATACCATAGCATACGGACAGTACCATAATGTTTTATATCTTTTTGGTACTTTAGCTAGAATGTCTATTTTTCGGAAAGGAATTTCTTGAATGTCGCTTCACAAAAGTCGATATTGTAAACGCTACCTAAGAGTACCTCAAGAGTGCTTGGGCCTCAGTCTAGGAATCGAGGGACCATCTGAGTGCTATTAGAATTGACTGCCAGTTTTGATTGGATTCAATCTTGTCACAAATATAGGGCTTGGTGTTGTGAAGCATGCAAATGCGCTTCTTTGCGCCTTCTTGTTATTTTATTGCAGACTTTAGTGTTTTATTTTTTGTCTTGAATATTTCAGACACCGACACTACTTTTAAGGTAAATGAGCCTCTTTTAGTACGTGAACATAATGCGAGATGTTCAAAATACCTTTTTCAAGTTGTGATCCATTTCTGCCTTTTGGTTAATTAATACCTCTAGGAATGCTTGTGAGGCGAGAACTCGGTCTGTCTCGTTTTGCATACCCGCCACAAATCTGTCTCTCTCTTGTCTCCCATCCCTGACTGTAGTTATTTTGTTCAATACTGAAAATGGGGGCTATTTTAGGAATTTACTTACGTATTTTAAAGACATATTTAAAATTGTCTTGCTGTCACGGCGAATTCGCTTTATCAGTGTAGGATAGTATTTTTAACGGACATCTTTAGACGGGATTTTTGATACATTTTCCAGGTTTATTTTTTTCATTGACCTGGATTTGGTGATTTCTTTCCCCCTCCTCATCTTTGAGACTATTTCTCAGACGGTCAGTTTTTGTTCTTAAAAATTCAAGTTTTTCCTTCCTTAAAAATATTTTTATGTTCTCTCTCTTGATTTCTGCTATGTAGGCATTGTAAATGGCTCACCTTCAGTTTTTTTTTTTTTTTTAATTCCTGTCACGGAATATCACATGCAATCGGTCTGCGCTCAATTATTCCTGAGAGTTTTAAGACGATTTTGAAAAAAAAACTCACTTTTGACAGTTATGTTGATGAATTTGTAAGAAAAGGTTTTCCAGTCACAATTTTAGCCTGTTTACAGTGTCTGTTTTCCGTCTGTAACCGTCTGTATTTTAATTATTTGCAGTTTGACCCATTTTGTTCACATTTTCATCTAGTTTTGCCTAGCTTTCACTCATTTCTGGAAATTTGTTCTCTCCGGTCCTTGTTCACCAACGTCTAGTTTGCAGATGCTGCCTGCCTATGTTATGCGCCTTCGCATTGAAAGGTAGACTGAAGGCTAATATCTTATTCTTTGCATTAACTGTATTTATAGGCTGTTGTTAGTACAGTGCTTCCGTTTGGGATGCAATCAGATAAGTCTCTCGTCTCTTCTCCTTCCTTCTATTTTATTGTCTTTTCAGATTACGTAGCACTAAGCTATTTTAAACTTCGAAATTTTTGAATCCATGCTCATGCCTTTCTTTAACCCTACTATGCCTACTATGCCACAATTTTTAGCAAAATTTGCAGAGTTCTTTAAAAAGTTTTTCTTTTACTTTTTTACAATTATTTCAGTCGTCTTACTTTTTATTAAGTTCTTGGAATGAAAGCCTCTAGTTGTTTCACTTTGAGAGACAATTTTGTCTAAAGCTTTCCAGTAGATTCTTTGGTCTTATTGTCCCCCTTCTTCTACATAGTCAACAATTGGAATATTGAATTTTAATACTTCTGCGTCGGATAATTTCATGGAAGAATATTATCGAAGCTCTCGAATCTCTTGTCATTTTTTGAAAGCTTTTTATAACGAGAAGTCGTCTACTGTTATCTTGTTGAGGTGCGTTTTCTGGATAAACAGTTTTCGACCACACTTGCTTGTCCCGCACTGTCTTTTCTAAATTGGGGCTTTATTTTATTTATTTATTCACTGAATACTAGATGCAAGGCGTGTACGCTGAAGAAATGTTCTATCATCTGAGAGGTTTGAAACGATTTTTATGATCACTCATGTTTCGCCGCCATTTTTGTTCGATTTTTCAGAGAAGCTTTGCACTATTAAGGCCAGTTCTGTCGTTTGGCCGTATCTAGATATTATAATTTTTAACAGCCGGCCAGGTGGTGTGGCGGCATTTTAGAGGTATTAGGCTAGTTTAAACGACTCAGAAGTTAGATATGCTGTTAATGGTTACAAAATAAATTTCTCCAACGAAAAAATGTGTCTTGATCCTTTATAGTTCTGTTACAGGAACACTTAAAAGATTTCCAATTCATTACGGTCAATGGCAATTTTAGAGACATTCATCCATTTAAAGCACAACACCGTCCTACCATATTGTTAGGTAATGTTTCCGACCACGGCCACGTGCCTCCCTCAAGAATGACGCTAAAAGTCGCCAAGCTTGACGAAAATTGCTCAAAATCTTGCCATTTGTCATCGTCCTTGACGAGTTTTGTTCGAAATATCGACAAATTGGGCGATAGTCAGTCAGTGTTTGGTCCATGCCCAAAATCTCGCTATTTGTCGTCGACCTTGGCGAGTTTTTCCAAAATATCGCCAAATTTGGCGCAAAAAATAATTTGTATTTCTCATAACTCTAAAACTTTTAACCGTAGAATGTTGAAATTTTGTATTTAGAGCTGTTGTAACATCTAACTGTGCATCCCTGTTTTGATTGCAATCAACTGGGTCATTTATTTACAGGGTCACCCAAATGACTTTAAATACATTAAGGTGTATGATACATTCCATTCATTGAAAGTCTGTGGTCAATGACTGCTTTGGCTATCCTCAGTATCTCTCAAACTATCTCAAGCTGGTCGAGTTGTGGCGAAATATCGCCCAATTAAGTGCTAAAACCAAATCTTTCAAATGGAACCCAGCTTGGCGATATCGGAAACATTTGGCTAGAAATCGCTAAACCTTAGTATTGCTGCAGTATTTTATCTCTTTCAAAGAAAATAAGATTGGATGAAGTGCGCCGAAAATATTTCTGATTGAATATACGTGCAAGGAAGTTGTGCGTTGTCCACATCAGAATTATTTTTTTCTATTTTTGAATGATTGTCATGGAACTTGCACTATTTCTCGTACTCATAATGGCGAATGCTTAAAGAAAGCTAATTTTAATCATGTGTTAGCAATTACTTGTGTATAGAAGACTATTAGTTTAGTGGTCAATATTTTCAATTTCTATCATTTTTCGATTTTTCGGTCTGTTTTTAGACAGCTTTTTCATGAATTCATGGCTAGTTCGCTGGTCTTCTATTAAAAATAAAGGCATTTGCCGTTTGTTCAAGGGATTTATGGCTACAGGCTGGAGTCAACCATTGAAAAACATAAGCATCCTGATTTTCAGTGGATAATAGGCAGTGTCGGCAATCATAAATATACGGCTCTAACTGTTGAAATAAGTAGAGGCTCTCTGCTTATTCTCTAGTCCTGCCAGACTGTTTGAGTTCCGGCGAATGTGTCATGCCCAATTTCTCAGAATCTAAGAAGTATTTGCATGGTAAATCTCTCCCATGTTGATCCTATATTTTTGGCCAATATTCCGGACCTAATTTTTGCAACGTAAATTTTGATGATCTTTCGGGTTTTTTAGGACTATTTCCCTTAATCAAAATATTTTAAGTACTATAATGATATCTTTTATGCCCCCTGTTTGGGTTTCCCCCCCTTATATTATGCCCCCTGTTTGGGTTTCTGCTATCTACATGTAACTTACAGACGGAGTATATTACATGAAAGACAGGTCATCTGGTGAAATATTTTAATCTCTAAAGTCGTAGAACGAATTTTTTACTACTTTTTTTTATGCCGTTGGGCACTGCGAAACGGTGTCCAATGGCTATTTCCTAAACCGTTAGTCAGAGACACATAGTTCCAACTGCAAAAATGCTCTAAATTGTGTAATATATTACATCAGAAAGGATAGAAGTCAATAAATTCATTTCTATAAAAATTGCGAAATTTAAATTTTTATACGCTCCCGCGGTCCTATCAGTTATATTTAGAAAATTTTTCTTTACACGATTTGATGTGCAAAATTTAAAAAAGATCGTCCTTCTACGACCAAAATTTTCCTAACAAACTCCTATCCAGATTATGTTTTTATCACTTTTAAAAATTTTGCAACTATTATTTTATGACTTTTATTACCTTTTAACAAGTTCATATTTTAACTTGTACTTTTTAAAAATCCTTTACCTGTTATTGGATACTGAACTGTCATTTTATCCTGTGTTTGGCGCAGTGTAAAGAAGTTAATTAGTTAGGCTGTTTTAAATTATTAAGACTGCGTTGTGACACATGAAAATCCAGGTTCGATATACTTAGTTGCAATATAATAAAAAGACGTTAAATACTAAAAAACTATTTTATTAAAAAGATACTATTGAAATATAAACTTATTACAACGGATGGTGGTGGCTCAGCGAAATAAAAAAATACGTCCTATATAGACAGTGAAATTAAGGTGGAATGACTTAAAAATTACGCCAGCACAGAATGACACATTGGCGAGAAAAAACACCTGACTGAGATCAATAACGCCCATTCCAGAGCAACCCTAACAGTTAATCCAATAAAATTAAAATGACGTAATCGCGAGCCAATCATTTTAAAGATGTTGCAGGGCAACAAATAATAACTTACGCCAGCAGGATGCCAAGAGGGGAAGTAGAAAGTACGTTGATTTTGCAAACGGACGTAATGCAATCTATTTTTAGCACAACGATGCCACCATGTCTCAAGAAGAGACAAATAAACAAATAAGAATAATGCATGCAGGAAAAGCGAAAATACAGATTTAAAAGCCGAAATGGCAGAAAAATGAAAACAGAAGTGATTTAGAACACATGATTTTGGATAGATTACATTAAAGAAAGCCAAATTAAATGATTATTAAATTAGATATGTGATCTCCATCACACGCAGCATGTCCTTTCGGATATTACGACATTACACTTTAAGCAACCAACTATAAGAGTATCGGTGATAATGAATCATATATGCACAGTGCGACCGCTGAAGTCCTTTGTCAACCCCGTTAACTTTGAAAAGTCGAAAGCTATAGTCATAAAAGAGAGTCAAGTATCTTAAAAAGACTAGTTGGTACTACTGCAGATTGTGTAGAACTTGATCTTGTGTGATTCCCGGGCTGAGACCTCAAAGCATCGTTTTATTCATTTATTACTTCCTTGAAGGAAGTAATGCGATCGCGAAAAATTTCGGTATCCAGATTCTGACGAAAGAAAAAAAAACAACTATTTTTACTACCTTTAAATTCATTTTTAAGAGTTTTTGCCAGATATCTCATAGTACGCATGTATGTGCGTTCATATAAATGCATGTACAATTCATGTCGACCGACCACAAATCCTTTTTGAGCAGTTTTTTCCCGGACGTCTGTACGTACGTACGTAAATAACTCGCATATCTCAAAAGCTTGGTCGTAGAATGTTGAAATTTTATATTTGGGACTGTTGTAACATCTAGTTGTGCAATCCCTTCCCCCCTTTATTGGTTCCAGTCGACTGGATAGTTTATTGACAGGGCCACCCAAAAGATTTTCCATACATTAATGTCTATGGACATCTTCAATATAGTATGTCTGTAGTCAGTCATCGTTTGGTATATGCCCGATATCTCGTAATGCATCATCCGAGTTTTGCCGAAATATCGACCAATTTGGCACCAAAAATAATTTCGTATTTCTCACAACACTAAAACTTTTGACCGTAGAATGTAAAAATTTTCTATTTGGAACTATTGCAACATGTGACCTTGCATCTCTTTTTTGATTGCAATCGACTGGGTAATTTATTGACAGGGTGACCCAAAAGACTTTAAATACGTTACGGTCTGTGGATGCCTTCAATTCATTAAAAGTCTGTGATGAATCAGTCTCTCAGCTATGACACAAATCTCGCTAACTATCTCAAGCTTTAAAATAAATAAAAACTTTGTGAAATAACAAGATACGATCGTTTCGACTGAAAAATTATTCAGTCTTCGTCAGTCAAAGCTCTTCGTCTCCAAAACAGTGGAACTCTGTTATGTGAGACGAAGATAAGTTAGCTCAAGCTTGTCGGCCTTGGCAAAATATCGCCCAATTAATTGCAAAAAACAAATCTTTCATACTGAACTCAGCTTGGCGATATCTCAAATAGTTGGCCAGAACTAGTTGCACCTTTGGATTATTGCAGTATTTTATCTCTTTCAAACACAAAATATGTTTAGATGAAGTGCGCCAAAAATATTTATGATTTAATTAATAGACGTATAAGGAAGTTATGTGGTGTCAAACATCAGATATTTTTTAAATATGTGTTCAGTAAAAAATATTAAGCACAAAATACAAATCATATCTATCGAAAGAATGAATATACTTTATTTATAACATATGAAAGTTACAATCTTTCGCCTTTCTTTTTACACAACCACTGAATAGGAGACAGGAGGGTACATTAACAACACTTCGACACCTTTCCACGTTAACAACCTTGTGATAGACATTTAAAATCCAAAAACACACTATGTATAGGATCCGTAGGTTATAGTACACTCTTTATACGCATTAACACATCTCAGTATGTACAAAAGAACTGAATTTTTTTATGTTATACTGTATACTGTATATGCTTCAATGCTGTATATACTTCAAATGTGTGTTTTTTTTCTCCCATATTAATATGTAGCAGCAATTGACGCGTCACTAAAATAGTAAATATCTTCTTTTATCTTAATACGTAAAAATAGTTTTATAACAACAATTAAAAAAAGCACGTGAACAGAAATTTAACTAGTCTTCAGTTAGCTGGCATCTATCTATATGTATACGTAATTTACGCATGCGTGTGTGTGTGTGTGTGTGTGTGTGTGTATTTGTATGTCATTATGCTCTAAGCATGTCGGCATACTAAGCTTGCACCATGGTGTCCAATTTCACTTTCAAGTTACCTTCAAAATGTCGCAATCTGACCTTACACGTTACAGCGTCGCAATGTCAGTTAATTGAACAGGCATTTCTCTGTGATGTGCGCACGACGTCTGATGACGTCATACTCTGAAAAATACGCTACAGCCCGTACAAAGTCACTGCATCAATGAGACGCGTAATGACGTTACAATGTCACTTGAATAGGACGACATCTCAGTGTGATGCATATGTGACGCCTAGTTACATGAAACTGAGACTCATACGCGACATGCCATGTTAGTCGCTGTCGTCTTTCGACACTTCCTGATACTAAATGAAACTTCCTATTATACGGAACTTTTGGTAACGTTGTAATTACCAAGTTCCACCCATACGCGTAGGAACTTGGTAATTGTAACGTTACTCTCAGGAGATTACACCTCTCCGTTTTAGAACACGCCCGTAGTGGACCATTAGAGATTTGCCGACAGGCGTTAGCAAGATCTTGAGTTCACTTCGTGTCTAACCCTCTCGTCACCCTGAACCTCATAGGAGGCTCCTACTTCAAATAGCAATATTGAGAGAGAAAACAATTGAATGGAGTATTTTTTTCTTTCAGTGATATCCATATCATTCATTCATGTAGAAAGTATAGGAGGCTCTTCACTCGATGCATAAATTGTGCCTAGATTGCAGTACGAGTCCATTTAGATCATTTTTTTACAGTTTTCGCTTCATTGTTTCAGGAGAAAAATCAAGAAAATAGGGAGGCTGCTTTTTTACCGTTTTTTTTTCTTTTTAAGGTCAGTATAGTTTTTTTCTTATTCCTCGGCCTTTACCTAATAGGTGCGTCCTTTTAAATTCATTTTAGCCTAACAAAATGCTTCGAAAATACAGAAATGAATATTAGAAAAATCGAATATGAATCGACATTAGAAAAAAAAAACATTTTTGCATGATTTATAATAGTATTTCAGATGCATTCAATGCTAGACAAATTTTTTTTTCTCTGATTTTTCATGATTCGGTGACGAGAGGGCTAAGAGAAAGCAGTTGGGGAGGGGCATGCTATCGATATTTATGTATGGGGCGAGTCATTCAAAACGCGTTCTTCAGGCGACAGATGCATATAAAAAAGAGAAACAAAAAGTAGTTCCGTGACCGCTTTGCCCCATATACGAGATATGTATTCGTAGGTTTGTATTGTTGACACGGAGCGAGGAAGGATACATCGGGGCCTTCGTGATTCTAGCGGGCCTGCTTGTGCACTCCGAAAGAAACCTGCGGATGTTTCCTCATTGGTTAGATTCAGCCGTTAGATGACGTATCTAATTGCTGGAACCAATAAGTGAGCATCCGTAGGCCTCTTTGGATGACTCATCGGAGTGCACAAGCAGGCCCGGTAGAATCACGATGGCCACGGATACATGCAATCTGGCCATCTTGTTAGGCTTTTAATTTTAATTTTATTTTACAAATTTTCATTTTATACCTAAATCGGCCTTACTTAGGATGACGTATTCCTTCAGCCAGCAGGCCTTAGTTGCGAAGGTCACGACCCTTCACAAAATTACAGTCGATAAAAACGGCTCGGTTCCGTGGACCGGATCAAAAGTCGTAGCGGGCCACAACCGGCCCGCGGTGCGGAGGTTGCCCATATGTAGTATAGAGTCATGATATGGCTTGTATTGAAATTTTTAGTACCTCATTTCAGTTCTCGCCAGCCTGGAAATATTATGAGTTGAAGAAATCGATAGGTAACTTATGTTTGAAGGAATTTAACCATCGATATAGAAGAAGAACAACGGCTACATTGCAATGTTAACTACCAGCAACATTGGCGTCGAACAAATAGCCAATCGCGTCGCTGTGTGAAAGTCCTTGTTTTGGGTTGGGGGGGGGGATACACGATTAGCCACTTGTTCGAACGCCTTACTGCTGGTAGTTAAAGTGCTCGGTGGCAATGGCTGCGATGTTTCAGGCCGTTTGGTCAATCTAACCGGTTGTTCTTCCCCGCATCCATAGAAACAAAGATGGCCACCTGCCATATCACTTCATGTTCTTCCCTCGAAAGTCAGCGCCACCTGCATTATTCTTCCTCGCCCCGTTGTTTAGTTTTGCGTTGCGTGAGTGTACTAGAGATGAGTTCGGGCTCGTTTTTTAAAGCCCGAGCCCGAGGACTTTGAATTCGAGCCCACCCGAGCTCGAGCGATGTAATTTAAGTTCGAATCTGAGCCCGAAATGTCAGGTAATGGATCAATTAAAAGTCAATGTGGATAGATTTGTTGTTTGTGCAAATAAAAGACAAACCTAATAGCAAATTCTTAATGCACTTTCTAATTCTTTTTACTCCATAAGTCTATCCACAATAATAATAACACCGGTCAACAACAACAAAAAAAAAAAAAAAAAAAAAATTGGGGCGGGGGCGTTTCTATTTTCATGCTTAAATTCTGATTCTAGACATTGAAAAACACTTCAATTTTCATTTTTAATTTGTAAAGTTTGCTTTTGTCTGACTTACGTCGATCAATCTATTTTAATTTATTTCATAAACAAAAGATGGCAGCACTTTGTTGAACCCGAAAGTAAACTGTATTATAATTGGTAACTCTGTAGTATTGCTTGTAGTATTGTAATATTATTATTTGTTTGTATTATTATTGGCTCATACGAACATAAAAGAAATACGAAAAATATTGACTTTTAGACATTCATTTCTTATTATTTTACATTTATAGGTTATTGTTTATTACAAATCTTGAAAGACTTATATCCAGCCAAAACTTTCCCGATCCTAATTTAGAGTGGTATTATAAATATATATATGTAATGTATAAAAAGGTAATTTGGGTTTTACTAGTTTGGGTATTGTTCAAGCGGTAATTTCTTGGTAATTGACATTATTTTGGTGGTGTAAACTTTGACGACTTTGAGATAGGGGTCGAAAACGGGGCCAATTATTTATCTGGGTTCGCCCTTGGGTTGAATTATGATTTGGTTGACGCCAATTTGGTCGGTTATAAACAGGAGCATGGTAGGGTCTATAATTCCGAAGCTTATATCTGACGTCTCATATATATATATATAAATCAGTGTTTTTTGCCAAAAAAAATTGAAAAATTGCTTTCATTTCTACAAAAGCAAACTTACATTAAAAAAAAATTATTTTTTTAGTTCTGGCGTAGAAGAAACTAAAATTTAACATTTAGAAGTCAGACCCAAAAATCGTGACTGGTGTAACTAGTTATTTTTCCCATGAATCCCTTTTTAAAATCTGTTTACAAGGAGTACTATGTTCAATAAAAGGAGACATTTATCACGAGCTCACCTGATCCGGAACACAATCGGGAATTATCAAGCCCTAGCTAATAGATCAATAAAAGTCAATGACTTCGTGGAGAGAATATCCTAAATTTTGTTGTTTGTGCAAATAAACGACAAACCTAATATCAAAAATTCTTAATACACTTTCTAATTCTTTTTACTCAATAAGTCTATCCACAATAATAATAATCACACCACCGGCCAAAAGTATTGCGAGTTTGAGAAATCTAACCATCGTTTCAAGAATGAGCCCAGAAGAAATGGACAGGAAATTGGCCAGATTTAACTATTTTTGAGAATGTATGTAGTATCATTGGAAAGACTACATCTGAAAATCGCCCAAAAGCAAAATGAGAGCTTTGGGAACCCATCATTGAAGTGGGCACCCTGAAACAACGAAGGAAGTGTTGTAAAACAGGGTGGATTCCCTATCTAAAAGATTTTTCTCAGTGTGATAGCCCTATTACTATGCATACGTAACATTACGGTCAATAGGACCCCAACATCGAATACTAGGTAACTACAGGAGTTTATTTTTTACAAAATTATAAGACTGTATTAATCTTAAGATAATTCCTACAAAAGAAAACAAAACATGATATACAGGGTGTAAAAAAAGTCCCTGACACATTTCAAAATTATCCCTTTGCGGCGCAACCCTTTCCCAATGCTGAATAAAGGGCAGCCGTTGCCATCGCTCGATTCAACTACCAGCAAAGATGGCGGACGATCGAAACGTTCATCGCGTGCCACAGATCTAGAGACCCCTTTTTTGACGACAGCTGGCTGTGCCGCACAGCCGAGCGATGGCGGCGGCTGCCCTTTTTTCAGCATTGTGCAATCTATCCGGCTGTTCTCGCATTCTTCCATTCTTCAGCAGATGTCGGCGCTGTTAAAACGAACCGTGACCCTTTTGTGACGGGAAAGGACGTGCTCAAAAGTAAAGGATTCTCGTGGAGCTCTGTCACCTTCAACTATCTTTATAGAAATCCAATCTATTCTTCGTGACTGGGAACAGTCGAAACGTCCGAGTTGGGTGTTCCCTGAGCGGGAACACTGCCCCTTCATTCAAAAGAAGTAGTACTTTGGGTGTCCTCTTTTCGCATTCGAAACCCCAGACCTCCTTTCTCTGTCCGTCGTTGCTTCCAGGCCCGGGTTTTCTGAGTGGGACCCCAGATAGCTCGGATGCAACGACGGACTAACCGATGCCTTCTTGTCTTTGCAAGATCGCATTTTTATTCCTTCTCTGCTGTTTCACACTGTGCTTAAAAGGAGTTGCGAAAACATTAAAAATAAGTTTAAAATGCAGATTATATATATAGATATATACAGGGTATCCCAGAAACATATCTCTAATGAGCCTATTCGTGATGAAGAGCGGAAATTTTATGCATCAACTCATTCAATGCAGGGAGCGCCTCTAACTTTTCGGGAATTTTTTTTCGATGGGGGTCCGTCTAAAAATTTAAATTTTGTATTTATTTGGACCGAATCGCCTGAAAATGTTAATAGACTCCATAAAATTCTCCAGATTTTTTTTTACGTAATTTAGTAGTTGATTGTATAGGTCTGTGATCGACATTTAAGGAAGGAAAGCTTAGGTCAGTGATTTTGGGACGCCTGTCCATATACAGAGTGTCCAACAAGATCCCATAAACTCTGCACAGCCAGTTTCTGCTCTTGGAGAACGAAATACGAGAAAAAATTAGAAGCGCCCCATCCGGTGTACGAAAAAAACCTCACGCGCAAGTAGGAATTGAGCGTAAGTATTTGCATAGGTTTACATGAAAAGTTTTTCAAAATATTCACGAGTGCCTATCGTGGCATGCACGCGGGAGCCCTAACGATGCTGCCCATTGCTGACGTTGCATCCCCCCGGTGTCCACAAAAGCACGAAAGGGAAAGCTCACTTGTTTTTTTTTTTTGTTTTTTTTGTTTTTTTTAAATAGTCACCGGGCCTCAGTCGACGAACTCTTTCAGACGTCCACTTAAGAAGACATTCAAACGCTGCTTTGGACATATTTTAAGCTCTCCATGAGAAGAATCGGGTTGTCCAGAGCTCGTCCAGTACTGCTGGGATACCCTGTATAGTTGCAGTTGTACCTCGGAGAGAAAAAGGGCTAAAATATAGTTTTGTGCTTTCAGGGTGAATGCCGCCTGGACGAACCTTGAGAAGACTGCGCCTGGTAAGTCCGACCCTCTCGTTGCTCCAGGAGGAAGGAAGTATAAGGAGGGAGGCTCTCATAATAACTGCTACCGTTCATAAGTGATGTTCGCACAGTTCAAGTTACGATAGCCTTCCTTCGGGATAAGGAGTATCACGTGGCCTAGAAGGCAAGAGGGGTTTACGTTATTTTGTTCAATGAATGCAGTCATATTGACATGTATGCTATATGTAATGCAGTAATACTTACATGTATGCTACATTATTTTGTTAACCCTTTGAGGCGCAACCCGTTCCCAATGCTGAAAAAAGAGCAGCCGTGGCCATCGCTCGACTGAACGACCCGCAAGAGGGCGGACGATCGAAACGTTCATCGCGTGCCAGTGATCGAGAGACCCTTTTTTGACGCATCTGCCTGTGCCGCACAGCCAGCTGTCGTCGTAAAAGGGTCTCTCGATCTGTGGCACGCGATGAACGTTTCGATCGTCCGCCCTCTTGCGGGTCGTAAACCCGAGCGATGGCAACGGCTGCCCTTTTTTCAGCATGGGCCAATCTATCCAGCTGTTCTCGCATTCTTCCATTTTTCAGCGGTTAGTGTGCATGTTAGTGTGCATGTGAATGTGTGTGTGCTTGCTTGTGCATGAGCGGGTTAGTGTGCATGTGAATGTGTGTTTGTGTGAGTGAATGAATCACCGTCGAAGTGCGTGTGGGCACTCATCTCGATGCGGGTGCTTGGGATACCACGTGACCGGCGAGGTCCTGCATTCGAAGGAGGTCAGCGAATCCGCGCGGCCGCCTTATGCGGCATCGTACGGCTGGCTTACTGGACTGCGCTGTGCCGAGCGCGAGGGAAGGTCTAGAGGCAGACAACCCGATTTTGTGAACATCCGTGGCTTCTGTTTAGAAAAACACTAGTACACCCCATAATAATGAATTCGAACGTGAACCAAGCTGAACATGTTGGGGTTCATACATCACCGAGTAGGTTTACACCAGGGACGTAGCCAGGGGGAGGGCCACCCCTGAAATTTTCAATTTTGTTCATTAGATTTCAACAAATGACAGTGAAGCACCGTTTTTTCGAGGAACTAAGACCTAGGGGGGAAACGTATAAATGAGAAAAACGTGTAAACAAAATTCTCAAAAGTACGTACATTTTCGTAAAAACAAACAATAAAAAGCCAGGCTTAAATTAAAATACTGCATCTTATATGACTGCATGACAATAAAATACACAATAAGTAAAGTTTTATTCTGAATGGATTGTACAGCTAGTACTTGCACTCACATTCATTCCGCCTGTACAAAATAGTTTGTCGTTTTCGGCCGTATGGCCATGTGGGAATGCATAGAAAAAAGTCCTTTGTATAATAGTTAAAAGTTCCTGTTTAGTTACATGATCCTTACAAACGCCGGATATTAGATATTCTTACATGACACTAAAACCTGTCGAAGGTTGTTGGAACTTTGCATCGCGCAGTTTTTCTCTTCTTCATTTCTTAAACGTATAAATGAAGTTTCCGATTTAATAAAAATGTATAAATGAAATTATTGAACGTTAAAATCCAATGAATTTTGTCGGGACCCTTCAGAAAAACGTATAAACGAGAAACGTATAAACGAAAGCTTCACTATAATTAATTTTTGTGACATTTTAACCATTTTCACCTTTTGGGCACATTTTTTTTTTCTCGCTACGTCCCTGGTTTACATTCTAGTGAATTTTTGCGAATGTGTCTATCGGGGCTCGATTTCTGTCAAAAGAAGTGCCGGAGCTCTAGCTCGGGCTACTCTATAAAGAATGACAAAAAGGACCTAATTTTCTCTCAAAATGCGAAAATTTTTACTTATCACTCTGATGGTATGCAGTCTCATAAACATTAACATCCACGATGGCAATTATGAAGGATATTCAAATTTTAAATGGAATGAAAAAGTTCACTAAGCAAGAGGAAGTGCAGAAGTTGAACTCCTATACAACTCCAGTCCAGGTGTGTACTACAGTAGTGTTCTTTAAATGGAGGCGTCGTTTCCATATGAACCCTGGAAACAGACTGATAGAATATCCCCGCCCCCTCCTCCCTCTGTGATATTTCACAGGATTTCATAATTTAAAATTATTTCAAACTACTTTTATAAAACAGTATTCTATTCCAGCTAGTTCAATCGAGCGGTGGCAATGATTGCGGTTTTTTTTTTCCCACCATCGGGAGAGGGTTTCACTTCAAGAGTTAATTATTAAGTTCAGTTTTCGAATCTTTTTGTATAATAATAAAAAGAATAATCATTAATAATAATGTCTACTTGTTTTTCATCTTGCTTTATTCGTGAAAATCTCGATAACTCTTTGTTTTCTAAAAAGATAAAAGAAACTACTTGCTGCTGCTCCTTCCCCATCCCCCATTGGAACTTAGGTCATTCGTACTCTGTAGAATATGGCCAGAGAAATCAAAAATGTTCGGCTGTGTCCGTTTTGCAAACTTCCCTAGTTTAGTTCCACAATGCATGTCCTTTTACCAATACATTCACTATAATTCAGTTAAATATTTTTGTAATAGCCGTTCATCTTGTTTTAATTCAGCTATTAATCGAAATCAATATAGTATATTGCTCATTAATTTCTTCTGTTAGCACTCGAGAGCTTTTAAAATCAATCGGGTTTTTAGCATCGACGTAACTTGTCCACACGATTTGTCACGGCGAGACACTTTCCAAATGTGTCGGAACGGTGCATTGTGTGGGGGGAAGAATAACATGTTGAAAGTCGCCAAGGTTTGCAATTTTTAGCGAGTTATCGCGAAGTTTGGGGCGCCCCAAAAAAAATGAGATGTAGATAAAATACGCTCGGCGAAGATTGAAAAACAATTTTAGTAGGCGATTTTAATATATATTTCAATTCCAAAGAAGTGTATTATGGTACCGGGAAGCAAAATACGACGCACTCATGAATTATGATACACTTTCCCAACTGTATCTATAAAGGTGAAGTATAGTTAGAATATGCCTGAGGAAGACTGCTAAACAGTTTTGGTAGGTGATTTTAATATAGATTTCATTTCTGAAGAAGTGTTTTAGGGAACAAGGAATAAAAATACGGCACACACATGAATAATGATACACTTTCCAACTTAATGAAATAAGGAAGAAAAATAGGGAAGACGCATGGATTACGATACGCTTTTAATATACAGCACTTTAGTGCGTATTTAAAATATAAACGTGCTTCAGATTTTGGCTTTGTTATTTTTATTTATTATTTATTTTGCAATGTTTTTTAAAACGTGTGTACGGACCCATGAAGTCAGGGAGTTAGTGGTCCATGGAAGCATTCTGATTTCTACAGCTGGATAACAGGAGCATTGGGCTTTCGTTTAGGGTCTTCGAAATTCTTGCAGGTACATGGTTTGACCGAGCGTCGCGTCCTCATTTGAGGTTTAAGCAACACCAAGAGACACAGCGTTCGCAGAAGAATGGCGCCCAAAGACCACCCTTGCATGTTACATCTTCACGGTTCATTTACCAAACAGTATGCGACTTTTTGTGTGCAACAATTGCCACTAAAATATATCAGTCTATTGATTTTTAAAAGAATTGTGATATTTTAGGTTTAATCCCGAAAAATTTAAACTTAAAATAAACAAAGTGTGCATATTGAATGACTAAAAAACTACTTTTCTTCGAAAACCAATTCTAAATTTTCAAAATTAATTTTTTTTTCTGGATTTAAAACAAGAGTTGTACCGTAATCGGAAGTTCAATTTTGGCGATGATTGGATGTTCTCCCAACATCCCTCCAATCTAATTGGTTTAGAAACTTTTGTTAAGAATACCATCTTGATGCTAATGTGTCGCAATTAAAGTTAAAAAAGAAAGTTAAAATCTGTAATATCATTTCGTTTCACTTTAAATTGAAAAAAAATAAATAAAATAAAACATTCATTTCAGAGTAGTAAAATAAAATTCAAATTTTAAAAAGTTCTTGGCAACTTTTGACTTTGAATTTTTATTTTCAAAAATGTAATGTACAAATTTTCTAAATTTATCAGTCGAAATTTCAGGAAATAAACAATACACATTTTAAACTATTAAATTTCAGATAAGTAATATTTTGCAGATTGTTTTTCTGTACAGACTTGCAAATATAAAACATAGGCATTTTTCTTTTCTGTATAGGTGTTGGAGTCAATTTACTTTCAGTTGAATGACTATAACATAAAACTGTAAAAAGTCTTCCAAGATAATTATTTTTTTCAAATTCTGTATTGAAAAAAAGTAACTGCAAATTTCACAATTTTTAAAAGTAAAATTGGATTTATTTTATTTTGTAGGATTTTTCAGACATGCAGAATTCATAAGATATCATGTAACGAAAACATTGTTTTTTTCATGAAAGATTATAGTAAAAAATCATTCCTTGCTATCATGTAAAATCTCGCTGGATTCAATTTTAAATTGATTCATTGAAGTATTTTCTTATCTGTTTCACATGTACGTTAACACCTGGAAAAAATAAATTAGTAGAAATGTAAGCGTTACTACTTTTTATAATTGT
Source organism: Cheiracanthium punctorium (assembly GCA_038373885.1). Classification (NCBI taxonomy): domain Eukaryota; kingdom Metazoa; phylum Arthropoda; class Arachnida; order Araneae; family Cheiracanthiidae; genus Cheiracanthium; species Cheiracanthium punctorium. Next base: position 18,928 of record JAWZYV010012486.1, read on the forward strand.
GTTGGAGAACATTCAGATGTATATTTTGTTTTTAAGCTAGTATAGTTTTGCTTATATTTCAGTTAACTTTAAACTGTTGTTATGAATTTTTGTTGAAAATCAATGAAAACTTATCCTGATACTTTTTCTTCCTGCTCATTTTATTTCAAGTGTTTTGTGACCACCATTAAACTTTTGTTGCCTGTATTAAACAGTGAGCTGTTTTGATTATATTTCTACGTGTAGATGTGTCATTTAATGTAAAATGTAGCAAACATTTGTGATCATTGTAAAAGTATCTTCATGGCTTTCGTTTTAAATTTATGTATCATTTTGGGTCTTGTTTATATATACTGTAACCTCCCCATGGGAATAAAAGCGTTTCTTTTACTGATTGCATGGAAAACAGTAGATCTATGGTAATGTTTTTTTATGTTTCCTGCTTTATGTGAAGTTTTAAGGTCGTTGACAAAATTTGTCTAAATATATTTTATATCACTGTGTCTTTTTAAATACTAAACACCTCTGAATATTCGTTGGAAATCAGTAAAAACGTTTATTTTAATGTATCTTCTCTCATTTTTTTCTGGAGAAAATCATTTCAAATGTGAGATAATCACCGCTGAATTTCAACCATTGTTCATTTCATTTGTTGATATCTCACTTAATTATACCATGCACACTACTTAAGATTTATTTATTGAAAAGCATGTATTTTTAGTGTCTGTATGTCCATCAAAATGGAAGGTTCTGCTATGTACCGGTGGGGTACAGTGCGAATAAATAAGTAACATTAGAATTTTCAAATTTTAAAGATAAAAGATCCAACTTCTTAAATTGAAAAACAAATACAATTACTTTTACATGTTGGCTGCCGGAGCATTCCAGCTCACCTGAGTGCCATGAGTGACTCAACCGTGTGGCTTATCCCTATACGCACTCTCTTGAAAAGAGGTGGAATATTTCTATCGAGTGAGATTTTTGCATTCAAGATGTTTTGTGCAGAAGTGTTGAATATACTTCTATATGCATTTTATATTACCCATAAAAATAATAAGAGGAAATAAAAGCATTGCTTGAAAAAAAAAAATCTGTATAAAAAAAATATATAAGTCATTGCTAAAAAATTAAATTTAAAAAACGTTGCTTATAAAAAAAGCTTTGCTTAATGCTTTAAACAAAAAAAGAGTAATGCTTTTAAAAAAGTATAAAAATATACATTTGTATTCAAAGGTCTGTAAACAGGCAAAATTTATATCATTTTGTTGTAAAGTTTGTAGCATTATTTGTATCTAGTTGCTAGTCATACTCATGGCATCTGAGTGAAACACGATTGTATGAAAAGCATGAACACATCAGGTGATTTAAATTTTATTGACAAAATATCGTTAATATACTGCAGATCAATACAAATCAATGTACCATACATCTATTATTATAGTTTCTCTCCGGGCGGCTCGTTCGGCAGCGGTCCGGTCATTCAAACTCGGTTCCCATCAAGAACACCGAAAGTGAAGTAGCCGAAAGGGAAGAAGTGTTCGGGAGGGTGACCCCCTCTCTCGACTGGACTGCTATCGGACTGTGCACGCTGAAGGGAGTTTGAGCGAGTAAAAGCTGTCGTAGCTTGAATGTCCTCTCGGTTGGAATGGTGGCTGTGAGGGGCCAGTCCAGGTGCTAAGTCTCTTATCTGAAATGAGCTCAAAATTAGTAAACAATGATGATTAGGCACCTCCAGAATGAAACGGCCAACATCTCCGGCCCTTTTAGTGGTCAAACTACTTATATTTTGCAGCTGAACCGGAAATTGGAAAGCGTAAAGAGTCCCTGCTGTTGGAATAATGATCCTTTTTTTTCCAGCGGCAGCCAACATGCTAACATAATGTATTTAAAGTGTAGGACGCACACTCTAAAGACAACGATTAAAAAAAAAAAAAGATTTAGTCCTGGTAAATAAAGTTTCAAATGTAATGACTAATATGGAACTATCCTTTATTTTAATAATGATCCCATTTATTTATGGTTTGCGTCATATTGAACACTTTGAGCCCGATCATTTTACGGGTTCGTCTTTTACATATCTGAGCTATTGGCAGAAATAAATAAATAGATATGTAAACTTTTGTTATCTTTTTTTAATTGTGCAGAACATTTAGATTTATGTTTTTTATCATTTATGCAGTTATGATTTTGCTTCAAATCAAGCTTTCCACTTATATTTTAGTTAACTTTGAAACTAATGTTTTAAATTTTTATTGAAAATCAATGAAAATTTATCCTGATACTTTTTCTTCCTGCTCATTTTATTTCAAGTGTTTTGTGACCACTATTTCAACTTTTTTTATTCAGTATTAAACAGTCAGCTGTTTTAATTATATTTCTACTTGTAGATGCGTCATTTAATGTAAAATGTAGCAAACATTTGTGATCACTGTAAAAATATCTTAATGTTTAATTTTTGCCTGCTTTCGTTTTAAATTTATGTATGATTTTGGGTCTTGTTTATATATACTGTAACCTCCCCATGGGAATAAAAGCGTTTCTTTTTCTTATTGCATGGACAACAGTAGATCTATGGTAATGTTTTTTATGTTTCCTGCTTTATGTGAAGTTTTAAGGACGTTGACAAAATTCGTCTAAATATATTTTGTATCACTGTGTCATTTTAAATACTAAACACCACTGAATGTTCGTTGAAAATCAGTAAAAACGTTTATTTTGATGTTATTTCTTCAAAAATTTATTTCACTGGAGATAATCACTGAATTGCAACCATTCTTTTTTCATTTGTTGATATGTTACTTAATTGTACTATGCACACTACTTAAGAAGATTTATTTATTAAAAATCATGTATTTTTACTGTCTGTATGTTCATCAAAATGGAAGGTTCTGCTATGTACCGGTGGGGTACAGTGCGAATAAATAAACAACATTAGAATTTTCAAATTTTAAAAATAAAAGATCAAACTTCTTAAATTGAAAAACAAGTACAATTACTTTTACATGTTGGCTGCCGGGAGCATTCCAGCTCACCTGGCTGCCATGAGTGACTCAACCGTGTGGCTTATCCCTATACGCACTCTCTTGAAAAGAGGTGGAATATTTCTATCGAGTGAGATTTTTGCATTCAAGATGTTTTGTGCAGAAGTGTTGAATATACTTCTAAATGCATTTTATTTTACTCTTAAAAATAATAAGAAGAAATAAAAGCATTGCTGGAAAAAGATAAAGAATTGCACAAAAATGTTTTTAAAAGGTCATGGATAAAAAATAATTTAGAAAACGTTGCTTTAAAAAAAGCTTTGCTTAAAAAAAAGGCTTTAAACAAAAAAAAAGTATTACTTTTAAAATTGTATAAAAATACACATTTGTATTTAAAGGTCTGTAAACAGGCAACAATTATATCATTTTATTGTAAAGCTTGTAACATTATTTGTATTGAGTTGCTAGTCATACTCATGGCATACGAGTGAAACACGATTGTATGAAAAGCATGAACACATCACCGGTGATTTAAATTTTTTATTGACACAATATCGTTAATATACTGCAGATCAATACAAATCAATTTATCATACATCTATTATTATATATCTATTACTATAGTTTCTCTCCGGGCGTTTCTTCCAGCAGCGGTCCGGTCATTCAAACTCGGTTCCCATTAAGAACACGGAAAGTGAAGCAGCACCGACCTAGGTCAGTGCTCGGGAGGGTGACCACCTCTCTCGACTGGACTGCTGCGGGACCGTGCACGCTTAAAGAAGTTCGAGCAAGTGAAAGCTGTCGTAGCTCCAATGTCCTCTCTGTTGGAACGATAGCTGTGAGGGGCCGGCCAGGAGCTAAGTCTCTCATCTGAAATGAGCTCAAAATTAGTAAACAATGATGATTAGGCACCTTCAGAATGAAACGCCAACATCTCCGGCGCTTTTAGTGCTCAAGCTTATAATCTGCATCTGAACCGGAAATTGGAAAGGGAAAAAAGTCCCTGCTGTTGGAATAATTACCCTTTCCCACCCCCCAACGGCAGCCAACATGTTAACATAATTTATTTAAAATGTATGACGCACATACCTTCTAAAGTCAGCGATTAGAAAAAACAGATTTAGCCCTTGTAAATGAAGTTCCAAAAGTAATGACTAAAATGGAACTATCTTTTATATTTAAAATGATGCCCTTTACTTATAGTTTGCTTAGTATTTAATACTTTGAGCCCGATCATTTTTCGGGTTCGTCTTTTACATATCTGAGCTATTGGCAGAAATAAATAAATAGAAATGTAAACTTTTGTTACCTTTTTTTTAAATTGTGCAGAACATTTAGATTTATGTTTTTCATCCTTTATACAGTTCAGATTTTGCAACAAAGAAGGCTTTCTACCTCTTAAAATAAGCAACCGTCACATCTACGTGTTGGCTGCCGGGAGCATTCGGTGCACGTTCACGTGGGCGTCATGAGTGACTGAATCTTGTTGCTTGTCCCTGTAGCTAGCCTCTTGAAGAGAGCTAAAATATCTGTATCCTATGACATTTTTATATTCAATGTGTTCTGTAGAAAAGTGTTCAATACTCATTTGTATGTATTTTACTTTGTCCTTAAAAGTAATAAACAAAAAAAGCATTGCTTAAAAAGCAATGCAAAAAAAGCATTGCCAGCAAAAAAAAAAAGCTCTAGACACCCCACCCCCCCAAAAAAAAGGAAAGAAAAAAAAAATCTATTAAAAAAAGAAATATATATATATATATATATATAAAAGCTATTTAAAAAAATGAAAAAAAGCTATATAAAAAAGAAAGAAAAAATCTATAACCAAAAAAAAAAAGAAAAAAAAAAGCTATTTAAAAAAAAGAAAAAAAGTATTAAAGAGATAAGGGGGGGGGGGTTATAAAAGAAAAGATCATTGTATAAGAAAATGTATAAATGTATATCTATATATGCACATTTGTATTTAAAGCTCCATAAATAGGCAAAAATTGTATTGTTTTCTCAAAACCATGTCCTATTCCTTTGTATGTATTGACTATTATGCAGTTCCTAGCAGTACTCATGACACCCGAGTGAAACAACATTCTATAAAAACCGTGAGCCTAATTTTTTGTTTTGACAAAAGATCGTTACAAATCAATTTTTTAGGCATCTGTTATATTTTCTCTCCAGGCGGCTCGTCCGGCAGCGGCCCGGTCATTTAAACTCGGTTCCCATAAAGAACACCTAAAGTGAAGCAGCACCGACGAAGGTCAGTGCTCGGGAGGGTGACCCCCTCTCTCGACTTCTCTGTTGCGGGATTATGCATGCTGGAGGTAGTTCGAGCGAGTAAAATGCATCGTGGTTCCAATATCCTCCCTGTTGAAACGATACCTGCGGAGGAGCCAGTCCAGGTGCAAAGTCTCTCATCTGAAATCCGCTCAAAATGAGCACCACCCATAATGACCAGGCACCTCCAGAATGAAACGGCCAACCTATTCGGCCCTTGTGGTGGTCAAGATTATATTCTGCAGCTGAACCGGACATTGGAAAGGGAAACAAAGTCCCGGCTGCTCGAATAATTTCCTTGTTTTTAAACGGCAGCCAACATGTTATCACGATGTTACCATGACCCATGATGTTATCACATGTTACCATGATGTTTTTAAAGTGTATGACGCACGCCTAAAAACGGCGATATTAAAAAAAAAAAATAGACCTTGTTAATGGAATTTCTTAAATAATGACAAAATATAGAAATATCTTTCCTTTTAAAAAGCATGCGCTTTGTTTCTAGTGTGAACACTTTGAGCCCGATAATCTTTCGGGTTCATCTTTTACATATCTGTGCTATAAAAGTACCGACTCTGTACACGTTTGTCATCTTTTCAAAAACTGTATACGAAACGTTCAGTTTAAATATATACATATATACAGATACAAATGGCAACGAGAAATAAAATTTGGTAATATTAATTAGACAGACTGAGCCAGTCTTTAGCATTCCGTGGATATATTTGCTGTGTTTCAACAGTTTTACTAAATAATGTTTATTTTAAAATAAAAGCTATTTTTGAGTATTTTTACAACACTATGGCAACTTTATTAGGCAAGACTGTAAAATTTTACGTTAAAAATGTCTTCTGACTTGGAACTTTTTTTTAACATTAAAACCTGCTTTATTAAATAATTTCTTATTCAATATTAATTCTCAGTACGTTTAAATAGTTTTTTTCATAGCAGGTAAGAGCAGCTGGAAGTTTATAATTTAAAAAGACATTAAAATATTTATCTAACAAGTCTTTTAAAAAAAATTCATGAAAAGAACTAAAGCTGCCCCCTAGCCCAGACCTCAAACCCCACCAGTGACCGAGCGCAAAGTGCTCTGAACTGAAAGGCGGAAGGTCCCTGGTTCAAAACCGGGTCACGTACGCCGACCTAACCGTTCGGAGTTTTCCGTTGTTTCCTCCGAAACTTAGCGTCAATAGGGGTTAAGACAGAAAGACCCTCATGGAGGGTACCCCACCCCTCGGCCTAGAGCCCACGTGTAGCTAATAGGCCTGAATCCCACAACAGAACACAACGCCAGAACTCAAAGTGTTAAAGTATTTAACCTTAATTGTTTTTAAAACCAACACTACTGTCCAGGGACGTAGCCAGAAATTTTTCATGGGGGGGGGGGGGGATTACGACTACTACAACTCATAGATATGTATACGTGTGTGTGATGATGTAAAGAAGAATATACATTTTGTATGGCAAAAATTTCTCATGGGGGGGTTATGACCCCCCTAACCCCCCCTTGGCTACGCCCCTGCTACTGTCAGAAACTATGTACCGGTTCTCATGCCTACTGCTGTTACAGACTTATTGTTTTAACTATAATTACTAATTAATTATTAATTTTAAAAATAATATTTCACTAAGCTAATGTGCATTGCACTCACATAAATATAATTATTTCCTCTAAAGCCAGGAAAAAAGGCATATCATGTACTTTCTCTAATCTAATAAGTGCAACACTTTTTAAACGTGATGAATATAAATGAAAATTGTACCAGCTACGAAATACTGATTTCTGAACACTGTAATAGAAAGACTTTCTCACATCATGATCATCCAATATCAATTCATTTATAATTTTATACTTTGATCCAGAACTAAATAAAACAAAAAGAAAAAAAAATGCTAAAAAGATTTTTTTTAAATGATGATCAACTGCATAATTTTAGCTCCCACTTGACCTAATAATAAATTATTCACAAGTTGTTGGCTGTAATATTAATAATATTTTTTTAAAAAGCCGTCACAACTAAGACGATTGTATGAATATAAACTATGGTTTGATTTAAAGAGCATCTCCTCAAGTTGCATTTAAAAAATTGTGGCAGAGAGTTAATTTTACTCTCCACAGGCAAAAATTGCATATAACTTGACAAGTATTCCATGTACACACACACAAAAAAAAAAAAAAAAAGTGAATATGTTTACATATGGTGTCTATCCAAGATGTTAAGTTTATATTCTAATCCAAGTTATATTTTATCCAGAACAGAAAATTAAAAAAAAAAAAATGCTGAAAAGATTTTTTTAATGGTGATCAACTGTACCTTTTTAATAGCACGGCCAAAAAATATCATGCTCCCAGTTGAGTTCGTAATAAATTATTTATGAGTTGTCGGAAGTAATATTAATAATATACATAAAGACTGTCACAACTAAGACGATTGTATGAATAAAAACGCAATATTAAAAATACTTGCGATTTAAAAAACATCTCCATTAGTGTGACCCCCTGGTCTATCTTCTAACCCCTGAAAAAGTAACCTTACTGGGAGCATGACATTTTCTCATATAAGTACATGTACATTTTTTTTAAGTGTAAATATATTGTTAATGATGCAAGCATTTACATAAAAGTTTTTAAATATGACTTGAAATACTACGAGGAAAAAATATGTTACATAGTACTTTATCTGTTATAATACTGAGAATTATGCCTTATATTAATAATGTTTATATTATTTCTAAAATTGTATTATTTACAGAAGTCCCATTTGATTCAAATATGTTAGTATATTTATAATCTTTTATCATTGTCATTTTTATAACTTAAACGTTACACTGACGTTATAAATGGATGAACGGTGAATAATGTGTAAATAAATTGTTAAATCGATAAACAATTTTTACATTTAGTTCGAAATACAGTTTCAATGTTATTTTATGTGTTACAGTATTCATAACTATATGTATATTAATTACCATATGTGTTACCATAATTACCATGTAAATACCATATTAATTACCATAATTACCATGTATAATAATAATACATAGTAAATAATGTGTAAATAAATTGTTAAATGGTCAAACAATTTTTACATTTAGTTCGAAATACAGTTTCAATGTTACTTTATATGTTACAGATTCATAACTATATATTAATTATGTATCTAGTATTTCTAAAATTGTTCCATTTACGGATCAAAATACGTTGGTGCATTTATAAACTTTTCCCATTCTTGTTTTTATAGCCAGCGCATCATATTTATAAGTTTGTAAAAATGGATCTATGTGAAACAATGTACTTCCTGAAACGACTTGCGAAGTCAGGAATGTTTTGAAGATTTAAAGAAAATAAATTGTAATTTTTAGATCTTTCAAAAGATTTTTTTCGCCAAATATGTTTAAACTTCTGTAGTAACATGAAAAGTGTTTTCCATGCTGTGGGCGATCGCATTATCATTGAAAGAAATCTAAATTTACACTATTATTACATGATAAAAGCAATGTTTTTGTTGCAATTTTTGCACACGTTTTTAAAATGATATCTTAAACCGCGCAAAACTCTGCACATAAATAGAAATGTAGAATGGTTGTGATATACTTTATTGAAGCAGTCAATTAATACAATATTTTAACTTGAAATGAGTTTCAAAAAATTAATTAATAAGTAAAAATTATAAAAACAGATTTTAAAAAATTTTGAAAGATAGTTTTTTTAAGGCTCTACTTGTAAAAATGAAATGTGTTTGCTCATCTAAAAAAAAAAAAAAAAAAAAAATAATAGTAAACATCAATAAATGCTTATTTTTATATTTGCAAGTAATCGATGGTATGTCAAAAGAAAAACTTAGTTGTGATAGACAATTTCAAAATTTAAATAAAATGTTAGATGCGCACAAAGTCACATGATCTAACGTCTGGTGGCTGAACATACAGTCATATGTTTAGCCAACAGCGCGCGAACTGTTAGCTAAACATATGCCTAAACTTTTATAACCCTATAAATTAAAAAAAAAAGTCATATTCACATGTTTTTGTACATTATATTTTTGAATAATTTAATGTGTTTCTTTACATATGATTTCCCTGGAAATAATCCCCCCCCCTTTCCCCTGGATTGAAAAAAAAAAAAAAAATCTGTGAATGCGGTAATGGTTTTATGAAATAAAAATGTCTACAGGGCAAATGCTGCCTTTTCAACTGGTTACCGTATGTCAAGACCTCGCCCACTTGAGCTTCCGAGTACTGTGTATACGTACTGTTATAAAAAGAAACAGTATTCAAAAATTATTAAAATTTAAAAAATAAATGTTTCTTTAAAAGAATGATTAGTACAATTGTATAGTTATTATTTTAAAAATATCATTTATATATAAATAATTAATATAGTAACATAAAAAATAGGTTAGAAAATTAATAAAATATTTTATAAAATAGTTTTTTGTACCATGTTTACTAATAAACGCTTGCCTGCCAAATGGCACTGTGACGTCACGTAGAAACGATCTATATAAAAAAAAAATATTATCATTAATGTTAACTTTCATTAAGTCCATTTCAATTACAATTTGCGCTCATATCATACTTTTCTTTTTCTTTTTGTCTAAACTCTAAAAACAACAATTTTCCACGATAACGAATTTTTAATGTTTGTATTCCCTAAACGTTTTATGCTCTTATAGGTCAGTCCTTTTTTTTTTTTATTTTTTTTTTTAGAAAGTGGGAGGAGGGCAAAAAAAATTAACATTGAATAAGTAAGATTCTTTAATAAAACAAAAAACTGAAGCACTCTCACTCTTCTAAATACGCAGTCAAGTACCATACTTTAAAAGGGTATCAAAATTTAAATGCGTATGCCCTATTTGTCTATCTTGTTCCATTAAGTTGGAAAGTGTATCAAAATCCGTGAAAGATCCGCATTTGTATTTCTTGTTCCTTAGAACTCTTTTTAGGATATGAAATGTGCATTAAAATCGCCTACTGGAACTGTTCTACAATCTTCGCCAGGCATATTCTAACTGTACTTTTCTTTACACTAATATAGACACTGATACTGCCATTCAATAAACAGCAAGTTTTGGAAATTTCTCTACCGATATAGAAGATATCGCCAAGTCTGATTCAGTTTTGGGGACTTACTTTTAGGTGCCAAAATTGGCGATCAATCTCCAAAAATGATCAACCTTTGCTACTTTTGGCATTTTATGACCCCTCCGCGATTTAGCAACCCCTGAAAGTGATTCGCCGTTTCTCCGCGTTGACCAAAACCTTTATTTAGTTTATATATTGAAGAATTTATAGATTGCACTCATAAAAGTGACGTCATAACCCATTTACAGCCATTGTCCAGTACACAGGAAGCAATTAGCATTTTTCAATGTTTTCACCGTTATAAAATGCTCGCAATAATTTCTAACGAAAAATGATTTAATATTTTCGAAACTGTTACACGAAATTCAAAAATTCTTCTGTTAGACCCCAGTAGCGAATACATCGCATAAAAACTTGTTTTTTTATATAAATAAAGTTTTGGCTGTGAAGCGATAGCGATGCCATACAATTTTGTGAAAAGGCGAGTCAAAAAAGGTCAGGACTTCTGACAAGGATGACCAGGGGAAAATTTCGGGGGTGGGGAAGGAGCGGTTTCAAGTTTTATGTTTCAATGTTGCAGGTTTTTACTACCCTTTTACATATAGTAATATATGTTCCTGAAAATTTCGCGGGTAGGTAATGAACCCCCAACATCCCCCCCCCTTTTCTACGGCCTTGAGGATGACGTAATATTATGAAATGACGTCTTATCCAAGTGACTTACTAACAGGTTTGACTGTATCAACAAAATCCTAAGGAAATCGGAGAGAAGTTGCAAAACTTTTGGCTACAAGTCCAGTGCCTTAACCCCTGCCTGAGCTCTCAAGGCTGCATTTTATGTGTCTGAGATTTTTTAAATTTCGTTAGTTTGTCGTTGAACGTATTAACCAAACTTGACTCGATTAGCCCTTCGACATCGCGGTGGTTAGGCCGTCAAACGGTACGTTTGATTGTGAAATTTGAAGTGAATAAGGTAAGAAATAAATTTGTCGGCTCTTAATGAAAATAAATACGCTAAAAATCGGAATCTTCTGGCAACATTTGGCACACTTTTGGAAATAATCTCATTAAGTGATGTCCAGAGCCTGATTATGACCAACAGGGGGTCCGGGCATTGATGAATTTGGGGGCCCCCATCTATGAACTTTGTGAGTCCCGATTTGCCCATGCGATAATAAGGCTCTGGTTATGTCTCAATGCCGAAAGAATATTCACTTAAAAAAGCGCCTATCAGAGAAAAGCTTTTAAAATAGTGTTTGAATCGTAAAAAGGATTTGGAGGGGAAAAAATATCAGCGAGCCATTAAATTACAACAGTTCCGTAGCTGGGCAATCAATGGAAATTCTTTCTAAATGGCACACGCTATTTTAATCATCCAGTCCATTTTCCTGGGACACTGAAATAATTATGTTTACATCAAGGATTACATTTTGTAAAAATCCAAAACTCATGAGTATGTTCCCATACCCATGGGCCAAAATACGGTTCAGTCGATGGGGGAAAAGATCCTTCTCTGTGGCGTATGCTGCTGCATCATTTCACTGATGTAATCCTTGCCTCAACGAAAGTGGCACCCTCTACTGCGAAAACAAGGAACTCAATATTTAAAATGTATCCAAAAAACGTACTCGGTTGGGACTTCACGAAAGAGAAACTTTATTTTTTTTTTTTTTCTGCCCGAAGTAAGTTCGGGTATATCCCACGCACTTAACGCGTTTGAGTTGCTCCGACTGGACTTGAACGGCACAGTCCGGGAGGTTCACGTAATAGTCCGACCGACGCGAGAAGAGGCTGGACTCCTCGTCTGCCAGGCGAGTGCCCATTTTGCCGCGTGGTCCAAACCGCGGAAGAACCCCTCAAAAAGAAACTCAAATCACCGCCCAAGTTCTACGGGATAAGCACCGAAAACCATGAAATGAAATCGCCTCATACCACGTGACATAGAAGGAGTCGAGTCTCTTCCAATTATAATTCTCGATTTTTTTTCTTTTCTAATCAGAAGCCAGCAGAAGCATTGGCGTAACTGGGTGGTAGCTAGGATAGACTTGGAAAAATGTGTACTTGCGTATTGTACTGTCGACCGAGCCAGTTCGGCCTTATTCATTCTGGCTCTCGAAATTCTTACAGCTAGGGAAAATGTTGATACATTAAACAAGTGAAAGAATATATAAATGAAACAGACTGATCAACATGGGTTAGAGAATCGGGTTATGGTTGGCCGTTTCATCGCACAATCTATTAAAATATGTACAGAGATGTAAGTATATACGGACACAAGTAGTCGACGGTACAATATGTAAGTAGCGAAATTGCAGCCCACCGTACAGGAAATAGGAGACTTTCCGCTGCAAGAACGAGCGATGGAACCATCTAGGGAGGTTTGATACCCACACTAGGAATAGAGAGAAAGCCCACCCAGTTACGCCAATGAACGATGAACACGATCACAAAATCGAGTTGTCTGCACACACAAAAAAGAAAAGGTACAAAATGTCGGGCTCTTGCACTCGGCATGACGTAATCCACGCAGCCCGCCGCACGACGTCGCATTCCGGCGACCGCCATGGATTCGCCGTTCCTTCGACTGCAGGACCGGTGCGGTCACGTGATATCCGAGTACTTCACCGAGATGGGGCATGTCCCAGCACGTCGACGGTGATTCATTCACTCTGTGAAAGCGTTCTTCCTGGGTCAGTCCGTGTGAAGGGGTGCGGTGCTGGTTGGTTGACCATCAAAATACTTTGCATGCTGTTCCCGATTCTGTCAGGCACGCAGGCAAAGATCTTCCCTTCTTCAGTATCAGTATCATCTACTCGAGGTGTGTCGGATCGTTAGAAATGTGTAGATTTTCGCGGGGATGGTAGAATTTAAATTCTCTCATTCATTTTTTTATTCAACGTGAAAGTTTTTAATGCCAAGTAATAAAACAAGTAAAATATATGTAAACTAATATTTTAAAATTAATTTCTTTAGAATTAATCTGTTAAAATGCGGCTGAAATACGTATTAAGGTATTACATTTTTATTTTCATTTATGAAGATCAATACTCACAAGTTATGCAATTTTTTTTATACATTTTATTTTATTTTTCTCATAATGGATGTCTGTAACTGTAGGCGTAGGATTTCAGTTTTAACAATTTGTAGTAAATTATTTATTAGTCCACATTCTCTCTTATTTTATCGAAATATAAGACTAGTTTAATTTTTAAGGAAACCGCATAGAGATCTCGCGTGAAATGATACTTAACACTTTACTGTTTTCATTAAAATGTAAAATTACGTTAAAATGTTTATTTAATAATTTTATGCCACTACTGAAAATCCAATGAACTGGGCCATTAATTGGTTCCTTTCTTTATTGTTTCTAACCCCCTATGCATAACCATTTATTGATAGTTACAGTATCTTTTAAGCGTGCTGAACTAAAAAACGTAATAACGAAAGCCTCTTTTACTATTGCGCGAGGACATTATTATTATTTGTTGCACAGGCTAATTATCTAATAGATTTCAAATAGTTTTGGTTTATTTTTAAAACTTAATGAGATTCAAATAATTTGAAGGAGGAATCAATATTTCTTGTAAATATCACATTCAGTTACCAAGAAAATTAATCAACAGCAAGACTTAGGTTTCTTTACTTATTTCATTGAATCGAAAAAAATCATTCAAATTCCTTCCAAGATCCGCATTAAAAGAAGCGGATCCAAATACGAATTCGGGTCATTTTTCTCATAGATACGGATTCGGATCTTTATTTTCTTATGCAACTTCGTGGATACAAATATCCGGCACGCCTACATTAAAAAAAAATTGTTTGCTTTTCTGCTCTGTGAGTGGGTAGGTATTCTCTTCTTGAAGATGGGAAGGACTTTAGCGTCTTCCGAAATGTACTTAGTACGTAATAACATTTCGTGTGACACAAACGGTCCACCCTTCTTCTGCTGTAAAAAGTTCCTACTCTCACAACAGAGGTGGGAGGAGTCAACAAATTGCGAAGGAAAAGCAGTTGCCATCCGAAAACAGAAAAAGTAAGAAAACCACAGATGATGAAACTTTAAAACGAAGAGGAGGAGGGGAGGAAAAAATTGCGAAAAAAATAGTAAATATAAAAATAAATACATAAAACGAAGCGATAAAATGAACAAAAATAAAGAAAGAAAAATAAAAAATACAGAAATAGAACAACAGAAAAAGAACATTTACAAAAAAAGGGGCGGAGAAGAATAATTTTATATAGATATAAACAAATACAGTAAACAGAGTAAAACCAAAGAAGGTAGACATACCCTTATACCAAGCAGAATGAATAAAAAGAATGGAAGAATCGTCGTTCACAAGACGTTACAAATGCTAGATAATGGAAAAACTTTCCAAGAAATCAAGATGGAACAAAGATTGGGGACTACGTAAAAAAATCTTCCTTTCTGAAAAATGTAATCGATTATTAGAAACGAAATGAAATGTGGTGATACGGTCCATTAGCGCGCGAGGGATCTAGGCCGAGGGGTCATCGCCCTCCGTGGGGGACTTTCTAAGGGGTCTTAACCCGTATTCACGCGAAGTTTCGGAGAAAACCACTGAAAATTCCGAACGGTTAGGTCGGCGGGCGCGACCTGGTTTTGAACCAGGCACCCTCTGTCTCCCAGTGGAGAGCGCGAACGCGCTCAGCCACGGGTCGGGCCAATCCACTATTAGAATTCCAGAAATGAGTTTCTCTCATGCCCCTTCAGCCTGAGAGACCTTTTAACGACTCTGCAGCGGAAATATTCGAAAAGTTTAGAAGTTTGCTAGCGTAAAGACAAGCAGTACATTCAATTAATTAATTAAAATAACTGTTAGGGTAACATTAAACTGATTAAAAATCTTACAACAATAACAGAGAAGGGCTGAAACCTAGTAGGGAGGGGGGAGAAGATAAGGGTTAGAGATGATAGATCTTGTTGTTGAGTGTTTGGGAATCGGAACAAAGCTTGATAGAGCGAAACACATGCACGCATGTAAGAATCAGAAAGTTTTATCTAGTAAGGATGCATAGAGGGAGGTAGAGAATAGGAAAGCGTTCACGCATAACAGATCGAGCAAAACGCTTAGGATTTTTGCAACAGAAACATCAAGAAAAAGCTAGAGAACTGTTGCATTTCTCGGTCAAATTAGACAGAACAGATACAAAATTAGAAGTTTTAAAACTATCCCTTTGTGTGGTCGGAGACACTTTTTACAGCTGAAGAAGGTTGGACACACCGACCGTTCTACACGAAAAGGTCGTACTATAATATCCTTTTATGGATGTCCGTTCATCGTTTAAGTTCATTTTGTTGAAAAAAAAATTGTTTTAAAATATCAATATACGGCGAGTAAACAGCATTCAAAGAAAAATATTTTTGATGGCCAATCAACATTTTTGGTGGCACTTGAGGTTTATATCTCTTAAAGAATAGTTTCAAATTTTAAACGTTAGAGTTTATAAGTTACAGTGGATGTGAAACTTTTTCTGTCCTGACGGGTAGACCATCACAGTATTTTTTAAGAAATAGCTATTTTTCGGCAGCCTTCCGTTGAATCTCCAGCATGCTTAACAAACTCGGTTATTTCCTTGGCGGTGAAGGGCGTTGCTAGGGAGGATTTCTCACAGTTTTCGAACGAAGGGAAAAGGGAGACAACGAATTTGACGTCACGTGGGGCCGGCCGCCGAAATCTTTTATCGAAGCATTAGCTTCTTTTCCGACTTTCGTTTTCAAATTTCAGTACAATAATTAGTAGTTCCATGAAGACGCGGGTACGTCCACGTCTTAGACGGTTGCTAGGCTGGATTTCTTTCAGTTTACGAACGAAGGAAAAAAGGGAGACGTAGTTGACGTCACGTGGGGACGGCCGCCGAAATGTATTATCCAAGTCTTAGTTTCTTTTCAGACATTTGTTTTCCAAGTTTTAGTAGAGTAGCTAATAGTTCCATGAAGACGCGGGTACTTCCGCGTCGTTGAAGCGCGGGTTGCTAGGCTGGATTTCTCTCAGTTTACGAACAAAGGGAAAAAGGGAGACGTAATTTACGTCACTTGGAGGCCGGCCGCCGAAATGTTTTATGCGAAGTATTAGTTTCTTTTCCGACATTTGTTTTCCAAATTTTAGTAGAGTAGTTAGTAATTCTATGAAGACGCGGGTACTTCCGCGTCGATGAAGCGTGGATTGCTAGGCTGGATTTCGTTCAGTTTACGAATGGAGGGAAAAGGAAGACGTAATTAACGTCACGTAGGGCCGGCCGCCGAAATGTTTTATGCGAAGTATTAGTTTCTTTTTCGACTTTTGTTTTCAAGTTTTAGTAAAGTAGTTAGTAGTTCCAAGAAGATGCGGGCACTTCCGCGTCGTTGAAGCGCGGGTTGCTAGGCTGGATTTCTCTCAGTTTACGAACGAAGGGAAAAGGGAGACGTAGTGAGTGTAGGAAGGCGTAGTTGGCGTCATGTGGGGCCGGCCGCCGAATTGTTTCATCCGAAGTATTAGGTTCTTTTCCGACATTTGTTTTTCATGTTTTAGTAGAGTAGTTAGTAGTTCTATGAAGACGTGGGTACTTCCGCGTCGGTGAAGCGCGGATTGCTAGGCTGGATTTCTCTGTTTTCAAACGAAGGGAAAAGGAAGACATAATTTACGTCACGTGGGGCCGGCCGCCGAAATGTTTTATGCGAAGTATTAGTTTCTTTTCCGACTTTTGTTTTCAAATTTTAGTAGAGTAGTTAGTAGTTCCATGAAGACGCGGGTACTTCCGCGTCGGTGAAGCGCGGGTTGCTAGGCTGGATTTCTCTCAGTTTACGAAGGAAGGGAAAAGGAAGATGTAATTGGCGTCACGTGGTACCGGCCGCCGAATTGTTTTATCCGAAGTATTAGTTTCTCTTCCGACATTTGTTTTCGAAAATTTAGAAGCGTAGTTAGTAGTTCCATGAAGACGCGGGTACTTCCGTGTCGTTGAAGCGCGTGTTTCTAGGCTGGATTTCTCTCAGTTTACGAACGAAGGGAAAAGGGAGACGTAGTTGGTGTCACGTGGGGCCGCCTTCGTTGCTTGTGTGGGTTTCTGTCTTAGTTTTCGAACTAAGGTCAAGGCGGGGCCATCGTGATTCTACCGGGCCTGCTTGTGCACTCCGAAAAAGGTCTTCGGGCGTTTCCTCATTGGTTAGGTTCAACCGTTAGATGATGTATCTAAGTGCTGGAACCAATAAGTGAGCATCCGTAGGCCTCTTTGGATGACTCATCGGAGTGCACAAGGAGGCCCGGTACAATCACGATGGCCTCGGATTCGTTAAATACGTTTCCCCCCCAAGGGACGTATTTGACGTATTTGACGTATTGGAGACGTATTTGACGTCCAGTAAGGTCAGCTTGCGAAATATTTTCAAAGCAATAGCTATTTTTCCGAAGCATGTTTTAACAAGTTTTAGTAGATTTGTTAGTAGACTCTTTAAAACGCTTGTATATCCTTGCTGGTGTGCTATTGTTAGTTTGACTTATTTTGCGAACTAAGGCCAACAGGAGACGTGTTTGATGTCCCGTATGTTTGGCCATCGAAATGCCTTTTTCAAACCAATAGCTATTTTTTCGACGTATGTTTTTCCAAATTTTAGTAAATTAGTTAGCAGACGCATTAAAATGAGGTTATTTCCTCATTTTAATGCGTCTCGCGGACTGCTACGGTGGTTTTCTGTCTCAGTTTTCAAACTAAGGCCTAGGGGAGACGTATTTGACGTTCCTTGGTGCCAGTCACAGAAATACTTTTACAAAGCAGTAGCTATTTTTCCGACGTATGTTTGTGCAAATTTTTAGTAGACTTCTTAGTAGAGGCATTAAAACGCGGTTATTTCTTTGTGCGTTTTGCGCTGATATCTATAGTAGGTTTCTTTCTTAGTTTACGAACTAAGTTCAAAAAGAAACATATAGAATATTGTCACGTGACGTCACCGAAATTTTTTTTTTCGGTCAACTCGTACATTTAGGGATGCAAAGCCACGGCCAATGAGTATTCTGAAATGAGCGATTGTTTGACCGAAAAAGGTTGGTTGCTAAGGTGTGACGTAGTGTTAATGACGCAGGTGAAACAGCTCTATTTGACGTGCAATAAGGCCGGCCACCGAAATAATTTTTCAAAGCCATAGCTATTTTTCCGACGAATTTTTTTCCAAACTTTAGTAGACGCATTAGAACGTGGGTACTTCCTTGCCGGTGTTGCCCGCGTTTGCTAGGATGTGTTTCTTTCTTAGTTTTCGAACTAAGGAATAAGGGGAGACGTATCTGACATCCAGTAGGCTCGGGGCCGGAATTTGTTTTTTTAGGTGATAGCTATTTTTTCGAGGAATGTTTTAATACATTCTAGTAGATTAGTTACCAGAACGCAGGTGTTTCTTTGCTGTTCTAGTGCGCGTTGCTACGGTGAGTTTCATAGTTTTCGAAGAAAGTCCAAGGGGGACGTATTTGACGTCCCGTAGGGCCGGCTGTCGAAATGCTTTTTCAAAGCAATACCTATTTTTCCGACGTTTTTTTTCAAATGTTATTAGGAGCATTAAAACGCGGTTATTTCTTTGTCTGCTTCGCGCTCGTTGCTAGGGTGGGTTTCTCTCGTAGTTTTCGAACTTCGGCCATCTGGAGAGGTATTTGATGTCAAGTGGGGCTGACTGTCGACGTGCTTTTTCAAAGCAATAGCTATTTTTCCGACGCGTGTTTTTCCAAATTTTAGTAGAGTAGTTAGTAGATGTATCAGAACGCAGGTATTTCCTTGTCGGTGTCGTGCGCGTTTGCTAGGGTCGGATTCTCATACGCCCTTATTCACGGTCTACCTCGACCGCCGGTTAACAATAAACTCTCGGTCAAACGTTCCAATGGTGTTATAAGGTTCCAATGGTGTTATAAGGTTCCAATGAACGTTCCAATGGTGTTATAAGGTTCCAATGAACGTTCCAATGGTGCTATAAGGTTACAATGAACGTTCCAATGGTGGTATAAGAACGCCAAATGAATACCATTGGAATGTTCGACCGAGAGTTTGTTGTTAACCGGCGGTCGAAGTAGACGGTGAATACGGGCGTTAGTTTTCAAACTAAGGCGAAGGGGAGACGTATTTAACATCAAGTTGGTCAGCCCCCGAAATGCTTTTTCAAACAATAGCTACTTTTTCGAAGCAGGTTTCAACGAATATTAGTAGATTTGTTTGTAGACTCTTTAAAACGCTCATATTTCGTTGCTGGTGTAGCTCACGTTGCATATTTGACGTCCCATAGGGCCGCCGTTGAAATGTTTTTTCAAGGCAATAGCAATTTTTCAGACATGTTTTTCCAAATTTTACTAGAGCAGTTAGCAGACTCATTAAGAAGCGGTTATTTCCGTGCGTGTGCCGCAAGCGTAGAGTACTTAACGTCACGTAGGGTCGGCCATCAAAATGATTTTTCAAAACAATAGCTATTTTTCCGACGCATGTTTTTCCAAATTTCAGTAGAGTAGTTAGCAGACTCATTAACCCATTTATGCCTAGCGTTCCTTTTTTGGGACGGCATTTTCGCTATTAGTCGAAAATGTTATTTATTTTTCCTAACCTTTATTCATGAGTATTGAGCTTCAACTCTACAAAATATTTTAACATGACCAAGTAGGATATTAATATTTCGATTTTTATGCATAATGATTTTAAAAGAAATCATCCCTTGTTCAAGAAGTTGACATCAGAATTTTATCTATTATTTCTAATATCAGTAAAAATCGAAGAAAATCGCAAAAATATCCAGGCACAAATGGATTAAAAAGCGGTTATTTCCTTGTTTGCGTCGCGCTCATTCCTAGGGTGGGTTTCTCTCTCACTTTTCGAACACTGGACAAGGGGAGACATACACCCTCCAAAAAAAGTATTCGAGCAAGAGGTAAATTGCCTATTTTAGATTTGCGAATAATAATTGAGTGTTTGAAAAACGCACAACTTGATAGAAATATGGAATGTCAGATTTAAACATAGCCTAATTCATATTCTATGATAAATAATTTTTACTATACGAAACCAACGTAGGAAATTTCTCTCTTGCTCGAATAATAATTTTTACTATACGAAACCAACGTAGGAAATTTCTCTCTTGCTCGAATACTTTTTTTGGAGAGTGTATTTGACGTTCCCTAGGACGGTCGCCGAAATGCTTTTTCAAAGAAAATAGCTTTTTTCCGACCCTCGTTTTTCAAATTTTAGTGAATTAGTAGACGCATTAAAGCGCAGTTACTTCCTAGCCGGTGTCGCACGCGTTGCTGCGGTGGATTTCTCTCTTAGTTTTCGAACTAAGGCTAATGGAAGATGTATTTGACGTCTCTTATAGGACCGACCGCGGAAATGCTTTTTCAAAGCAATAGCTATTTTTCCGAAAAGTTTAGCTTAGTGAGTAGATGCATTAAAATATAGTTTTTTTTCCTTCCCTGCTTCGCTTGTCAGGGTGCGTTTCTCTCTCGGTTTTCGAACTAAAGCCCAAGAGAGGTATTTGATGTCCCTTAGGGATGGCCGCCGAAATGCTTTTCGCAAGCAGTAATTATTTTTCCGAAGTACGTTTTAACACATTTTGGTAGCTTAGTAAGTAGACTTTTAAAAGGCATCTCTTTAATGTGTTTAGGAATTCCTAAATGAAGCATTTAATGCTTCTAATCGTGTGCTTTTTTCATGGCAAAAGTTCACTCCAACACCATGGCTACCGTCAATGTAAAATAGAGCAGTCATTGTATAAATAAGTTCGAGGGAAAATATTTCGATACGAGTACTTTTTAAAATGCAGATTGTTCTAAAATAATTGAAACTACCGTTGTAATAGTTACCCAGCAAACACACACAGGTAACGTTCAGAAGACGTTTTCTAAACGTTAATAGACGTTCAGAGAACCTGTGTGTGTTTGCTGGGTGCTGCCATTCTGGGCATGCGCATACCACTAATATGGCTAATGTTGTGTGTGGAGGCTAATCTGTTTCTGCCGATTAGAAATGCATGGAAAACTTGAGTTGGGTTTGTGCGTATGCGGGCTAGTTTTCGAACTAAGGAACCACGTTAAAAACTCTTACAAAATTACGTTTTCTCTTGAAAAAGAACGGTCCATTTTAAAATCCGTAATGACTTGATAAGTAAACATGCGGAAGAGAGACAAGGCTCATTATTACTTTCGATAAAAAGCCGATCGCACAGGGACTTGAGGCATGAAAGGCACTGAAGAAAGGCGCAGCACCATAGGCTTCGGCAAAACGTTTTCCAAAGATTATTTGAACCTATGGTTACCATGTTAGAAAGAACAAAAAAAAAAAAATCGATGAAACAAAATGGTATATACAAAAATCCAGCAGCAGGCACCATACCCTATACTTCTGACTCCCATGCTGGACACCAGACTTCATGTAATCGTAATCGATTAAACTTTTGTGTGTAATCGTAATCTAGTCATTACCTAGAAACTTAATTTAGAAATAATCTAATGAAATCGTCATCTAAAAACATAAGTCTATGTACTATCGTAATCTAGAATATTAAATTCCTAGATTATGATTAAATAATCTTAGTATAGCCGTAATCTAATCAAATTTCCCATAATCCAAATCGCGTGAGACGATGACAGGATTACAGTTCCTCAGTTTTAGTTTTTACGTCCAATGAAGGTAACAGACGAAACTCATTTAACTGTGGGTGAAGTCTTTTATTTATCTTTATGTTATATTATTTAAACTGAAAAAAAAATGAAATTTCATGCTGGGTGTCGCTCGGCTTTCGTGCGGCTGTGCCGCACAGCCAGCTGTCGTCAAAAAAAGGGTCTCTAGATCTGTGGCACGCGATGAACGTTTTGATCGTCCGCCATCTTGCTGGTCGTTAAGTCGAGCGATGGCAACGGCTGCCCTTTTTTCAGCATTGGGCAATCTATCCAGTTGTTCTCGTGTTCTTCCATTTTTCAGCAGATGTCAGTGCTGTTAAAGATAATCGTGACCCTTTTTTGACGGGAAATGACGTGCTAAAAAGTAAAGGATTCTCGTGGAGCTGGAGCGATTCACCCGCAACTATTTTCTATAGAAACCGAATCTATTCTTCGTGACTGGCAACAGTCAAAACGTCAGAGTTTGGTGATCCCAGAGCGTGATCACTGCGCGTTAAAGGGTTAAAAGGCGTAATTAAGACAACAGACAGATTTGAAAAGTTTAAAATATATCATTAAATTGTGTTTGACGCCACAAATAACAAAAAAAAATTAATACGATAATTGGATTCTAATTTAAAATTAGCAATTATTAAAATTACTTATGAAAATATTGAATACTTTTGACACAAAGAAAATATATCTTTAAAAATTATATCGATTTTAAATTTTTACTTTTTTAATAATTTGTTTAATCAGCTGATTGAAATAACCAATATCTTGTTTTTGTATTTACAGTGGTGGCCAAAATTGTGGACACTTTTGGAAACTTTTTTCATGTGCGTATAAAAATGTTATGTTTCCACAAAATTCAAACTGTTTCACATCATTTTAAAGATAATTTAATACTGATTTCAATACAAAACACAAAATCCAAATATTTGCAATACAAATAAGTTAAACGGCAGTAATTATCGAAATACATTAGATATTGAAAATCGTAGTGAGTTAATCAGAAGTTTGTAGGGAGCCTAAATTTTTTATTACAGCTCACATCGGTCTTTCATTGATTGACCTGACAAGATTTTTAAGCTCAGAAAAATAACAGGGACTGACCTTGAAAGTTAGGAATTACATTTCATCACTGTATTTGTTTTTCAAATTAAAGTAATTATAACTTTTATTCTACTGCACATATTTAAATTTATTTTTGTGTATTGAAATCAGTATCAAATTTTCTTTAAAATGACACGAGTTTGCATTTTGTGAAACGTAGCACTTACTATGAGCGTACAAAGTTAGAAAACCAAAGCATTTACAAAAGTGTCCACAATTTTGGCCACCACTGTATATCCCGTTCGTTATAGTAGCCTTTCGCATATACTATTTAAGTACAGGTTGCTGGTCGGTGCAATCGGATAAACACTTTTTGTGCGTTTTTGCTGCTTTATTGGACGGTTTAAAACTTAGTGAAGTGTGAAGGTCCCGGGTTCGGGTCCATCTAGCGACTATCGACCTCAAACGGTCTGGAGTGGTGGGCAGTTTTTTCCAGATGTAACGTGAAAAGAACTCCCTAAAAAGTTCTCTACCTAAGGCACACTTGCTTAGGCATATATCCCTCCATATAGTGGAGAGATATATGCCTAGGAAAAGGAAAAGAGACAGAATGGCAAGGTTGTAATATTTAGGAAGAGTATTAAAGTTCTTGCCTTTAATGCCTTAAAAGTCCTTGCCTTTAATGCTCTTCTTAAATATTACAACCTTGTATCCTTGCCTTTCTGTCTTCCAGTAGCTTTGCTTTAAAACATTAAGCAGTAAGTGTGGTTGATGAATGTACGACAGTGCAAGAATTGAATGAATCCGATTTTAAGATGTTTTTTTATGATCCATTTTTCCATGTTTTGCAAAAAATTTTTGTGCATCGATGACTTTTTGTTCAGTTATTGGTACCCATTGATTATTATGGGTTTTAAATATTTTTTTGCTCTCTTGCTTGGTTTCTACTTCTTGTATGGGGAATTTTTCAGACTCAATTCTTCTATGCGGCTGTATTGGCTGTATGGTCATGAACTTTAATGCTTTTCTTAAATATTACAACCTTGCCATTCTGTCTCTTTTTGATGACTAGCATGAAAAAAGATTTCTCTCCTTTTCTCTGGCAACACCCGTCCCATCTTCTAAGCCTTTGAGGCGCAACCCTCAAAGACCCTTTTTTGACGCAGACCCTTTTGCAAGACCCTTTTTTGACGCAGCTGGCTGTGCTGCACACGTAAAGTAAAAAAAAAGCGTCTCTCGATCTGTGGCACGCGATGAACGTTTCGATCGTCCGCCCTCTTGCGGGTCGTTCAGTCGAGCGATGGCAACGGCTGCCCTTTTTCCAGCATCTATCCCGCTGTTCTCGCATTCAGCAGATGTCAGTGCTGTTCAAAAGAATCGTTACCCTTTTTGGACGGGGAAATGATGTGCTCAAAAGTGAAGGATTCTCGTGGAGCTCTGTCACCCGCCACTCTTTTTTATAGAAATCCAATCTATTCTTCGTGACAGGCAACAGTCAAAACGTCAGAGTTGGGTGTTCCCAGAGAGGGAACACTGCGCGTTAGAGGGTTAAGCGTTATGCGTTTCTTTTCTCCGAAAGTACGGCGCTGATGATATTAAAGTGGGAGGAGTCCCTTTAGCTCTATGGCACGGAAGACATTTTTCGAAAATTTCTCCTTTCTCTCTCCCCTTTTAAGAAAAAATTGAATGTTAGAGTTGTTTTTTGTAGTAAATTCAGTGTGCATTCACGTAGTATGAGTATTTCTGTTGGTAATATGTATATTTTTTGAGTTGCAAGGGGTGAGAGTGGGCGTTGTTGACATTTTTGAATCGGTGAGTGCAGATACCACTTCAGTCACAAAAAGGAAATTTTTCAGGAGAGAGAAAAAACATCATAACTCCTCCAAATTTTCAAATATTTAAACTTTTTTTTTCCCTCTGTCATAACATGCATTTATGTTTCTGCCATGCAAATATTACCTCATTTCGACATCCATTAGGCTCAGGAAAATTTTAAAATTGGATTCGGACTTTTGCTGTTTCTGCACTCAACTGGTTTTGAGTCAGCTGAAAACTTGGAAAAAGGTCATCATCCAAATGAAATCAAATCACCATTTATTGTCTAACCCTATTTATGGTACACAAAAGTCAAGAACATGAATGTAGGAGAAAAAATCTGGAGTGACTCCCCTCGACTTTCCGAACACTTACGATTAAGATCATGACCCAGCATTTCAATAAATTTGAATCGATGAATCATTCAAACACACCAAATTGAAGCTCAATCGAATGTACCGTTTAAACGCGAGCGCACTTTCCAGAATTTCTCCCCATAGGCCATAATGTAAAAGAAATCTTGGTCGTAGCCCTGTAGAAAAACTATAAGTCCTATCCACACCCAAATCAATACCGGTCTTGCGACGGTGGTTTATAGCATGTATACCCAATTTGAGCTTCATCGAATGCCCCGTTCAGGAGCTATCGTGTTCACTCACATACACACAAACACACACGCATACACACACACACACGCAGATACATACATACATCTCGTAAAAATAGCATAAATGAATTCAGAAGACCTCAAAACGTGTCCGTACACCCAAATCTCGAATTCGAATTTTTTCATAATGACAATACTTTCCTTACGTGGTACAAGTTCGGAAAGTAAAAAGTGATTTGCTTGCAGAAAATTATGGAAATGAAAATCTAACATTGAAGCTGGAATAACTATTATACATATAACACAGGGCAGGTGGCCAATAATAGTGTTAAAATAGATCATTCTCGACCATTGATTCATTGTCGTGTGCCGACCCTTGATCATGATCGCCTATCGTTCGAAAAAGAAGTGCCGAGTATCTACGAAACTACTCAACAGACTAACGTCGCTCTTGCCCCGAACACGCATCTTGCCTTTCTAAGCTTATTTTCATCGAAAACGATTTTTCGCTTTTTTGTGACTGAAGTGGTTTGTTTCGCCACACACCGATTCTTTTCGAGAAGGGCCGAAAAATACTATTTTTTCAAAGCGCTCTAGCTCCAACACCACTTGACAGAAAAATCAAAGTTGATCAGTGCATTGAATAGGAAATTTCGTCTACTTGAACTTTGTAAGTGGGGTTATTTTGGAAAAAGGAATAGTTTTCGAAATGGAAGCGAAAAACTGAAAAGCATTCGAAAATTTTGAGGTTTTTTTCGTGGTGAAGCCGACCTCGGGTGAGGCAGAAAACTTGAAATTCGGATTCAGCTCCCCAAAAAAACAAAAAGTACCGCTGAGAAAAAATCTTATCAATTTTGTCACACACACACACACAAAAAAAAAAAATACCATTTGACATTCAAGTAGAATTTGAACACAACCAGAAAAAAAAAAAATACTAGGTGAAAGTTGTATCTATAAATAGTCATCTGATCTTCATGCTAATGTGGTCCGATGTCTGCAGGACGTGTTGCCGCGTTCAGTTATATGTACACTGCTGGCCATCGTAAATGCAACACCCTGAAGGAAGCATGCAAATAATATGGAATTTACAACATGCATTAGCTGAGGTGAGATATGCAAATGATTAGAATTTCAGCGCAGACGCACATCAAGCGCGCCTGTGGCGCCACCTCAAAGCGCTATTTAAGGCTTGGAGATTTCGACGGTTTCAAGTACAGCAATTGTGTTTTTCTTGCTTTTTTTTCAAAAAAACGATAAATTATGCCTCGTAGGAAACAACGATCATCTTTTGATCAAGTATCCGAGTTTGACAGAGGAAGGATAGTGGCATACCGAGATTGTGGGTTATCTTTCAGGGAAATCGGTCGTCGTATTGGACGAAACCAAACAACTGTGATGCGGATATGTGATCGTTGGGTGCAGGAGGGTACGACGGACAGACGTGATCGACCGCATCGACCTCAGTGCACCACGTCACGTGATGACAGGCAGATTGTACGCATGGCAGTGACGGACCGCTCAGTCACATCACGAACCATATCACAGCAGATTCAGTCTGTAACGCATCATCCAGTGTCTGCGCGTACCATTCGACGTCGTTTACAGCAGAATGGTCTGTCCGCAAGACGTCCGTTGCTTTGTCTACCTCTGACGCGGAACCACAGACGTCTCCGCCGCCAATGGTGCGATGAAAGAAGGATGTGGACGACAGAATGGAATGAAATTCTCTTTACTGACGAGTCACGCTTCTGTATGCAACACCACGACGGTCGGATTCGAGTCTGGAGACACCGTGGAGAGAGGATGCTGAACAGCTGCATTATGCACCGTCACACTGGTCCTGCACCGGGTATTATGGTATGGGGCGGTATCGGATATCTCTCTCGCACTCCTCTAGTACGCATTGCCGGTACTTTAACCAGCCAGCGCTACATCTCCGAGGTGTTGGAGCCAGTTGTCCTTTCTTACCTTCAGGGCTTGCCAACAGCCATATTTCAGCAGGATAATGCACGGCCACACGTGGCACGCATTGTCCAAGGGTTCTTCGTCAATCACCAGATTGAATTGCTTCCCTGGCCGGCGCGCTCTCCGGATCTTTCGCCGATAGAAAACATGTGGTCCATGGTTGCTCAACGACTGACCCAGAGTTCATCCCCAGCTGTCACACCAGATCAACTTTGGCAACGTGTGGAAGCTGCTTGGTCTGCTGTACCCCAAGAACACATTCAAAGTCTCTTTGAATCAATGCCGAGGCGTGTGGCAGCTGTGATCTCCAACAACGGCGGCTACTCTGGGTACTGATTTTGGCAGGAACCACGCTTCATAGAATGCTGTAAATTTAATCATTTGTTACTTGGTCAACATGTTATCTACACAATAAATTTTGTTGTGATATCTCTTGTTTTTCTTGGTGTTGCAATTTGGGTGGCCAGCAGTGTATATACACCAGTTATTAAGGTATCTGGTATTTCCGTTCGCAGGCGATTATGACCACATTTTTGTTCCCTCATCCTTTCGTCGATTTTACACACTTGAAATTCGGATTCAGCACCCCAAAAAACGCAGAACCGTTGAGAAAAAAAACTTTATCAATTTTGTCACGCACAAAAAAAAATACCATTTGAAGTAGAATTTGAACACAACCAGAAAAAAAATACTATCTAAAAGTTGTATGTATAAATAGTCTTCTGATCTTCATGCTAATGTGGTCCGATGTCTGCAGGACGTGTTGCCGCGTTCAGTTATATGTATATACACCAGTTATTAAGGTATCTGGTATTTCCGTTCGCAGGCGATTATGACCACATTTTTGTTCCCTCATCCTTTCGTCGATTTTACACACTTGAAATTCGGATTCAGCACCCCAAAAAACGCACAGAACCGTTGAGAAAAAAAACTTTATCAATTTTGTCACGCACAAAAAAAAATACCATTTGAAGTAGAATTTGAACACAACCAGAAAAAAAATACTATCTAAAAGTTGTATGTATAAATAGTCTTCTGATCTTCATGCTAATGTGGTCCGATGTCTGCAGGACGTGTTGCCGCGTTCAGTTATATGTATATACACCAGTTATTAAGGTATCTGGTATTTCCGTTCGCAGGCGATTATGACCACATTTTTGTTCCCTCATCCTTTCGTCGATTTTACACACTTGAAATTCGGATTCAGCACCCCAAAAAACGCACAGAACCGTTCAGAAAAAAAACTTTATCAATTTTGTCACGCACAAAAAAAAATACCATTTGAAGTAGAATTTTAACACAACCAGAAAAAAAATACTATCTAAAAGTTGTATGTATAAATAGTCTTCTGATCTTCATGCTAATGTGGTCCGATGTCTGCAGGACGTGTTGCCGCGTTCAGTTATATGTATATACACCAGTTATTAAGGTATCTGGTATTTCCGTTCGCAGGCGATTATGACCACATTTTTGTTCCCTCATCCTTTCGTTGATTTTACACACTTGAAATTCGGATTCAGCACCCCAAAAAACGCACAGAACCGTTCAGAAAAAAAACTTTATCAATTTTGTCACGCACAAAAAAAAAATACCATTTGAAGTAGAATTTTAACACAACCAGAAAAAAAATACTATCTAAAAGTTGTATGTATAAATAGTCTTCTGATCTTCATGCTAATGTGGTCCGATGTCTGCAGGACGTGTTGCCGCGTTCAGTTATATGTATATACACCAGTTATTAAGGTATCTGGTATTTCCGTTCGCAGGCGATTATGACCACATTTTTGTTCCCTCATCCTTTCGTTGATTTTACACACTTGAAATTCGGATTCAGCACCCCAAAAAACGCACAGAACCGTTCAGAAAAAAAACTTTATCAATTTTGTCACGCACAAAAAAAAAAATACCATTTGAAGTAGAATTTTAACACAACCAGAAAAAAAATACTATCTAAAAGTTGTATGTATAAATAGTCTTCTGATCTTCATGCTAATGTGGTCCGATGTCTGCAGGACGTGTTGCCGCGTTCAGTTATATGTATATACACCAGTTATTAAGGTATCTGGTATTTCCGTTCGCAGGCGATTATGACCACATTTTTGTTCCCTCCTCCTTTCGTCGATTTTACACACTTGAAATTCGGATTCAGCACCCCAAAAAACGCACAGAACCGTTGAGAAAAAAAACTTTATCAATTTTGTCACGCACAAAAAAAAAATACCATTTGAAGTAGAATTTTAACACAACCAGAAAAAAAATACTATCTAAAAGTTGTATGTATAAATAGTCTTCTGATCTTCATGCTAATGTGGTCCGATGTCTGCAGGACGTGTTGCCGCGTTCAGT
Organism: Cheiracanthium punctorium; assembly: GCA_038373885.1. NCBI lineage: Eukaryota > Metazoa > Arthropoda > Arachnida > Araneae > Cheiracanthiidae > Cheiracanthium > Cheiracanthium punctorium. The sequence continues at coordinate 48,654 of JAWZYV010012486.1, forward strand.
TATATGTATATACACCAGTTATTAAGGTATCTGGTATTTCCGTTCGCAGGCGATTATGACCACATTTTTGTTCCCTCATCCTTTCGTCGATTTTACACACTTGAAATTCGGATTCAGCACCCCAAAAAACGCACAGAACCGTTGAGAAAAAAAAACTTTATCAATTTTGTCACGCACAAAAAAAAATACCATTTGAAGTAGAATTTTAACACAACCAGAAAAAAAATACTATCTAAAAGTTGTATGTATAAATAGTCTTCTGATCTTCATGCTAATGTGGTCCGATGTCTGCAGGACGTGTTGCCGCGTTCAGTTATATGTATATACACCAGTTATTAAGGTATCTGGTATTTCCGTTCGCAGGCGATTATGACCACATTTTTGTTCCCTCATCCTTTCGTCGATTTTACACACTTGAAATTCGGATTCAGCACCCCAAAAAACGCACAGAACCGTTCAGAAAAAAAACTTTATCAATTTTGTCACGCACAAAAAAAAATACCATTTGAAGTAGAATTTTAACACAACCAGAAAAAAAATACTATCTAAAAGTTGTATGTATAAATAGTCTTCTGATCTTCATGCTAATGTGGTCCGATGTCTGCAGGACGTGTTGCCGCGTTCAGTTATATGTATATACACCAGTTATTAAGGTATCTGGTATTTCCGTTCGCAGGCGATTATGACCACATTTTTGTTCCCTCATCCTTTCGTCGATTTTACAAACTTGAAATTCGGATTCAGCACCCCAAAAAACGCACAGAACCGTTGAGAAACAAACTTTATCAATTTTGTCACGCACAAAAAAAAATACCATTTGAAGTAGAATTTTAATACAACCAGAAAAAAAATACTATATAAAAGTTGTATGTATAAATAGTCTTCTGATCTTCATGCTAATGTGGTCCGATGTCTGCAGGACGTGTTGCCGCGTTCAGTTATATGTATATACACCAGTTATTAAGGTATCTGGTATTTCCGTTCGCAGGCGATTATGACCACATTTTTGTTCCCTCATCCTTTCGTCGATTTTACACACTTGAAATTCGGATTCAGCACCCCAAAAAACGCACAGAACCGTTGAGAAAAAAACTTTATCAATTTTGTCACGCACAAAAAAAAAATACCATTTGAAGTAGAATTTTAACACAACCAGAAAAAAAATACTATATAAAAGTTGTATGTATAAATAGTCTTCTGATCTTCATGCTAATGTGGTCCGATGTCTGCAGGACGTGTTGCCGCGTTCAGTTATATGTATATACACCAGTTATTAAGGTATCTGGTATTTCCGTTCGCAGGCGATTATGACCACATTTTTGTTCCCTCATCCTTTCGTCGATTTTACACACTTGAAATTCGGATTCAGCACCCCAAAAAACGCACAGAACCGTTGAGAAAAAAACTTTATCAATTTTGTCACGCACAAAAAAAAAATACCATTTGAAGTAGAATTTTAACACAACCAGAAAAAAAATACTATATAAAAGTTGTATGTATAAATAGTCTTCTGATCTTCATGCTAATGTGGTCCGATGTCTGCAGGACGTGTTGCCGCGTTCAGTTATATGTATATACACCAGTTATTAAGGTATCTGGTATTTCCGTTCGCAGGCGATTATGACCACATTTTTGTTCCCTCATCCTTTCGTCGATTTTACACACTTGAAATTCGGATTCAGCACCCCAAAAAACGCACAGAACCGTTGAGAAAAAAACTTTATCAATTTTGTCACGCACAAAAAAAAAATACCATTTGAAGTAGAATTTTAACACAACCAGAAAAAAAATACTATCTAAAAGTTGTATGTATAAATAGTCTTCTGATCTTCATGCTAATGTGGTCCGATGTCTGCAGGACGTGTTGCCGCGTTCAGTTATATGTATATACACCAGTTATTAAGGTATCTGGTATTTCCGTTCGCAGGCGATTATGACCACATTTTTGTTCCCTCATCCTTTCGTCGATTTTACACACTTGAAATTCGGATTCAGCACCCCAAAAAACGCACAGAACCGTTGAGAAAAAAAACTTTATCAATTTTGTCACGCACAAAAAAAAATACCATTTGAAGTAGAATTTTAACACAACCAGAAAAAAAATACTATATAAAAGTTGTATGTATAAATAGTCTTCTGATCTTCATGCTAATGTGGTCCGATGTCTGCAGGACGTGTTGCCGCGTTCAGTTATATGTATATACACCAGTTATTAAGGTATCTGGTATTTCCGTTCGCAGGCGATTATGACCACATTTTTGTTCCCTCATCCTTTCGTCGATTTTACAAACTTGAAATTCGGATTCAGCACCCCAAAAAACGCACAGAACCGTTGAGAAACAAACTTTATCAATTTTGTCACGCACAAAAAAAAATACCATTTGAAGTAGAATTTTAATACAACCAGAAAAAAAATACTATATAAAAGTTGTATGTATAAATAGTCTTCTGATCTTCATGCTAATGTGGTCCGATGTCTGCAGGACGTGTTGCCGCGTTCAGTTATATGTATATACACCAGTTATTAAGGTATCTGGTATTTCCGTTCGCAGGCGATTATGACCACATTTTTGTTCCCTCATCCTTTCGTCGATTTTACAAACTTGAAATTCGGATTCAGCACCCCAAAAAACGCACAGAACCGTTGAGAAAAAAACTTTATCAATTTTGTCACGCACAAAAAAAAATACCATTTGAAGTAGAATTTTAACACAACCAGAAAAAAAATACTATATAAAAGTTGTATGTATAAATAGTCATCTGATCTTCATGCTAATGTGGTCCGATGTCTGCAGGACGTGTTGCCGCGTTCAGTTATATGTATATACACCAGTTATTAAGGTATCTGGTATTTCCGTTCGCAGGCGATTATGACCACATTTTTGTTCCCCCTTACCTTGTCGTCGATTTTAGAAAATTAAAAGAGCATTCCACTTTTTGGGTCTCGGTTAATGTATTTTGATTCTAGAGATTTAATATTCGAACTTAACCAAAGTTTCATTTGCGATTGTTTGTTTATATAATCACAAAAAAAAAAGAATAATATAAAAATCTTAAATTCTTCCGGACTTTATTTACGCACTCGGCTGGAAGAATTTAAGTTTTTTTTTTTTTTTAATCTATTCAATCCATTCTGCCATATAGAGGAAAATTATAACTTTAAGTGATCCTATAGACTCCTGTTCGCATCATTTTTTTGTTGAAAATGGCATGAATTGTTGTTTGGCCCCTAGTGGTGAAATGTTTTGGATGAGTGCGTGTTGGAAAATCTAAAGTATCCATTTCAGTTATGAAATCGGATCCTGGATCGGAATTGAATTATACGTTAAAATCTCCTACTAAAACAGTCTTACAATCATCCTCCTTCAATATAATATTTCGAATAGAGCGTCTCATTTATCTTGATGAAAAATTCGAGGACTAGCGTATGTCACTGCCAATCTCACTTTATCTTGAATAGACGCAATGACCCTTTGAACACCCTTGATCTGGCTCGTGTAGGCACGGGTAAAGTGTTTCATATTCTTTTTATAAAGTTTTCCTCTATAAAAATCATACCTGCAGATGACTTTCTGTTTTGGAAACCACTGTCTATCCGTTTAACTTCAGAAGTCGATCGCCGCAATGTTATTCTAAGTAAACAGCCTTCACTTCTACCGAAATTCGAAACAAACTATTGCATATTTTTCATCCATTCTTTTTCCCCCTTAATCTGAAAACAATGATCTACATTTATTTTTAAGCAGAATTTATCTAAAGCAATTGGAACTACATTAATGACACCTTGTAAGAAAGTTTACTTTCTGAACAAATTTCATGTTATTTTCAGGTGTAATTAATATATATCTAATTGCACTAGATAAATTCTGCTTAAAAATAAATGTAGATCAGTACTTTAAGATTAAGGGGGAAAAAGAATGGATGAAAAAAAAAAGAAATAGCTCGTTTGAAAATGGGGTAGTACTAAAGGCCGTTTTCTCCATAGAATAACATGGCGGCGATCGAATTCCGAAGTAAATACTCAAGAGCCTTAAACTTCAGGGTGGAACTTAAGGGTGAAGCGCTTAAATATTATGCGCCGGAAAGATAAGTGCATTTCAATTCTTTTAATTTAATGCGGAGATAGTTTATGTTTAAATAGAGGGTAGAAGTACACAAATACGTGTATTTGTGATATTAGCTGTGCAATCTTAAGCTCACTTTTTTGACTTATGTTCAAAGAAAAGTTTACAAACATTGATTTATTTTACGCAGTCAGTTTAATGAAATTCTCCTTTAATTTTAAAACATATATTTTGAAGGATTTCCTGCTTCCTACAGAACACACTTTCAGTCATAATAACCCTCACAATGTTGGCTTTTTCTAGAGAGAAAAATTTAACTTTTTTTTTATTCTCTTCGCCAGGGCCGTAACCAGACGGGGGCGGCTAAGGGGACTGAGCCCTACCTAGAAGTCTCCTAGCCCTCCCCCCCTCAGATTTTCAAAGATTTCAGTAAATTCACTGATGAATATAAAAGTTTAGTGGAATCACAAAGCGGCACAATGACAGAAAACTTACGCTATTCCTTACAGCTTGATTTGCTACTCGGGGCAGGAATTCAAAGGGGGTAAGGTAAAACCTTAAAACTTCAGCCACGCTTATCCCACGTTTCTTAGACTTGAATTTTGCAGTAAATTTCAAAGAAAAAATTGTTAATGGAATGAATCGTAAATATTTTAAAATATGACATTTGTGAAATAAAAATTCTCGGTGAAGATCTAAAAATTGGAAGAACACCCCCCCCCAAAAAAAACTAATTATACTTATATTTAGAGCCTCCCAAACTAGATTCAAAGCCATACCTAGCATGTCATCTTAATTACATCCCTGCTCTTCGTGTTAAAAAATGTCCAAAACATTAAAATGAATACGCATACTTCACGTGCATTTATTTTTATGCAGTTTTCTGGAATTAAAAAAAAAGGTAATTTTATGACCGCTTTCTCGAAAATAATAAGACCGTTAAAAGGTTAAAACAGTTTTTAAAATATAAACGATCTTAAGGTTTATATAAATACATTGGAAAAACTGAAAATTCACGTTTTCATGGCGATAGTAACAGAAGAACCGGTCAAAAGGGAATACGACTCCTTTCTGAAGGCGGTGCCCAAAGAGTAAAGACCGCCTCCTTTATGAAATTATTTTTTTTTCAAGAATCCGTTTTAGAATGTGTATAAACTTAAACTCACTCAAACGAATAGGGTTACATATAAAAGCGTTGAAAAGGTTTATTATGGATAACGAACGTTTTTAATAACGTTTTTATTAGGGGGAATTATTATCTATCAGAGAACAAGGGACGTAGACGGATTTTTTTTTTTTCCCCAGGATATGAGATGCAGGCCTGCGTAAGTAGAAAAAATGTAATTTGTTCTAGTCTCTGAAATGTAAAACCTATTCAAAAGGAAAATTTTCGAACGTGAGGGAATCATATATCACGATATTATATATTCCCGATATTACGACCCTGGAGGCAGTGGCAGATGCAGAAACTTAGTTTGGGAGGGGATAATTTTTAAAATAAGCATTATTGACCAGGACGAAATGCAAAATAAAGTCAAATTTGACCCTATGTTTTTAGAAGGGGCTAATTTATATATATAAAAAAAAAGAAAGCTCAGTTCAACTAAACAAAGCATAATGAGGTAAAACGTTACCCTGGAACTCTGACGGATGAAAGCAATTTTGTGGCTGGGGGCGCTGAGTTGGAAGATTCACATACACATCCATTTTATAGAAGTAAAATTCGGATCTCTTATACAGAGTCGATGCTAAGACATTTTTAGGGAGTGGGGGAGATGTCGATAAACTGCCAAGTCAAATATCGTTTTTGCCAACTAATTTATTTTTTTTTATCAACTATATTATCAACTTCTTTCTTTTGCCAACTGGGTTTACATCATTTTGCCGAGTCTACCAGAAATAGAAAGTAAATTACAGTTTGCTTGTTAATTTTTTTTTGCCAAGTTTACCAATTAGGTATCTAATTTTGCCAAGTTTAATAAAATTTTGGGGCCCTTTAGGAAGGGCCCTGCTGTTACATTAATTTCTTTTTTCTCTTAAGGGGCAGTAGCCCCCTTAATCTATCCTTGCACTGGAGCAATATCTTTTGGGAGGGCTGAAACCCCCTAGCCCCTCCCTTTGAACGCGCTCTGTCTGGAGTAGAGGAAAGATTCAACATTCTTGTATGCTATTTAAATTCCTACGCTTCCTTTCACCGTCGGGCATCAGTCTGTTAAAATGAAATTTTCGACAATCAGTTTCAGTACTGTGTATTTGCACCGACCCAAGTGAATAGCAAAAGCGTGAGCCGTAGAAGCTATACGTGCCGTAACGGAAAGTTCCGTAATCGCTTGTGGGCGGTAACAGGACACGCCTCGCGAGGCTGAAACTTCAGTAAACTGTTGTCTTGCACGCCCAAACAAGTGACAGCCCACTTTAGCGTAGTGTCGTATGTTCTGATTGATAAAAGTATTCACGAAACTTCCTCACTGACTAGCCAATTTCGAAGAGGGCCTACCTTGAGGATTTTTTCAAACTTGACTTTTCTTTCATGTGCATGTGTAGATGTACATTTTTTTTGGACGAGAATAACTGGTTTTCATCTTGGTGAAGAAACACACGACTTTCTGCAATGAATTCCTTCAATTCTTTCTGCATTTCCCTTGCTAACCTGAAAGAATTTGGGTGACGTGAGCAGAAAGACATTCGAGATTTTTTAATTGGGGCTATTTTTTCACCCACTCCGCTTAAAACGTCACTTTTAAGTGAAATATAATACAAACTCGGTCCCATTTTTACTTTCCGAACATGTACCATTTAAGGAGAAAGTGTGGTAATTATGAAAAAATTCGACTTCAAAATTTTGGTGTATGGACACGTTTTGAGCTCTTCAGAATTCATGGATGCTATTTTTACGAGATACATGTATGTATGTGTGTATGTGAGTGAACACGATAGCTCCTCAACGGGACATTCGATGGAACTCAAATTGGGTCTATAGGTTATAAATCACCGTCGCAAGACCGGTATTGATTTGGGTGTGTATAGGACTAATTCTTTTCCTACAGGGCTACGACAAAAATTTCTTTTACAGGATGGTCTATGGGGAAAAATCCTTGAAAGTGCGCTAGCATTTAAACGGTACATTCGATGGAGCTCCAATTGGATATGTGTGTTATGAATCACCATCTTAAGACCGGTATTGATTTGGGTGTGTATAGGACTTACAGTTTATGTACAGGGCTCCGACAAAGATTGCTTTTACATTATGGCCTATGGGGAGAAATTCTTGGAAGTGCGCAAGCGTTTAAACGGTGCATTTGATGGAGTTTCCATTTGGTATATATGCTTGAATGATTCATCGATTCAAATGTATTGAAATGCTTGGTCATGATCTTAATCGTAAGTGTTCGGAAAGTCGAGTGGAGTCACTCCAGATTTTTTGGTTGGGGATATATGTTATAAATCTTTGGGGGTATATAGGGGTTTATGTTATTAAGATTTATAACATAATCCCCAAGAGTTATGTTATAAATCTTGGGGATATATGTTATAAAAATTTTTGGTTGGGGATATATGTTAGTGTTGCCTACCAAAAGCAGTTATCTTTTGTATTGGCGCGACTCTCGGCATTTTTCCTTACTACGATGGTTGCCTTATCAGCAAATTTTAAGGAATTCATCCAGGACTCATACTTTTCGACTTCCAGACGATTGAAAATGAAATAGACACAATAGTGCAGTTCAATTATACAATACTGCGTACACCGTCTTTACTTATACTTTCCTTAATGTGTCATCCATTCTATCAATTTAAATTCTTATTGTACTTAGTTATATAAATTATGATGTAAATGAATGATAGGCACATTTATAATATAAACATTTAAAATTTCGTTTCTCATTTCATATAAACTCCGCTTAAGAAGTCTGAAGAGTGAACGTCCAGGGTTCTGTCCTCTCGAGCAACTGTCCATCTAACGGTCCGGAGTGTTGGGCTGTGATCTCCAAACATAACATGAATCTTCGTTTGAAAAACTTAAGAGGTCCTCCGTCCAAGGCATTCCTCCTGTTGGCATACAGCCCTAGAGTGTTTTACCTTAACAAAATAACATTAAGAAGGTTTTTTTCAATGAAACGTTATTCTTGAAGTCATTACAATTTATTTTATTCCATGGTATTTATTTGTTTCCTCACGGGGACCCAAAATTCAAGAAAATTCAGTTATCATCTATTGATAATGGTATTTTCTACAATAGGAAACATTTTGACTTCTCGTCCTAGGAAGCATTTCGTCCCCCCAATGTCACGTGACATTGGGGGGTACGAAATGAATCATTCGACGAAATGAATGAATGAAAATAAATGAATCATTCAGACATATATACCAAATTGAAACTCAATCGAATGCACCGATTAAACACTTGCACACTTTCAAGAATTTTTCCCCATATGCCATTATACCATAATATAAAAGAAATCTTTGTCATAGCCCTGTAGAAAAACTATACGTCCTATACACACCCAAATCAATACCGATCTTAAGAAGGTGATTTATAACATGTATACCCAATTTCAGCTCCATCGAAGGTACCGTTTAAACGCTAGTGCACTTTCAAGAATTTCCTTCCATAGGCCATAAAGAAATCTTGGTCGTAGCCCTGTAGAAAAACTATAAGCCCTATACACACCCAAATCGATAGCGGTCTTGCGACGGTGGTTTATGACATATATACCCAATTTGAGTTCAATCGAATTCCCCGTTTAGGAGCTACCATGTTCACTCACATACACACAAACACACACACACACACACGCACACACACACATACATACATACATCTCGTAAAAATAGCATAAATGGATTCAGAAGACCTCAAAAGGTGTCAATACAAAAATCTCGAAGTCGAATTTTTTCATGATCACAATACTTTCCTTACAGGGTACATGTTCGGAAAGTAAAAAAACAGAAATAAAACTTTTTTTTAATACAGGGCAACACAATAATTTTTTTTTTGTTTGTGTGCGAGTGTTCTTTTTTGTTTATTTATTTTTGTCCTTTTTCCCTCTTTTTTATACCCCCCCCCACATTTCCCCCCTCTCCCTTCTTTTAATCTCTGGTTTCTCGAAGTTTTCATTTTTTCCATGCGGCAACTTGCCTTTTTTGTTTATTTTACAGTTCCCACTGTTTGGTGAGACGTAGTGTAAAGGCTGATGAAGGCTGAAAAAATGTTTGGTTGAAACGATCGCACCTGTGAATTGGTATAGATTTATGTGTGTTTTTTACACAAAGTTTTTAGTTTCCTTTTATTTTATAACACCAGTATTTTGAGTGTTTTTTTATGAACTGATTCATGCTTGGCAAATTGCCCCTCTTACCGAATAATCCCTCAGTAGTAAATGACAATGACTTCATATGATACCGTATAAATATACAAGAAAAGTAATTTCATATTACACATAAATAACCTCTTAACTAAATAACAGGAAAGACGTTTGTGCGATTATGACAACGCTCCGCTAGGGCGATCTGCCAAGGATGCCTTGGCAGGAGGACTTTCTAAGGGGTTCTAATACGTACCCACGTTACATCTGGAAAAAACCTACAAAAACTCCAGACCGTTAGATCGACAGCCGTGCGATGGGACCCAAACACACGGGACCTTCACACTTTGTACGTCTACCATTTTCAGTGACATAATCTCTGTGCCATGGTGAGGCCCTATATTGAAATTACTAAAAGAACAAAATGCAAATAATACTTCGAACGAATTATACAGTTTTTAAAATAATAGACAGTTTAACAAAAACTTTTAAGTCTTAAAAAAGAATATAATTTTAATATTCTGTTCATTAAAAAATATCTATTACGTGATAACTGAACATGTAAATTAACTTTAAAAATACTGTAAACAAAATAATGAAAACAATTGTTATAAAACAGCAATACGTGGATAAATTTGAGTCAGTAAAAATTGATTCCTTTGGCTGTACTCATTTATAAAACTATGACAAACATGTTTAATTTGAACAGTTATAATTCCGTTACTCAGTAAATAATAGTAAACATATGACATAGGGCGTTCCATAACTTACATAAATTAATTATATTCTATAAAACTTTTATTAGAGTTGAAAATTCATTTTATTTCACCTCGGTTTCAAAAGAAACAAATTCAACATGCATTTTTCTATAAACTTGAATCAAAAGTAAATTTTAAAAATCTTGAACTTAAAACAGTGGTTTTTAAATGAAAATGGAATACAATCTTATCTAATACTCGTAATATTTGCCTCAAGCTTGAATCAGAGCATAAAACTGGACGCGTTAATAAGAATAATAATCAAATATCTAAAGCAAAAATTCAAAATGATGCAATTATAGACCTGGACGGTTTTTTCTGAATTACGATCGAACTTTGTTTAACAGAGCTCGGTTAACCGTTGGGTTAAATTTTCCTAAGCACACCAAGAAAATAAATAAATATCATTTTGCAGCATTTATTCCGTGCTTGTTTACATTCTGAGCCTGGCGGCAGTTAAACCTCACAAAAAGCTGTATGAATATTTTATCAAAAAATTGTACTAGAAATCACCCAATTTGGACTTATACGATTTTACAATACAATATGTGTGCTTAGTGTATGATGTATAAAAATTTTTTTAACAATACAGAATGCTCCAAGATGCATGAGGAGTTTCATTGTTTACAAAACTGAGTGATTAAAAACACTTTTGCGATATTAGAAAACTCATGAAAAGTTCTATTTTTTAATGATTTATTCTTTATTTTCAATTGTACATTTTCATTTTGTATATTTTGCAAGTTTTCTTGTTAAGAAAACTTGCAAAATAATATTGCATGTTAATATTGCATATCTTTAAAAAATATCTTCTTAAAGTCATGTATCTGCATGTCGTATAGTTACATTCTACTATTTTTAGGACAATCTGCATTAAATTAAAAAAATTACCTAGTTAAATAATTATTAGTTTCGTTGGTGATTTTTAATCTGCATTTTTCGAAAGTCATATTATCCCAGCGGCCCGCCGAGATGAGCGATTTTTTTGCTGGTCGATTCTCATCGTAAATCTCGCCAAGGAAATTGCTATAGCCGTTTTCTATAGCCATCACGTTAGCCTACATTAGCCCTGGAAGGATCTGCGATTTCATGGCCTCTGAGGCTTCCTATTGGCTCTGATCAAGATGAGCTGTATGTCTCTACAACGTCTAGTCAACAATACAAGCAACCGCGCACACATAGTGTTGCAGTTGCAGAACTTGAGTAATACAGCAACCCTGAATTGTACAACCGTGGCAATTGGTTGTACAACCAATTGATAATTGGTTGTACCAACCAATTGATAATTGGTTGGTACAACCAATTTAATTGAACAACCGTAAGGCTAGAAATTTTTACAAATAAAATTAATCAGTTTTTTATTAGTGGTTGTATTTTCCAATTTTATTCTATGCCTTATTTTTTTAAAAATATTTCTGATATTTCTTCCAACGAATGGAGACTATTTTTTTCAAAAGATTTTACATTGAAGGAGTTACCATGTAAAAGAAAGTTATCCATAATAATTATAAGACACTCATTATGGGTGTGGCTGCAGCGCTATCAGCGACACCACCCCCTTGGCGACGCCCCTGAATGAAATCTTGTAATTCCTATACCAGTGCTTGTCATGTTTCGATGAAACGAAAAGTCTCCCTATTATATAAATCTAAAACATGAAACAAACAAAACAAATGAAATATAAAATCTAAATCTCATAATATCGCTGAAATTAAATTAGTTTAATATGTCGCTGATAGTCCTGCCAGCCACACCTATAATGAGTGAACTTAAGATATTGTGAAATATACGTATTTACATGGATAAATTTTAAAGTTCCCCTTAAGAAATCTGATTTAAATTATATACTTATTGTTCCTCAATGCAATTCATCAACGGGGGAGGCGTATCCCCAGAATGTGTCCCTCCTCCAAAACCAGAGAAATTTAGATGACCGTTATTTTTGGCTTATAATCTGCTGCGGCACTGGCGTTCTTTTTTAAGGTGAGTAAAAATATTCCTTTACGTAATCCCCAGAAGATAATCTGATAGTTTTTTTTCGCCAAAATGGGCGATTTTTAAGAAACAGTATTAGAACTGCAGTATTAAAACTACATTAGTCTGGGTGCAATCTTTTGTCGCTAAAAAATAGTGTCGTGTGTAAGAGTTATCGAGTCTATTACAATGCATCTTTTTTTTTTTTTTTTTTTTTTTTTTTTAAATCACTCTATATACACGTTACGAGTTCCCCAAAATTATATTTATTAAGTAAGTATTGAGGGTGATGATGAATATAAATATTTCAGTAACATCGTTTAATTTGCTTCAATTATACAGCATGCGTAACCACAAAACATATTGGGAAAGTATTTCTTAGTGGAAGATTTCAACACGATTTCACCGATTAATATTTTTTTTTTCCTTCAGAAAACGTTGTTTGAATTTGCTCTCATACGCATGAGGCGTATATAAGGGAGGAGTCCGACGGTATGGACCCGCCCATAAAAGAGTATCGAAGATGCTTTCGCTAACAAATGAATTTGTAATTTTACCATAGCATAACGACTTTTGATAAATATAAATATTTCAGTGACGTTGTTTAACTTGCTTCAATTATACAGTATACGTATGAATAAAACATATCGGGAAAGGATTTTTTTCTAACCGACGAAAAACGGAGGAGGTTCTGAAGTCGACGCGTATATATATATATATATTTTTTTTTTAAGTATGATCACGCATAACTTTTTTCAGAGTAATCCAATTTTGATAATTCTTTTTTTATTGGAAAGGGTATACCCCGACGCTGGTCCCATATGGATTTGGAAAAAAAATTCCAACCCTAAGGGTAGGAAAACAGGGGATGATTGATTTTTCACTCACTGATTAAAATGTATGAACACGCATAAAATATGACTTTTAAATAGCTATTTTTTTTAAATGCCAGCTCGTTTAGTGATCTTTTTCCTTTTCCTCGTGAAAATTCAATATTCCTTAAATTTTATAGTTTTCATAAAATAAAATAGAAGCTCTAACGAGGCATATAAGCTCTTGAATCGATATTTGTTAGATGCTATTACCAGAAGAGTTGATTTTTTTTAAATGGACAGTGTCCGTGTGACGTCATTTTTCAGCCAACACGTGACCTCCAACCCATCAACTTAAAATGTAGTTTCAGTTGACACTCGATGTTTCAATCTGATTAGTTCAAATTTGTATTTTCCACCGACACGTGATTGAAATAGCATCGTATCGATATCGTCCATTGCAAGGGATATTGGCGACGTTTTTACGTCACCGTTTAAAACTGCACATCAAACCACCTATACATCTTCGTTCACAGTACACAGCACATATGTATACATTTTGTTTTCGCTTGTTAAAACGATTCTTTTAAGATTTTTTGTACTTCTGAATTTACGTACATATGCGTCGATGTTTTAATTTTGAATAAATCATGTTAACGCATGCGAATGTGTAAATTCCACGCACACATTTTGTTTTTGTTTGCCGTTTCGCAAAAGAGTATTTGATTGTTATTAAAATTTCCGAAGTTCAATTTGTTAATTTTTTTTCGAAATTCATACAGCTAAAAAGAACGAACTGGTCTATGTTCCGTATCCGGTGCTGTTTACATTTTGATGATCATTTAGTGTTGGTTCTTGGCGCCATCGTGGACGATGTTCAGCGGGAGTGAAGTACTCTGCTGGTGGTAGTTTTGGCTGACAACCATAAAGAAATGTGTACCGCTTGGCGACGTTTTATTTTTTGGAGGTATGATAATGCGTCAAATATTGCAAATTGGAAATTTCACAACTGTTGAAAGATCCGAAATTTCTTGAATTTTCGAGCATGCGTAATAGTTATTTTTTAATTCTAGCTACCGTGTGACGTACACAGATGAATGTATAGAATTCGCTTGCTCAATTTGACGTCACTAAGCTGTTAATTTGTGTTTATAGCCACAAAAAATTATAAAATAAAAACTTTTTAACAAAAAGATTAAACCTCCGAAAAACTCAAAAGCAAAAAATAGTAAACCTTTTCTTAATTAACCTTAATAACTAAGTTCTTAAACTAATGTAAGTATACCTAAGTAATTTTGAGTCGGTGCCAAACAACCAATGAACAAAGATCACTAAATTACCTTAAATTTAAAGAAATAACGAAATCAAATTGACATTGCAACGTGAAATATCGGCGATAAACACTAACATTCCAAAAAATGCACTCTCCTCACGTCTCTCACGATCAACGAGCTTTCGCAGAAATGCAGAGAGGTCTACTTTGTAATACACAACTCAAAATCAGTGTGTGAACAATAAATGACTCCTATTAATAATAGAGATTTAGGCAATTTAGTGATCTTTGTTCATTGGTTGATTGGCACCGACTCAAAATTACTTGGGTATACTTACATTAGTTTAAGAACTTAGTTATTAAGGTTAATTAAGAAAAGGTTTATTATTTTTTGCTTTTGAGTTTTTCGGCGGTTTAATTTTTTTGTTAAAAAGTTTTTATTTTATTTTTTATGCTTGGGGGAAGGACCTGATTCATTGTTTCATAAGTATAAAGAGCCTTCCCAGCAAACACACTACTGCCCGCAAAATGACGGCCGGGTACCCGTCGTGCTGGCAAACTGCCGTATACCGGGAGCAAGGTAGACTGCCATCGTCTGGAAGTCACTAGAGTAACAGTATCTGTAAAGTGCATATGCGTCAGTACATAACTAGTAACGGCGAACTGCCATGTGTCTATGACATGCACAGAAATGTTAACGGCGTGGTACTGCTTAAAATGTACCGGGCCAGCACTATTTGGCAGTAATGGGCCTGTATATATTTCGTAGTGTTGGCATAAAATTTCGTTATTTTAATTAAATAATATTGTTTCACATTCATACGGTGTAGAAGTGTTAGGGGATATAAGTTCCGGCCACCCAAAGGCAGGGTTTCTGCTAAGATTTTTTTTTTTTTTTTTTGAGTGGGGGGGGGTGTAAGGGGAGAAGTTCATATTGTGCCTTCAAATATTTTAGTGCTAAAAACTAAAATAATACAAACGAGTTCAGTATGCTATAAAAATGTTTACTACACCGACTGTGAAACCCCCACTCTGTATATGACAGTATATAACCCCCACTATGTACAGAATTATGAATTTTAATCTTAACATTTTTATAATTTATATTACTTTTTTACAATTTTGCTAAACTTTTCTTGAAAAACATATTTGGAGACTTTTTTCTACGTTAAGCCCCTTTTAAAATCTACCGAATTAGGGTGCAGAAACACACGGCTCAAAACAATTAAAGGATATTGTTTTTATAAAGTTTTATATAAAGTTGTTATAAAGTTTTATATAAAATAAAGATATAAGCGAAATTTTTTTTGCCGAAAATGGAAGAAGAGAATCACAAATGCAAATTTGACAGATTTTCAAACTGTGGAGCATGCTAATTTTGAGTTCGACGTCAAAAACGTCGCTTCAGCGGCAGCGAATGAAATTAGACGTTCAACTGAATAAAAGACAATGAATACAGGGATGATCGTCATTCAATGGCTGCTTTGTTTCGATGAGTACGATGTCTCAGCGAAGTCATTTAACCGATTCAGAAGCTTGGAGAGTTGTCGGTAGGTTAGAAGGGGACCAAACTCAAGCCGAAGTAACGCAAGCCATTGGAATGTCACAAAGTGTGATTTCCAGGATCTGGAACCGGTGACTGGAAGTGCAGGCCGAAGACCAGGGCAAGGTCGTAGACGGGCAACAACGCCCAATGAAGATCGTTATTTAGTGTTAACGGCTCGGAGACACCGGAATATGAACGCTACTCTTCTCCAACAACACCTTCTCTCGGCTACTGGCACCACGGTTTCAACTCAGACTGTCCGAAACCGGCTCCATGGTGTATGTCTGTATGCTCGCCGACCGATGGTATGTGTTAGACTAACATCAAGGCATCGTCGTGACCGCAGGGAGTGGGTAACAGAGCATGTGAACTGGAGGAGAAATGAATGGAGCAATGTTCTTTTTTCTGACGAGTCCCGTTTTTCAGTTCATCCTGATAATAGGCGTATTTTCATCTGGAGGGACCGTGGCAGTTGGAATGATCCTGCGTTCGTGCACGAAAGTGTCAGCTTTGGCGGTGGGGGAGTGTTGGTGTACGGTGGCATCTCCATTGACGGGCGCACAGACCTCTACATCATTCGAGATGGACCTCTGACTGGTCGCCGATATAGGGATGAGATCATCAGACCTATTGTAATCCCTTACGCTGAAGCAATCGGAGATGACTTCATTTTAATGGACGATAACTGCAGGCCACATCGTGCTAACCTGGTAGAGGATTTCCTTTTCGAGGAAGGAATCGTACGAATAGAATGGCCAGCGTGTTCTCCAGACGTGAATCCAATAGAGCACGTTTGGGACACTCTAGGAAGACGAGTTGCTGGCCGCCAACCATTCTCACAAACTCTCCAAGAACTGGAAAGAGCTTTTCTGGAAGAGTGGGACAGAATACCCCAACTCGTGATTAATTGAACGCCGGGCCTTAGAAGCAGAGATCCGGAAAGGATTTTTTTCTAACCGACGAAAAACGGAGGAGGTTCTGAAGTCGACGCGTATATATATATATATTTTTTTTTTTTAAGTATGATCACGCATAACTTTTTTCAGAGTAATCCAATTTTGATAATTCTTTTTTTATTGGAAAGGGTATACCCCGACGCTGGTCCCATATAGATTTGGAAAAAAAAATTCCAACCCTAAGGGTAGGAAAACAGGGGATGATTGATTTTTCACTCACTGATTAAAATGTATGAACACGCATAAAATATGACTTTTAAATAGCTATTTTTTTTTTTAAATGCCAGCTCGTTTAGTGATCTTTTTCCTTTTCCTCGTGAAAATTCAATATTCCTTAAATTTTATAGTTTTCATAAAATAAAATAGAAGCTCTAACGAGGCATATAAGCTCTTGAATCGATATTTGTTAGATGCTATTACCAGAAGAGTTGATTTTTTTTAAATGGACGGTGTCCGTGTGACGTCATTTTTCAGCCAACACGTGACCTCCAACCAATCAACTTAAAATGTAGTTTCAGTTGACACTCGATGTTTCAATCTGATTAGTTCAAATTTGTATTTTCCACCGACACGTGATTGAAATAGCATCGTATCGATATCGTCCATTGCAAGGGATATTGGCGACGTTTTTACGTCACCGTTTAAAACTGCACATCAAACCACCTATACATCTTCGTTCACAGTACACAGCACATATGTATACATATTGTTTTCGCTTGTTAAAACGATTCTTATAAGATTTTTTGTACTTCTGAATTTACGTACATATGCGTCGATGCTTTAATTTTGAATAAATTATGTTAACGCATGCGAATGTGTAAATCCTACGCACACATTTTGTTTTTGTTTGCCGTTTCGCAAAAGAATATTTGATTGTTATTAAAATTTCCGAAGTTCAATTTGTTAATTTTTTTTCGAAATTCATACAGCTAAAAAGAACGAACTGGTCTATGTTCCGTATCCGGTGCTGTTTACATTTTGATGATCATTTAGTGTTGGTTCTTGGCGCCATCGTGGGCGATGTTCAGCGGGCGTGAAGTACCCTGCCGGTGGTAGTTGTGGCTGGCAACCATAAAGAAATGTGTACCGCTTGGCGAAGTTTTTTTTTTTTTTTTTTTTTGGAGGTATGGGTATGATAATGCGTCAAATATTGCAAATTGGAAATTTCAGAACTGCTGAAAGATCCGAAATTTCTTGAATTTTCGAGCATGCGTAATAGTTATTTTTTAATTCTAGCTACTGTGTGACGTACACAGATGAATGTATAGAATTCGCTTGCTCAATTTGACGTCACCAAGCTGTTAATTTGCGTTTATAGCCACAAAAAATTATAAAATAAAAACTTTTTAACAAAAAGATTAAACCGCCGAAAAACTCAAAAGCAAAAAATAGTAAACCTTTTCTTAATTAACCTTAGTAACTAAGTTCTTAAACTAATGTAAGTATACCTAAGTAATTTTGAGTCGGTGTCAAACAACCCATGAACAAAGATCACTCAATTACCTTAAATTTAAAGAAATAACCAAATCAAATTGACATTGCAACGTGAAATCTCGGCGATAAACATTAACATTCCAAAAAATGCGCTCTCCTCAGCACGTCTCTCACGATCAACGAGCTTTCGCAGAAATGCAGAGAGGTCAACTTTGTAATACACAGCTCAAAATCTGTGTGTGAACAATAAATGACTCCTATTAATAATAGAGATTTAGGCAATTGAGTAATCTTTGTTCATTGGTTGATTGGCACCGACTCAAAATTACTTAGGTATACTTACATTAGTTTAAGAACTTAGTTATTAAGGTTAATTAAGGAAAGGTTTATTATTTTTTGCTTTTGAGTTTTTCGGCGGTTTAATTTTTTTGTTAAAAAGTTTTTATTTTATTTTTTATGCTTGGGGGATGGACCTGATTCATTGTTTCATAAGTATAAAGAGCCTTCCCAGCAAACACACTACTGCCCGCAAAATGACGGCCGGGTACCCGTCGTGCTGGCAAGCTGCCGTATACCGGGAGCAAGGTAGACTGCCATCGTCTGGAAGTCACTAGAGTAACAGTATCTGTAAAGTGCATATGCGTCAGTACATAACTAGTAACGGCGAACTGCCATGTGTCTATGACATGCACAGAAATGTTAATGGCGTGGTACTGCTTAAAATGTACCGGGCCAGCACTATTTGGCAGTAATGGGCCTGTATATATTTCGTAGTGTTGGCATAAAATTTCGTTATTTTAATTAAATAATATTGTTTCACATTCATACGGTGTAGAAGTGTTAGGGGATATAAGTTCCGGCCACCCAAAGGCAGGGTTTCTGCTAAGATTTTTTTTTTTTTTTTTTGAGTGGGGGGGGTGTAAGGGGAGAAGTTCATATTGTGCCTTCAAATATTTTAGTGCTAAAAACTAAAATAATACAAACGAGTTCAGTATGCTATAAAAATGTTTACTACACCGACTGTGAAACCCCCACTCTGTATATGACAGTATATAACCCCCACTATGTACAGAATTATGAATTTTAATCTTAACATTTTTATAATTTATATTACTTTTTTACAATTTTGCTAAACTTTTCTTGAAAAACATATTTGGAGACTTTTTTCTACGTTAAGCCCCTTTTAAAATCTACCGAATTAGGGTGCAGAAACACACGGCTCAAAACAATTAAAGGATATTGTTTTTATAAAGTTTTATATAAAGTTGTTATAAAGTTTTATATAAAATAAAGATATAAGCGAAATTTTTTTTGCCGAAAATGGAAGAAGAGAATCACAAATGCAAATTTGTCAGATTTTCAAACTGTGGAGCATGCTAATTTTGAGTTCGACGTCAAAAACGTCGCTTCAGCGGCAGCGAATGAAATTAGACGTTCAACTGAATAAAAGACAATGAATACAGGGATGATCGTCATTCAATGGCTGCTTTGTTTCGATGAGTACGATGTCTCAGCGAAGTCATTTAACCGATTCAGAAGCTTGGAGAGTTGTCGGTAGGTTAGAAGGGGACCAAACTCAAGCCGAAGTAACGCAAGCCATTGGAATGTCACAAAGTGTGATTTCCAGGATCTGGAACCGGTGACTGGAAGTGCAGGCCGAAGACCAGGGCAAGGTCGTAGACGGGCAACAACGCCCAATGAAGATCGTTATTTAGTGTTAACGGCTCGGAGACACCGGAATATGAACGCTACTCTTCTCCAACAACACCTTCTCTCGGCTACTGGCACCACGGTTTCAACTCAGACTGTCCGAAACCGGCTCCATGGTGTATGTCTGTATGCTCGCCGACCGATGGTATGTGTTAGACTAACATCAAGGCATCGTCGTGACCGCAGGGAGTGGGTAACAGAGCATGTGAACTGGAGGAGAAATGAATGGAGCAATGTTCTTTTTTCTGACGAGTCCCGTTTTTCAGTTCATCCTGATAATAGGCGTATTTTCATCTGGAGGGACCGTGGCAGTTGGAATGATCCTGCGTTCGTGCACGAAAGTGTCAGCTTTGGCGGTGGGGGAGTGTTGGTGTACGGTGGCATCTCCATTGACGGGCGCACAGACCTCTACATCATTCGAGATGGACCTCTGACTGGTCGCCGATATAGGGATGAGATCATCAGACCTATTGTAATCCCTTACGCTGAAGCAATCGGAGATGACTTCATTTTAATGGACGATAACTGCAGGCCACATCGTGCTAACCTGGTAGAGGATTTCCTTTTCGAGGAAGGAATCGTACGAATAGAATGGCCAGCGTGTTCTCCAGACGTGAATCCAATAGAGCACGTTTGGGACACTCTAGGAAGACGAGTTGCTGGCCGCCAACCATTCTCACAAACTCTCCAAGAACTGGAAAGAGCTTTTCTGGAAGAGTGGGACAGAATACCCCAACTCGTGATTAATAGCCTCACTGGCTCCATGCCTCAAAGGTGTTCAACGTTGCTGGCCGTCCGTGGAAACCATACTCCCTACTGAAAATGATTTCCTTTGAAGAAAACACCTTTTCTTATCCTTTTCTCATATGCACAAATTGGTTTTTTTTTTTCCTTTTCTACACAAATGCGCAATAAAATGCATTTTTTTCTGCCAAACATGTGTAATTTATTCTCATATAACCTACTACGTCTGTCGACCATGTATCAATGAGCTAAAAAGTTTCCCAACCGCAATATCCTTTAATTGTTTTGAGCAGTGTAGTTTGAAAAGACTAAAATGATAGGGGAACATATTTTTATTCAGTGTGTTTTTTTCTTGTTACAAAAGATGTATTTCATGGATAAAAGCATAAAAGAGCAACTTACAATAATTACACAGTGATAAAATTTATTTGTATAATATTGATATCGTGCAATGACCTAGTTTTTAAAATAGAAAATATTTTTGCTTTTCCCCTACTTTTTTTATGAAACAACTATTTGGGAATATCCATCTCAAGAATTTCAGTTTCTCCCGCACAGCTGCTCTGTCATTGTAAATTGCAAAAATTGAAGTTCACTATCCAATCCAAACACCCAGAAATGTTGACAGACAGCCATCAACAGATTTTGGGAAATTGCTTATAATCCACGGGCCACATTTCATTAGAGCCGGGGTTCCTTCGACAATCCTGCAGAATTTTTTGCAGGGATGCCATTACGCTGACGCATCCTTCACGTAATCCAATCTCTCCCTATATGATTTCCTCTCAGGAGGAACAGGTCCATGCCTGTGTACAATTATGGTTCTGTAGGCAATTGCAACCATTTTTCCAAGAAGGGATTCATCATCTTCTTTCAGGGGATTAATGTATTAACGCTTCCAGTGAAATAACTAATAGTTTACATAATTTTATTCCATGCTTTCCATTTTGATTTGCATGTGTATGAAAGCCCATTGTATCTTTACACAACTCGATGATTTTAGGACCCTGAAAAATGATTTTAGGCCACTCTAGAAAAATCCATTTTTCTGTTGCAAAAATTAAAGATCTTTAGGGGGATACAGATACCTTTAGGAATATCCAAAAAGGATACCAAGTTACCAATGCACATCATTTTTCTTTCTCAGAAAAAAAGCTTCATTATAACTGCAACAAACGTAATGTTTCGCTCCAAAGTGGGTAAAAAGATGAGTGTTCATATGTTAATTTTTTTAACCCGTTAGCACTTGCACTCACAACAGGCACATTTTTTCTATTTAAAAAGGGGGAATTTGTTTTAGAACAATTCTGTCCTGTCTTCTACCTTATTTCAAAGTCTAGTCGAGGTGGATGAAGGAATGTTGTTTCTTCGTTATAAAGAAGGGGGAGTCAATTTGACTTTGCTTTTAAATACTCCCATGTGAGTAGCAACATTTCATAACTTTGTCAGCATAAACTAAATGTAAAATAACATTTCACAAGTGCTATATATCGACGAAAGGATTTTAGGTGAAATGAATAAAATAATAAGTGTTTTGGGGTATAAAATATAAAGTATGGCATTCTTTTCTAAAAAAAAAATGATATTTATAAAAACTGCTAAAAAAATCTATAAATAAATATGAAAAGTGCGATCTCCTCTATAAAAGGTTGTAGAACTGTTGTATTTTACGATATAAGTCAGCAAAATTGTTTTTAAAAACATTTTTAGTCAGAATTATAACAGGAGACAAACATGCAATGGTGTAATGTTAAAAGAGTCACTTCTAACATACATCACACATGTAACTATACCACGTCATTGTTTATAAAATATATTTTGAAAGAAAATTTTGATACATATGTTACATATAAAATGTCAACACAAAAGATTTCTATACTGTGTGCGCACGAAGATGTCTATTCAAGTTTTCTTTCTCAGAGAATCCCTTCTGACATATGTCACACACATAAGGTTTTTCTCCCGTGTGCAAACAAAGATGTGCATTCAAGTGTTCTTTCCGAGAAAACCCTTTCTTACATATGTCACACGCATAAGGTTTCTCTCCTGTGTGGGTACGAAGATGTCTATTCAGGTCTCCTTTATCAGAGAATCCTTTCATACATATATCACAAACATGAGGTTTCTCTCCTGTGTGGGTACGAAGATGTCTATACAAAGCTCCTTTCACAGAGAATCCTTTCATACATATGCCACACACATAAGGTTTTTCTCCTGTGTGGGTACGAAGATGTTCATTAAAGTGTTCTTTCTGAGAAAACCCTTTCATACATATGTCACAGACAAAAGGTTTATCTCCTGTGTGGGTACGTAGATGTGCCATCAAGCTTTGTTTCTGAGAATACCCTTTCTTACATATGTCACAGACAAAAGGTTTATCTCCTGTGTGGGTACGTAGATGTGCCATCAAGCTTTGTTTCTGAGAATACCCTTTCTTACATATGTCACACACATGAGGTTTTTCTCCCGTGTGCAAACAAAGATGTCTATTCAAAGATCCTTTATAAGAGAATCCTTTCTGACATATGTCACACACATAAGGTTTCTCTCCTGTGTGGGTACGAAGATGTCTATACAAATCTCCTTTATCAGAGAATCCTTTCTGACATATGTCACACATATAGAGTTTCTCTCCTGTGCTCATGCTAAAGTGCCTCTGGACAGTGAGCTGTGTTGGTAAGTTCTTCTGACAACCCAGGGCATTCAGAAATTCACTCCCCTGCATAGTCACAAATGCTCAAAAGTGGATGCCCAGAGAATGTTTTTCTGCAAGTATCACTGTCTCACGTTTTCACATCCACAGGACACTTAATAGAAACGACTTTCTGCTGATGATCTTGCGATGTTTCACTGCATGCCTAAGTGTCGAAAAATGCCAAATACGACACTTCTCAGGCGAGAAGAAATTATAAATGAACTAGCAGTCTGTAAGAAAATAAATGAAGCAATTTTAATGGGGAAAAAATTGTAAGAAAATAAATGCAACAATTTTAATGGAAAACAATTATAAAAAAAAAAAAGAAATTATCTTGCAAGTATAAATCTCCTTGAAATTTTGTAACAAAAAGAATAACATTAAACTTATGAAACCCACTTCACATTAAGTCAACTACCTAGTGCTTTAGATAAAAAGTTAGGAATCCTATAAAATAGAGCTGTCCAAGATACCTCACGTTCTTTTAATTTACTAAGGAAAGGCGTGGTAAGATGACGAATTCAATATTTCTTTGAGGTATGACATAGGGCAGTACGTCTTGGTCAGCACAATAAGCATCTGGTGGTGAACTAATAAATAGATCGCTTGAAATCCCCTGCATTATTTCTGCACGGATTATTAAAATTTAACGCTGTATTCTAATAAAACCTTTGCACTTGTTTTCAAAAATCTATTTCCTTAAGGCCTTATTACAGGAAGGAATTTTCGTGCGATTGGGTTGCTGCAACCCGTTGCAGAAACCTTTTTCCTGGAAATTTCCCTCGGTTACCTAGGGAACAGTCCACTCCAGCTTTTTCGTTCAGAGGCGAAAATATTGCAAGTTGCTGGAAATCCAGCCAATCGTAGTGCTTCCTATTTCTACGTCACAACACCAGATGGCGGAAGAGTCAGCGTCAGCCACACCGTTCGTAGTGAAAGGGATGAGCGTGTGCGAAAACAAAATGTCCATGAAATGGAATATCGACATGGAAATTGATTGGATTGAAGAAAAGACAAATAAATATCAATCCGATCCGAAGATACACGAGGTATAAGCAACCAACGATATGCTATTTATAATGACATACTCCTAGCAACCGCCCCTTCGGTGAATCTCTGACGTTTGTGAACACAGCAGGGTTTGTTTACTATCGCAATCCTGCGTGCACATCTGTGCTCCCTGACTTGCGGGAATGAATTGCAGCAACTGGTTTCTGCAACCAAAATGGCTCTAAATTTTGTCCGTGTAATAACGCCTTTAAGCTCTCAGTAAATTGCGCCAAGCCGAAAAATGTGCAAACCGCTAGAACTCCCTTTCTCAAAATCGGCATATCAGCCCATTTTATATGCCCATATATCAGCCCAGCCCATTTTATATCGGCATATCAGCCCAGCCCATTTTATAAGCACTAGCACTAGGATAGCAACCTGTAGAGATAGCTAGTCTTATTGCAAGGTTATCTAGTCTTATTGCAACCATTATATATCCTGCATTAGTAGGATAGCTAGTCTTATTGCAACCTGCAATAAGACTAGCACTAGGATAGCAACCTGTACTTGCCGTTCAGAGTCCCAAGGTGTTCGTCTAATACTTGACTGTCCCAACGTAAGGAATCATGATTCTGAGTCTTTTTACGTTCTCACTAAAACATTCTGAATTCTCAGCTTATTGCATACAAATTTATAGTAGACATTAATAAGATTTTTTTATAGTACCACGTTATTAAGATATTTATTTAGTTACTAATAAGCATTGATTTTGTAAAATGAATTTTCTGCGTAACATCAGTCACGTTTTTTTTTTTATTTCCTTAATTAAAAAAAAAGACTTCTTATATTGAGAATGGATAACAGTATAGTACTTATTTATGATACTCTTGATCAATTTAAATAAATAAATAAATATCTCTCAAGCCACTGATGAATTTCAAAGGTTACAAATGTAGTCAAGTTGTAACGTCAGTCACCATGGAATCATCATGGATGTAGCATATACGTATATGACCCATATACGTATACGTTACATTAAGTGTAGATCGTGTATATTGTTACGAATTTCCGGGGCAACCCGCTGCTGTGGGGCTTAAAATAGTTAAAAATTCGTATTCTACGCTTCAAATAGATAAATTTTGCTTTTTGTTGCACCAAAATCGATTCACTAGATCCGGAGATACGGACGTTTCGGTTTTCCATTGTTTTCTACGGAGGTTCTAGGAATCTCGAGAAATATGGGTTACAAGGCTTAGATCTCTTCACTTTTGGGAACTTATTTTTGGCGCCAAATTAAACGATGTTTCGCCAAAAGTCGCGAAGCTTGGCGACATTTTGATCATTTGGCGCGTTTTTCCCCATGGGGCCTGTAAAGCTGCTTTTGCTGCATTAATATCAATAAAAAAACCTAACATTTCTCTTCTATGACGCAATCAAAATTCCCGCTTTATCTGGAATCTTCGAGAAATAGACTGTTCTGGAAGCTGCTCGCAGCTTCTGCTTCGGCTGTATATAGAAGCGCGCTGCCCCGAGAGTTCAGTCTGAGTTGATCTCTTGCCCAGTGAGTTTGCTGTATTACGCTTTGTATTGACGCTTCAGAAGCAGTGTTTTGACTTGCTTTGCGAAGCTGTTCTTTAAGCGCTGTGTGTAAATTCTTGATCGCCGACTCTTGAGAGACTGTTTGTGTTATCTCTCGCATATTTTCACTGAATTTTTGCCAGTGAATGTGTTTTATTTTGTGTGAAAAATACAGCATTTGTGAGAGCTTCAGATCTAAGCGGACTATTAAAAGCGCTTCACTGTTTGATTGTGCTTGAGAATTTTTATACAGCTGATTGTTCGGCGAAATACCAGAAGCAATAAAGTTTGTGTTCCCTCCTGACAAGTGCCTTTTTACTAGAACTTTTTACACGAACTGGACTTTAGGACGACGAACCCAGAAACGAGCAGAGTAGTTCTGCAACAATATGTTCTCCTAGCTGAAGTACCCGTTCTTCGGACGGGAATGAATGGACTTTTTGTTATTACGATTTGTTGTGATTCCTATTTATTGTAATTAAGAGATATAGCAAATTGGATATCGCGTTATATTGTGTTCAATAATCATGCATACCGAATTTCAAGGCAATCGTTTGTACGGTGCAGAAGGCGATGCGCCGTAGCGCAATCTAATGGCGAGTTTTAGCAAAACGGATACGGCGAAAATATTCTTCGCATTCAGATATCGATGCATACGAATTTTCATGACTATCGGCTGGACAGTCCTGAAGTTCATGTGTTGACACGACATCTAGAGGCAAGTTGTAGGAAAATGGATAGCGCCAAACTCTTCCCCGTGTTCAAATATCTATGTATACCTATTTTCATAGCGATCAGTTGCACAGTCAAGAAGTGATACACTTCAGTGCCATCTAGTGGTTAATTAAAGTAATGATTTGCTACAGCGCCGTCAAGTGGCGAGTTATAGCAAAATGGATAATGCCAAAATATTCTCATTGTTCAAATACCTATGTATACTGATTTTCATAGCGACCGTTTGAATGGTCAAGAATTTGGCCTGCTGCAGCGTCATCTAGTGGCAAGTTAAAATAATAATGCACTGCAGTGTCATCTAGTGGGAGTAACATCAAAAGGAACACAGAATATATTCTTCGTGCTCAAATGTGTAAGTATAAAAATTTTATGCCGATCAGTCGAACGGTATAGAAGATGATGCGTTGCAGCGCCATTTAGCGGCAAGTTACAGCAAAATGGATAGTGAAAAATATTCTCCGAGTTCTAATATCCGAGTGTACCAAATTTCATCGAAATCGGTTGGACGATATTCGCATAGCAAACGGCTAAACGGAATAGAATTCGACGTTCTGCTGCGCCACCTAGTGGCAAGTTAGAGGAAAACGGATAGCATAAAAACCTTCTCCATGATAACAGACTTGGGTGAAGCAAATTTCATGGTGATTGGTCAAACGGTGCTGGAGTTTTTCAACCTCATACACACGTACGAACATTCATTTTTATCTATAACCAGTGTCATTATATATACCAGTCTCAAATAAAATCCCGTTTCAAATCTAAGCCTCGCCAAAGTGCCAACATACGCCATTTTTTTCAGTCAATCATTTGAAGCATTGACTTAGCAGCAATCAATATGGAAAATGGTTCGACCGCCAAAAAGTAAAGCACGCATTTATGTGAAAAGTGGAATCCCTTAATACAGCCGCATTTTTTTAAATTATCAACTATAACGTGTTTTATTCATCGTTACACCGATGTACTAAATGCGAAGATTTCAATTTTCTGAAATTTGGCTGAATTCGCCCAGCTTAAATCAGTGTACTCAATTGTCGAGAATTCTGAAGATAGATCGCTTGAAATCCCTTAATAACTGCATTATTTCTGCACGGATCATTAAAATTTAACGCTGTATTCTAATAAAACCGTTGCACTTGTTTTCAAAAATCTATTTCCTTAAGCTCTCAGTAAATTGCGCCAAGCCGAAAAATGTGCAAACCGCTAGAACTCACTTTCTCAAAATCGGCATATCAGCCCATTTTATTTTTCGCCAAACTAAAAAATTTTACATATTAGCCTCGGAAATCTTCAATTCTTATTGTTTTGCGTATAAAACATTTCATTCCTGCTCTGATTTCTCATGCACGCGATATTATAATTTTAAAAAAATAACCTTACGAATATAAACTAACAAAAAAAAAAAAAATATTATTATTCTTTTATTTTCACTTTGAGAATTTAAAACATTTTATTCTGCAAAATCGCCACACATGGCAACCAGGATGCTTTTTTCACTACAGGGGTTACAATTACGGAAAGCTTTTTGCGTGGAGAGCATAAAAAAATCTCTTAAATTGCGGGAACGGGCAAACTTTCAAAGTGTTAAAGTGTGTGGACTATCATTTATTCTATATTATTTTACATATCTGTGCAAAATTTCAGGCTAAAAGGTCCATTTTTGTGGATTTGTATACTAATCAAATCCACAAACAAACAAACAGAATTTCATTTTTATTTATAAGATTATTATTTTACCTACCTTTTACAATGTTTCTCTTTTGAAATGATTCTTACAAAGCTTTTCACACACTCACAATAAAAATAATTTATACGTATAACCATGGAGCTAGAGGGTATAAGGAGGAAGAACTAATAATGTAAGAAGTAACCCAAATATTCTCTTCCTTCCATCTCCGATAGTCTCCAATTTGCCGAGCGCGCCATTTATCCGCCCTGTATACTTTTGTAGACTCAAGAAAAAAGATAATCTTTGTTGCAACTAATTTACGCAGATTGCGAGTGGCAACAAAGATGAATAAAATAATAATATGATTTTTAGAACACCAATGTTTACAAAGTTTAATCTGTTTTAGTAAGGAAATAAATACTTTAAAAATACCGTAAGTTGAAAGTTATTTTAACATTAAATATTATTTTATGATACAGCAACCGCTGCACTTTAATTTAATAGTCTCCCTTGCGGAGCTAGCGCCATCTACAATCCTTTCAAGAAATTTTCGTCCACTTTTGGCTAATATTGCCTATTCAGTCGTCACTCCTTAGTTATATCTCCATGCGTGTAACACAATAAAAGTGGCTGACGTGAGCTCGTGACACGGCTTGAGTACATTTGACGTTATATGAACTGTAAGGAGTGAGAAAAGGCTTTTTGTTAGCGAGAGAGAGATCTCATCCCTATTCCGTGCTGTTTATTGGGCGAGAAGTGACACAGGTAGACGCCTGGGGAGAATAACCGATCAATTGATAATTGATCAGTTATCGACCGCGGTTGAAAATAATTGAATTACTAATATCGTTATTGAAAAATAGGGATTGAGGGTAGAAGGGTGAAAACTTAGAATTGTATGTATTTTTTAGTACCACATCATTAAAAAAATCTGGAGTGACTCCACTCGACTTTCCGAACACTTACGATTAAGATCATTACCAAGCATTTAAATAAATTTTAATCGATGAATAATTCAAACATATATACCAAATTGAAACTCAATCGAATGCACCATTTAAACGCTTGCGCACTTTCAAGAATTTCTCCCCATATGCCATTATGCCATAACATAAAAGAAATTTTTGTCGTAGTCCTGTAGAAAAACTATAAGTCTTATGCACACCAAAATCAATACCGGTCTTAAGATGGTGATTTATAACATATATACCCAATTTCAGCTCAATCGAAGGTACCGTTTAATCGCTAGCGCACTTTCAAGAATTTCCCCCCATAGGCCAGAATGTAAAAGAAATCTTTGCCGTAGCCCAGTAGAAAAACTATAAGTGCTATACACACCAAAATCAATACCGGTCTTGCAACGGTGGTTTATAACATGTATACCCAATTTGAGCTCAATCGAATCTACCGTTTAAACGCTGGCGCACTTTCAAGAATTTCCCCCCATAGGCCATAATGTAAGAGAAATCTTTGTCGTAGCCCTGTAGAAAAACTATAAGTCCTATACACACCCAAATCAATACCGGTCTTGCGACGGTAGTTTATGACCTATATATCCAATTTGAGCTCAATCGAATGCTCCGTTCAGGAGCTATCGTGTTCACTCACATACACACAAACACACATACACACACACACACATACACACATACATACATACATCTCGTAAAAATAGCATAAATGGATTCAGAAGACCTCAAAACGTGTAAAAACACCAAAATCTCGAAGTCGAATTTTTTCATGATTACAATACTTTCCTTACATGGTACATGTTCGGAAAGTAAAAATTTGGGGAGGGGGGGGAGCGCCCTTCTGACTTAGGTGTATGCGACATAGTTAAAAACCTATTCTCAGACCTAACGAATATACATATAAAATTTCATTAAAATCGGTCGAGCCGTTTCGGAGGAGTATGGTAACTAGAGCTGTATGAAACCACATGTATTTTAGAGATATTAGGTTTTTTGAAAGAAAACAAAATCGGCATATATTATTAACAGTGGCGGCTTTTCAGGTGAAGTAGGTGAAGTGCCTCTTCACCAAGTATTGTAAGTAACAAAAAATTGTGTAACGTAAGCAAGCCATAATCCTTTTTCAAATTTTGTCTGTAAGAATACACTGTGCTAAATCATGCTCTTACTATCAGTGAAGCCAAACTCTCTTCCCTCCCCTCCCCTCCCCTTGCCGCGCGGCCAAAGACTTGTATCACGATTGGTCCATTGTTAGAGTCACGTGGTACGCGGGTTCTGACGGGGTGCGTTGTGAAGTGCTAATGAAAAATTATCTCTTCTACTGCACTTATCGGTGGGGTTGCCATGGTAACCTCAGACGCTCCATCCAGTTTTACAACTTTACTTTCTATCAGGTGAAGAGATCCCTGAGAAAACGGTCTGTCTCTTCCATAGATATAGGAATAGTTATTAGAATGGAGAATTCATATATCTATGGTCTCTTCAAGTGAGAGAAAACCCAGCGTAGTGCGTCTCCAAGAACAAATTGGCGTAGGAAAATGAAACCACGTGATTTGTTTGAGATTTTGACACATGAGATTTTTACTACTGTCTTTTGAAAATTTTCGAGTTTCTTCTTGTGTTAATTTTAATGATAATAATAGTTAGTTTCTTTTCTGTTTATTCACCTTCCTTTTGTTTCCTGTAAATGATATAGTCTGTAATGTATTACAAACACCGTTTAATCGGTGGAATGATGACGATAAAAGAGATGTTCTTTCTCGTGGTCGACCCAGAGCCTTATTAGCGAGAAGCTTCCCGTCATAATTTGAAGGGGGCCCAAAAATGACTGTAAAACGGATAAAAATTCAAAATTTTGTTTTTAAATTATCTTCTAAGTTATTGTAAAGATTTTTAATGAAGAGAAGTGGAAAGCTATTTTTAAGGTATTTTAGAAGTCTTGATACTCCATGTAGCAACATTTCTAAATTAATTCAGTTTGCGATTCTATACTTGGGACATTTGTTCCAGTTGAGACAAAATTTTCTATTATCAGGAACATTTGGTCGGTAGAAAGGGGTAAACTTTCAATATGTAATGTTAAAAATCGTCTAAAGGTCAAAATTAATTCTGAACTTCCATGTTGTGATTTTTATGATGTCATCAAAACGAACAAAGAATTCCCGAAAAAAGCCCCATGTCGCATGAAAAATATATGACTAAATAAATAAAGTTTAATGTTTCAGTAGTAAGGAAATGTTTTTATTTTACTTTTTACAGTAATTTTAAAAATACTATAAAATCTCATTACAATTAAGTAAACTATTGCGAAGATAATGAATAACATATTTTTATCTAAGGTAAATTTCAAATTAATGAAAAAAATATATTTTTCAAATAAAATCATTAGAACTAATTAAATCAATTAAATATCATTTTAACAAAGAAAATCATTAAAAACTTTACTTAATCCAAACAAAAAGGTGAAGGGGGGCCCGAAATGAGACTGAGCTTCCATTCACTTCAAAGGTTAATCGGGCCCTGGGTCGACCAATGCATTAGGAATTAATGCATCGCTGAAAGATTAAAAATTTCTTTCCGTAGAAAGGCCTATGCCACCGCCTAATTACCATGCTTAATGGCCATGGGCGCCGGCAGCATAGGGCAAGGGGGCGATGCCCCCCTGGATTTTTGTATGCAGTGTTTTGCCTTGCTTTTTTGCTCTTTTCAACATGGTAACTATACGTTAAAGTAGTCTTTGCCCCCCCTTGAGTAGCCTTTGCCCCCCCCTGGGAAATATTCTGCCGGCGCCCATGTTAATGGCTGCATCAGGTGTTTTTCATAATGTTTTGGTATAAGCTCTTCACCTATTTTTTTGATCACGAGCCGCCACTGATTATTAAGGCTCTCAAAATAATACTCTCCGTTGAAAATAGTGTCTGTATTGTTAATAGTTCTTCTACAGTAACACTCAAAAGGATTCCAATACATTGCAATCTGTGGCTTTTGAGAGACACTAATACATTTCTAGCAAGAGACAATGAGTATAGAATTCTTATATTCTTCAATTAAACGATGGAAAAAAATTTAAAGGTTATTACAAAGTCTCATAAAATTGCATCTATAGTGATAATACAACATTATCTTCGAAGTCTCGCAAGATTTAAGAAAAATACATCGCCAAATTTGGCGAAAAAACATTGTGTTGGAAAGTGTTTTATAATCGATGCGTTTGGCATGATTTTTCTTTCTTGTTAGACAATCTTTTGGCTTGTTTCATTGCTTTATCTCCTGGATAATGTTGCAATTTCAATATACTTTTATATCCCATCGATGTTTCTAAATATCGTTTTTTACTTCACATTGATGGTGGATTCTTTGCTTTCACGTTTTATGGAATTTTATGAAACCTTTTATGGATTTTTTTATTTGACATTGTTTGTCGTTGACTCTGAGAATTTGTAACATTTTTCGAGCAAATGTTCCTTTATAGAAATCTTTTGTATTTGTGACCTTTAACATCTTTGGACGTCTTCTTTGGCCTGTAGAACGCACACTTAGGATGCGCTATTGAAAATTAAAAACGTTTTTTTCTAGACTCAGAACTAGAAGATGTCATTCGTCTTAAAAAGGGTGACGTTTGTGATTCTTTATTATGACTTTTTTTTATTGTCGCAATTTTAATTACAGCTTAAAGTTTATGAAGCTAAAATGAAGCCACTTTTCCGCAGAATAACGTTTTCAGAGAAACTTTTGGCCGGCTGCATTTACTCCACTAATGCTGCAATTTCCGTATACTTTTACATGCAGTCAATATTTCCAAGTATTGTTTTGTACTTTAAAATGGTGACCGATTTTTGTCTTTAACATTTTATATAACTTTATTTTACCATTTCTATCGCTGGTAAATCTGTTATACTTTAGTCCTACAGTGACGGATGCTTTGCGTTATTGTACGGACAATTCTATTCCCCTTTGGGACTATTTTGACTTCTTAAATTTGGGCTAGACGGATGCCTGCCCAACATTAGGTAAAGATAGTTGCGAGACGAAACAGAGAATTGTAACGAGACGAGACAACTCCATATCTTGACTACCAACTATCCTAATCTTTGGCACCAGTTTAGACAAATTCCCGTAAATAGCATTTGTAATCTTTCTTTTTGTTATGTATTTTTTGAGACAATTTCTCATATGTTTTTCATCCTTTTAGAAAAACATCTTGTATACTTCTATTCACTTAATAATACAAATTTTTGCTTTTTTTTCTTCTAGATGATCGAGGTTTTATATTAGTTATCCGTTTATTCTATTTTTGTATCAATTTTTCATATTTTTGAATCTCTCTATTCTAAAAAAAAAGTAAAGGCCGCTGGCGCTGTCAAAGCTTCTGGAGCTATCTCCTCCTAAACCGTGGGGATTTGAGTTTCGACTAAGGTACCCACAGATTCGAAAAATTCCGAGGAACCTGCTAAGCTGATTTAAATTTCGAAAATCGAATTATTTTAGAAGATATATTAATAAAAAACTGAAAAAATTAACAGAATGGTTGCCAGATTTGGCATAAAATCTTTCATTCCTTTGCAACAAAGCGTTTCCAAGTATCTAGAATCGCGTGAAATTTACAAAGTTAACACAAAAAGCCTAATAACTTCTTCACCGTTTGCACGATCCGCTTGAAAATTTTCATGATCATGTATAAAAATATAGAAAACAATCTGCGCTTCTTTAAAAATCTGAAAATCTACCCGTTCCCTCCTTTTTAAGCGATTTTTTTGCTATTTTCAGCACCATTTTATTTCCGAGAGTCAAAAAAGTAAATCATTTGCGTGACAAAATTACCCTTTTCAAGTGAATATGACGTCATACAATTGGGATTCAAATTCGTTTAAAAGAGATTTTCCAGATTACACAGTTTATTATCATTTTTTTTTTTTCACAAATAAATCGTTTGCATGGACATGAGAATAGCTGTGTACACAAAACGAAATCTTTCGATTGCGAAAAGATTCCGCGAGTTTCCAGAACAGCATGAAATTTAATTTGGGTATCTCTCTATTCTAAAAAAAAGTAAAGGCCGCTGTTGCCGTCAAAGCTTGTTGGCCTATTTCCTCCTAAACCGTGGGGATTTAAGTTTCAACTAAGGTGCCCACAGATTCGAAAAATTCCGAGGAACCTGATGAGCTAAGTTAAATTTCGAAAATCGAATTATTTTAGAAGATATTAATAAAAAACTGAAAAAATAAACAGAATGGTTGCCAGATTTCGCATAAAATCATTCATTCCTTTGCAACAAAGCGTTTCCAAGTATCTAGAATTGCGTGAAATTTACAAACATGAGTTAGAATTACGCCCATTTTACGCCAAAATAAAAACTATATGAAATAAGTAACTCAAAATGTGTTACACAAAGTTGACAATTTTCAAATAGTAAGTTCGCTTAGACAACAGGAGTTTAGAATTAGCGATGATTCGTTTTTCCAAAACAGGATAACTAATATCTTGAAAATGAAAAATAATTAAAATGCAGATTATTTTAAAGCCGGTTCTCGTCCAGCTGGATTATTGGCTACCAGTAGAATTATTTGGCGTTAACTATGCCATTATAGCAGTTATAGTACACTTTGGATATTTGCTAGCGCGACGAGATGGTATAATTCGTGGTGTTAAGTACGCCAATCTGCAAACGATTATGTAAATGAAAGTATGGATAACGGTTTTCCGGTAACCTTAAATGAACAGTAAATATAGGTTGTGAGTATGTGTAAATTGCCAAATAATGAAAAGTCGCCATGGGTGGCAGGCCATTCTAGCTGTTCCGTAGCTTTTATTAACTTTACATGTACGCAAGTCGCCAAATAATGAAAAATCGCCATGGGTGGCAAATTCGCAAGGTATCCAATAGGTTTTACATTATTAAAAATACAGCTGAAACATATGTTCTTATTTTATTACGCTTTAGCTCCTAATTAGTATAACCTTTGAATGGCAACATTAAATATCATTGTGTTTCTGAGGAGTACAAATAATTTTTCCAGCGACTATAAGCGGAGTCCGCACTCCAGGTGGAGTATAGCTCAGGACCCGTACAACACGGATTCCGTGTTATGAGGGGTAGGGGGTCTACTGTAGTGTGAAGTTTAAATTTTTATGTACCAATCAGTGGCGTAGCCAAGGGGGGGGTTTGGGGGGTCCAGACCCCCCCCCCCCGAAATGAAAGAGACAGACAGAGGAAAAAGGAGCTTATCCCTATTTTCTTAAATGGTATATATACCGTGTAACTTCTCAGTGATAAGTTACTCTCTAGTCTCTAGTGGGAAAAACCAGTACACACCATATACAGGGCAATCAGTTACCTGCACTGTCATTTGTTGTATTATGATGTTTTGAGGAGCTGGGTGGGCACTAGTCATCATAGAAAGAAACCCAAATAAATTTGACGACAACTTTTTCTTTCCGCTTTTAAGAATGAAATAATCTTTTCACCCCTCCCTCCCTGCGGAATACAGTTTTGAAACCAGAAGGTCAAAAGCCGCGGGAAAAGGAACCGCTTAGCTTATTGGAACAAAAATGATTCCGGTTTTCACCTAGACTAAACTAAAGCTCAAACTATAAACCAGACATCCATGAGCCTTCGAATAGACTAGACATTGTCCACTCACAGATCATTTCCTGAACTTACAAAAGAGTTATAAGATTAATGGCATCTCCAGGGCATGCTGGGATGCAATCTCAGTTTTAAGCATCTGTATATTCTTTGATCTGTATGGGATAGAATCCACACAACAAAATCTGAATGCCTGTTAACAAATATGTTACAAGACCCACCGTACGCTGGTCGCTGGTGTCGTGTATGCTTGAGTATGTTGCTATCAGCGAAACTAATTATTTGAGAACAACTGCATGTGTTCTGCCGAGGAATGAAACTTTTGCTACGAGACAGTAGAATTCGGCATAGAGGTTGAACTCCGTGTGCTTTGAGACGAATTTCTTTTTATAGAATTTTTACATTCTTGCTGTCGAGAGAATTCAACATCACACAAAAGAAGACTAAGGTAAGTTTCTTTATGTATTTATTTAATTATTTTTTACTTATTTGTTCTTATTTATTTATTTTTTTGTATGAAATACCAATAATTAAAATAATCATACGGACAATTGAGGCTACACCATGAGTTAAAATTTAATAAATTTTATCTATGTCAAAAAATCTTAATTGAGGATTGTCCACATTTATATCTTCATTCTTTATTATTTTATATTTGTACTAGTAGAGAAACATTTTTATAGTTAAGATAAAAATGATTTAGAAGTGTGGTTTTCTTCGAATATCGTGTAGTTTTCTTCTAATATAGCATAAATACATAATAGGTACCTTTAGAAAGACCTCCACACAAGGTATTCCTCGTATAGGTTTATTATAGCCATCGCGTGCGTTCTTTATTGGCATTAATAAGCAAGCTCCCTAAGTTTCTTTATATTTTCTGTTGTATTTTTTAATTTCTAGTGTCAAAACTCATTTTTTAATACAAACTCCCCCCCCCCGCTCATCTTAACTACATGATATTCGAAGGAAAAATTTTGGACCCCCCCGAAAGAAAATCCTGGCTACGCCACTGGTACCAATGAAGATGCAAGAACTAAGCAATGTGTAGCTTAGCTCAGTAACTTCTATCTGATCCAATCTTCGGGTTTTCTCTGTTGAAATTATGTCTTTTTTAGGAATAAGCCCGATTAGGGGCCGAATGCCTCATATGAAAAGCGAGCGTAGCGAGTCTGGGGGCCTTGGCCCCTAGTTTCAATAAAAATAAAAATTGTGAAAATGATAGGTTGGGACTATAAACACACGACTTCACATGTGTTTTAATGATTTCCGTAGAATATTTTTCTAGTGTATGTCATGGATTCTGTTTTCTTTTTTTTCGATTATTTTTAATTGATTTTCTGAGAATTCTAAAGAATACCTTTTCTTTTCTTTTAGTCTGTTGCATCTGCTTCATTTGCCGGATAAATCCGAATTTTCAATGTACTTTCATATGTCTTCGACGAATCCAAAGATCTTTTTCATTATTATTTTGCATTTCTTGTCGTTTATTCCTTCTGGCAATTGATCAAAATTTTCGTCAGAACGGCTCTTCTTGGTAAATTATCCCTCAGTACAGTCTATTTCTCCCCGATATATATTTTTTAATTTTTTAATTTTAATGTTCTTCAGATTTTCTCTATGGCAAACAAGGCCTGCATATACCTCTAATGATCTTTTATGGGACAAATAGAAAATACGAATATCGAGACTTTTACCACAAGTGGCTGTCTCAGTTGTTCCAGTACCCTAATGGTACAAAAAAACATTTCTCCCCGAGTTACTCGTATTCTTCTGGATGAAAGCTATGAACATAGCAAACGTCAATGTTCATAGTATTGTTAACAGATGGCAGCACCACTTTCTAGCAAAATGAGATTGCTTGCAAAGGTAATCGAATAAAACCAAGCAAACAAATCTGAAAAAACAAACTAACTAATAAAAATAATTCTAAAAGCTTCAGTATACTATAAAATCATTCTTTATACGGGCAAAGATGGGAGCTCAATTCCTGGGAGCCGAAGAAAACAGAGCAGTCAGTATGATAAAATAATTAAAACTTTGCAGTATACTACGCATAAAAGGTAAAGTATTGTAAAAAGTTTTAATTATATTATAGTTCAAATATCCGTTTTTTTAGTGTTTTTTGATGCAGTCAGTATTAATCCAATCCAGTTTCACTTTCAGATCCAGTCCTCTGAGTGACGTCACATCGAAATGCTCGTGCATTCTATCAAAATAAAACAGTTGTAATATTCGTTAGAATTTAATTATGTATATTTTTCAGTATGTGAAATGTCTTAAGAAAATGGAGGGCTACTTCTCTCCCAAAAAGATTCTTGATAAGATTAGATAGATATCTGTCCATCCGTTGCCACTCGTCGATAAGGGAGTTTTTTTTTTTTTTTTTCAATCGATGCGAAGAAGAAGCAGAACTTAATCACTTTTGTTACCGCGTCGGTCTCGTTTTCGTGCGAGAGTTTCTTTTCAATTGGCGGCATTTACATCAATCCTTTACGTTTTGAAGTCCGCGCTAAATGTACATTGCTTGTTGTGTGTAGCGCGCTGTTTACTGTATTGATTGACAATTTAAGTTCGACCATTTTTGTTATCGCATTTGTATGCTCCCGAACACAAAAACAATTTACCCCAAGAAGCGGAAAGCGGATGAGGACGACGAAAATTGCGATTTAAAAGAGGAAGAGGTGTCAGATGCTCACGAAAATGAAACCGCGAACGATGAATGTAGAAATTCAATGGATCAAAAAATATCGGACAATCGCGGTTCATCACAAGTGCCCGGCACAAGTGATAACAAGAAATCCGAAGATGATTACAAAGATGCTACTGACCAGAATTCTGAACGTGATAAAAAGCAAACTGTAAGTAGCCACGTGCTTTTGTTTACTGGTTGACTCTGTAATGTGTATTTTCTAATGTATTAAATACAATTAAAAAAAAAGTTGCCGTGGTAAAAAAAAAAGGCGCTTAGCATTAGGAACAAAAAAAAACAAGTTAAATGGAAATGCGATGCTTCCGTGTGTTTGGTTAAGCGATTGCATTTAATTTGTTCTTTTTTTTTCTGAATTACCGATTGGAATCTTGAATAGGTTTGGATTGTATTAAAACATATTCTTTTTATTTTTCACATAATTTATTTTTATTTAAATATTATTTAATCGATTTCTCATTAAAATTTTACGATCGTATAACACATTATTATGATGTTTTCATTTCATAGGGTAAAACTTCCAAATATCAGCATAATTAGCTCTCCTGAATATTTGTTTACAATTCATGCGACCCTCGCATACTTCTCTTATTTCTTTTGTATGAAAAGTTTTGTATTTTTTAAATTCTTGATCTCTTTAATTATGATAGTTTTTTTTTATGATTACTGAATTTTTATCTATAGAATTTAAAAAACAGATTTTGTTTATTTCTCAATTTCGAAAAATGAATGCCTGTTATTTTAAGTTGATAGCAGTTTTATCAAAATAAGTAGTTATACAGAACTCAATCTGTTTTTTTTAATTATTATTTTATTTTATTTATTTATTTTTGTTGTTGTTGTAGACTATTTTCTTGACTCGAATGTTTCCTGAGATATGACATGTTGTATAAAATTTGCATTTTTGAAGCAAAATTTTAGAATTGTATTTAGTTTACAAATGTTATCGTTAATTAAAAATGTGTATATGTGTATAAAGCCAGATTCTAGCCATAATGTAGTTTAGATGTTTGTTTTCATGAGTTGAAAAGAGTGCCAAAATTAAGTATTTGTGTAACATTTTTTGTCTGATTAATGTAACTCTATCTATATTTTCACACCCACTAAAAAGTATTGGATTTTGTGAAATTAAATTTTTTTATTGTTTCTGTTTTAGAAAAAATCTTAATTATTTTGTGTATGTTCTGTTTTGAACATATTGACAATTAGGGATGCACCTAATATTATATTTAGCCGAATACCGAATATTCGGTTAAAAATTTGACCGAATATTTAATTAACATTTATTAAATTTATTAAACTTTGATTGCAATGATTAATTTGCTTGTTTTTAAACAATATTTAATATTTCATATGGTGTAAAACTTCAGAAATTAAAATGCTGCAAACTTTAATATTCAGATGTTTCCTTTATGTATTAATATTTTTTTTAAATATTTGTGAAATGATGATTTTTTTTAGCTGCAAATTTTGCTAAAAAAATTAGCATTTCATTGACTTTACATATTTACGAATACTTAACATTATGAGGTTTTTTTCTGGTTACTGGTTCATAATTAAATGAATAATAGTAAAGTTAATGTAATGTGTTGTAAGATTTAAGAAAAATTGGAAAGAAACAAAATTTAAATTTCACATTAAAATTAATTTTAATGTGATATTAGTAAGTAACAACTTGAATTGATTTAGTACTATAGTACAATACTATATCTTTCATTCGTGTTATAGAAAGATATGTGTTTGTTTACCAATTGTCGAATATTTAAATTCGTTTACGACTCGTTTGCCGAATATTAAAGTATTCGGCCAAACAGAATATTCGGTTGGTCTGCCGAATACCAACCGAATATTCGGTGCATCCCTATTGACAATAGTAAACAGGCATTACTTTTTCAGGTTTACTAACTAAGGGGACCTATCCAGGGTCCTATTTTTGTGAAAATTGCTTATTTTTGAAAATTTCGAACTTAATTTTTTAAATTTCATCACTTATTTTTGAGAATTTTCATACCAATTTTTATTAAAAGCCACCTTTGTTAAAATAATGGCTAAACAGATTAAAATGTAGGGTAAAGTGCCAGTGAAGAGCCGTTAAAATCGATTGTAATTTTGTGAAGGGGCAGCAAAATTGACCCAATTTTCATCTGTGTCGACCCTTTATGACAGTAAAATAATTTATACATTAATAGGTTATATACACACTTAAATCCGACGGCAGCAGCTTTCGGTGGCGGCCACCAATTTATTTAGCTTCTGCTGTCTCCAGTCTGCTCTGAAGCTTCGCTCCATTCTGGATCGATTTGCGCATGTGTCATATCGTCCATCGACGACAGCACGACACCTAGTGGCACGTTGCCCTCCCGTAGTTGGAGGGCCTCTGCATACACGATGAGAAAAAGTGTTTACAATCTTGCAATAGAAACTTGGATCTAAAACAAAAATTTGTGGGATTTTGGTAAATTTGGTAAATTGATATATTCCCATTATTTTGCGACCCATATTTTATTTAAAAAAAATAATCTCTCAAAATTTACCATTTATGCAATTTTTCTGCGGTTTTGTTTAGTTTAACGGAACATTCTGACACCACCACTATCTAAGGGAAAAAAAAAAAAAAAAAAAATCAGACTTCACATAGTCATAAAACTTTCTAGAGTAAATTTTTATGCTTATCTGTATTATATGAATGAGGATTTTTTAACCATAAAAAAATCATTAGTTTAAAAAGTTCTAATGAGGCACTAGTATATCACTGTTAAAATTATGACTAATAGTCAATTTATCTAAGAGCAAACTATGATTGGGGTTGCTATTGTTATTGGTTTATACATTTTTTCATGTATGATTTATAATTGTAATCAGTTATTATTATTAATTTAACCATTTTTTATTTATAATTGATTTTTGTAATCAATTAGTTGCTTTAAGTTGTATTGAGTAGTAAGCAAATTTTTCATCAAATACTCTGAAACCCCATCCCTTCTTCTGATAAAACCCCAAAAACCCAGTGGGTTAATAAAAACATATAAAACATTATTTAATACGGTGGATTAATCAATTAAAGTTTTTTATTTGGGAATACCTTATTCCCCCGTAAACGATATATATTTCGGTTACACACATAACCATCATCAGTCGTTTCTGGATCTCACACTAATGGCGGCTTCCTCTTCTATCTCTTCTCTCTTCTTCTGGAATTTTCGATGAATGACGTCATCCCATGATCGGTCGATTGTATGAAGCGCATCGTTGATGCTGCCATCTGTCGTCGCTATTTCCAAGCTCTCACGAATGTAGGCATATATACTATTTTTAAAGTTGGCTATTTTTTTAATATTTTTAAAATCAATGGTAATGGGCTCTTTCAAAGCAAAACGGGCCAGAGCGGTACTTTGTTTCTGGAGGTTAATGTCTTGAAAATGTTCGTTTTTTCGCTCTTTAATTTTCCTCTTTGTAACGCCGATGTAGCAATTTTCTTTATTAGTATCGTTTGACAAAAAATTAATTTTATAGATCCCTGCAGTTTCGATGGGGTTGATTGGGTCTTTTTCCGATCTAATGCGCTGAAAAATTGTTTTATTAGGTTTAATTGGAATACGGAAGTTCTTTTTACTGGCGATATTAGAAAGTTTATTGGCTATCCCTCGGCTAAAGGGGATAGCGGTAGTAAAACGTGGTTTATCTTTTTGACGGTTGTCTATAATATTTAATTTATCTTTTTGACGGTTGTCTATAATATTTAATTTTATCTTTTTGACGGTTGTCTATAATATTTAATTACTACCTATACGAAAACCTACTTGTAATACTAATATAGTAAATTTTAAATCTAAAACCCTTTAACTATAAAATTGCAGCTATTCGTTCCTATATCGACCGCGCTTTCAAAGTTTGTTCTAAACCGACCTCCTTCAAAAAGAAATTGCTTTCATTAGGAAACAATGTCAAGACGCCAACTACCCTCGAGAAATTTTCGATAAAGTTTTCAAAGCAAGGCAACGTAAATTAAATATTATAGACAACCGTCAAAAAGATAAACCACGTTTTACTACCGCTATCCCCTTTAGCCGAGGGATAGCCAATAAACTTTCTAATATCGCCAGTAAAAAGAACTTCCGTATTCCAATTAAACCTAATAAAACAATTTTTCAGCGCATTAGATCGGAAAAAGACCCAATCAACCCCATCGAAACCGCAGGGATCTATAAAATTAATTTTTTGTCAAACGATACTAATAAAGAAAATTGCTACATCGGCGTTACAAAGAGGAAAATTAAAGAGCGAAAAAACGAACATTTTCAAGACATTAACCTCCAGAAACAAAGTACCGCTCTGGCCCGTTTTGCTTTGAAAGAGCCCATTACCATTGATTTTAAAAATATTTAAAAAATAGCCAACTTTAAAAATAGTATATATGCCTACATTCGTGAGAGCTTGGAAATAGCGACGACAGATGGCAGCATCAACGATGCGCTTCATACAATCGACCGATCATGGGATGACGTCATTCATCGAAAATTCCAGAAGAAGAGAGAAGAGATAGAAGAGGAAGCCGCCATTAGTGTGAGATCCAGAAACGACTGATGATGGTTATGTGTGTAACCAAAATATATATCGTTTACGGGGGAATAAGGTATTCCCAAATAAAAAACTTTAACCCAGTGGGTTGTTTTTTTTTTTTTCTGAAAAAACCCAGGTTTTTAACAACCCTCCAGTTCCGGTTTGAAGCCCTGTTATTTATCTTATTTCTTAACCTTTTATTTATCTCCTTATTGTTTGATCAGTATAAAAAAGTAAAAACTTTTTTTTTTGTGTGTTGGACCAAAGTATCCCCTGTATACAAATGGTACCTAAAAGTTTATGTAGATCAGGTATGAGCAACCTTTGAAAAGTTACAGGCCGAACTTCAGGATGTTAGCGAAGTTGCAAGCCATATAATTGGGATTTGAATGGTTTATATGGGTTTTATACCGAGTTTTGATGTGTTCTGCAGGCCTGATTAAAAGCTCATGCCCGCCGGCCGGAGGTTGCCCGTGTGTGATTTAGAAAATTGCATTTCTCATTTAATTTTGTAGTAAAAAATATTTGTGTTTTCTTTTTTGGTGATAGAAATTAGAAGGCTCAAAGCTTGCTGGTACTCTGTTATTTTGTGGTGGTACAAATTGGGATTTAATTGGTCGCAAAGAGCTGCCCAAAAATGGTGAGTCAGATTATTATTATTATTATTTTTTCTTTTTAATGAATTTCATTGTGTATTATTTTACAAAATGTGTACAGATCTTTTACAAATCTGGAAAGTCATGGAAGTCATTCAAGTCAGGAAATGAGAAAAAAAAGTCATGAAAGACATGTAAAGGTGAACTAGACTAAATTAATATACAACAAATCCTAAATGACCCCTTTTGAATTTAAAAAAAAAAAAAAAAACTATCAAAATCAAGCCGTCATAAAAAAATTATTGTAAATATACATTTAAAAAAAAAGATGAATTTTTTAAAAATCAATAAAAAAAATTTCGAATGTCAAATTGTAAAAATTATTGTAAATATACATTAAATTAAAAAAAAAAAAAGATGAATCTCTTTTAAAATCAGTTAAAAATAGGGTTATTATGATAAATTTTTTTAAAAGCAATAAAAAAAATTTCGAATGTCAAATTGTAAAAAAGAATTATTATAAATATACATTAAATTAAAAAAAAAAAAAGATGAATCTCTTTTAAAATCAAATAGGGTTTTATGATTTTGTCCTAAAAGAAAACTATTTTTTTTCGCACCAAAAAAAAAAAAAAAAAAAAAAAAAAACCAACTAGGGTTTTTCAAAATTTCAACTTGAGTTATATAGCTAATACAGCTGTTAAATTGAGTACATCACTTGTAGAATTTATAAACAGCCTCCCTCTCCCCCGTACTACCCAAGAAAAAAAAAAAAAAAAAAAAATTCATTATTACTTTCTCTAGAGAAAATTTCTATGTGTATCATTTGAATTAAAAGGAATTAAGATTTTTTAACCATAACAAAACCATAGTTTAAAAGTTCTGTTTCAGTGCTAGTATTGTACTTCTATTTCATTGTTAAAATTGTGACTTATAATCAATTTATGCAAAGTAAACCATAATTAGTTATAGATTTGTACATTTTTTATACATAATTATAATTCATTATTATTAAACAATTTTTTTTCACCTACAATTTATTTTAGATGTCAGTTAGCTGCTTTAAGTTGTATGTAGGAGTTAGCAGAATTTTTTAAAACATTCTGAACCCCCATCTCCTAAAAAAAAATCTTGCTAATATCCTGAAAAACCCCAAAGTGGGCGATTTTTTTTTTAAAGCTTTTTTGACAACCCTGTTTAAAAAGGATATATCTTGCTGAGAAGGAAACTAACCAAAGATTAAAAAAATCACTATCTAGGTTAAAACATGTAAAACAAATGGGGCCAACTTTTTCATCATACGGACCAA
The DNA here is from genome assembly GCA_038373885.1 of Cheiracanthium punctorium. NCBI lineage: Eukaryota > Metazoa > Arthropoda > Arachnida > Araneae > Cheiracanthiidae > Cheiracanthium > Cheiracanthium punctorium. The sequence goes on from JAWZYV010012486.1 coordinate 93,621, forward strand.
ATTTCAGGAAATATAATTTCTTGCTGTGTCGCAGACCTAATTAAAATTTTTTTTTAAAATTGTTAATTAAAGGTATTGTGCTACATTTTTTACCACATCATCGCTTCCCATCAAAGGATATCGTGATAAAATGCTTGCCTAGTTTACTGTTAAAAAATAAATAAATAAATAAAATACTTAAAAAAAAAAAAAAGAAAATAAAACATAGAGCTAAGTATTAAACACAATTCATTACAGAATTTAAAAAATACTGATTTCGATTGAGGTTTTTGCTACACACAAGCAGTTTTCCAAATGAACTTCAGTAAGTCGTGTTTCTCTTTTGATTTGATGTGCTTTATGCAACTAAAAAGTTGTTCACATGCATAGGTGTTCCCAAATAGTGAAACCATTGACAGAGCATGTTTGTAAGACAGAATATTTATTCTTCTCCAAATAGTTTTTATTAAACTCTTCGAAAACAACTTGATGGAATTTCTCCTTAAATTGTGTATCACAAGACATTTCATGATGTTCCATTTGCATTTCTGCTGGTAATAAGTTCATGTCTACAGAGAATGGCATTGCAAATGCAAAATGCAGCACACAATATTTCTTAATATCTTCAAATTGATTTTCAAATTAAAGTCTCAAGTCTAATATCAAAGAAGCCTATCTATACGCTGCCTCCTGTGGGATAGCTGATTGTAATGACAGTGTATAAAAGTGAGTGATGTTTTTCATCCTAAGCTGATATTTCCAAAGACCAAGCTTCATTACAAATTAGATCATACATGTTATTAATCAGTTGCTCTTTCCTTGTAATGAGTATCAACATCATTTAGGTTGCTAGTTATATCGACTAGAAATGCAAAATAGCACATCTATATCCTCTGGGATACTGTTTGATTTGTTTAGAAAAAGGACTGTATTTCTTGTTTCAAATCAAACACTCTTTTCAGCATTTCGACACGGGTCAGTCATCTTACTTGTACAGAAAAAATACCGTCTTCATAATCAGAAATTATACATTCATTCTATTTTTTAAATTAAAAGTTAAACTAAATTGTATAACTAATAAATTCCCAATAAATCTGAAATAATTTCCCAGTATTGTATGTTTCTGAAGTCATTGTTGATCAAATTATATTATTTTTACTATCAAAATTAATTATACTAAAGTATCAATAATCAATTAACTAAAATTAATAATAGTTAATAATATTAATTGTTTTTAACAATAATTACATTTCTTACTAATTATTATTGATCACGAGAAATTCTTAAAACTGTCAGTGATTCAATCCCCTTCGAATTAAGAAAGTTTCCTGTTTTTAACGACCACTGTCATGTCGTGATCCATTTTCAGGGACTTGGAACATAGATTCTCTTGATGAATTATGCAATAAATTTTTGCATTGAAGTATTACCGACTTTGGAGGCTTCTTTTTCAATCAATTTTACCAGACCTTCATGCTTCCCAACCATTGCTGTAACAACATCCGCTGTTGGGTCTGCCAAGTTGTTGAGCTGTAAGCGATTCAAAGGTGATGTAACTGCCTCTGACAAATTTCGTGACTAAGTAGTGCGCTTAAGTGGATAAGAGTGCTGCTATTTCTATTGTCTTTAAAGTGGACATCAACACCCCCTGATACAAATTGACCACTTGGGCAGCATCTGTCATGTCTGTGCTTTCAATCCAATTTTTATTTTTATTTGTTTGATCGATTTCTGTGGGCCACAAGAAAATACTTTGGCGGGTAGCGTATTAACAAGAATGAAAATGTTTTTGATCATACAAAACACCATTGTAAAAACACGTATTCAGGTAAAGATGTTGAATCTGTGGAGTATTATAAACACCGGTCTTTTTTAAATTTCAAATTATTATTTTTTTTAAGGGTGTAGTTTGGAGAAACAAAATCTCCCTCACAGTCTAAGTACACAAAAATAAACTAATTGTGCCAGGGGCTCGAAAAATTCAGGATGATTCTTGATAAACTGTATTATTCCCTGTAATCAATGAAACAACAGTGCCTTTATAAAACCTTCACAAAAAATTCTTCAACATGAAATTGTTTAGCAAAAATTTTTGAAGAGTCACAAATCCTGCTAAATTTTATATTTTTAAGAAGTTTTGCAGCTGATAAAGATTTATCGTTCATTACATTGTACATTACAGCTTGTAAAGAGATAATTCTGAAAATTTTGAAGTGCATGACATTATTAGTTTATTACTAAAATCACATGATTTTTTCAAACTATACCATTTAATAAAAATACACTCTAATGCTAGTTAAAATGTGGAAATTTTCCAGTTTTTTACATTGAATTTAAACAAACAGTCCTTAACAAGTATTTAGTCATGGGTGTAGCCAAAAGGAGGTAGGGGGCCACAGCTGCCTCTCCTAAAATGCTGATAGTTTGTAATAAATTGCGCCATGCAGATTGCAGTGTCTACCTTCTTGCCATTCAGGTCCTGCCCTTCCCTAGTATAATAAACCCTTGCTACGTCCATGAAAGCTGTTGAGTGCCTAATAGTAAGATTTATGTTACATTTTAACTACACAAAAATTTTACAAATATATTTTTAAATTCTGTTTTTATTTTCTAACTGTAAAATTGCTTATTTCATAGCTAAAAATGCATCTGGTGCCAATTTATGGGGACCTCACCGATTGTCCTCGCTCCAAGGCATAAGGGTTGCCTCTGCACATGCAGGATGCTGTGCAGTGCACACTGTCATCATAACTGACAAGGGACAGGCTTACACATGGGGTAAGTATATTTCTTCCATTATTATGATTGTACAATGCAATGCATATTTTGAATTTACTGCATCTGCTTTAAAAGTACTACATTTTCTTTGAGAGCTATTCTGTCAGAAAAGCCTGGTGTGTTTTTTCTTTATTTATTTTATAAAGTACGTTTTTCAATATTTACTGTATATTTATAACTTTTATAACAGACACAGACATGGTTGATAATGGTTATTACATAGATGCCAATAAGTGTTCCATATTATATGGATTCGTTCCATTTCTTGAGCTTTGTTCTGTTGATACGTTTTTAAGCCAAAATGTTCCGTTTTTCAGCTTTTGTGTCATGATTTCCCACATACGAGATATATTTATATATATATGAAACAGGGTTTCCGCTATGGTCGCATTTTTAGCAAAATGCGAAAAGACTACATAAATGCGTAAATGAAACAAGGCATTTTCATTATTTTGCCAAAGCCTTTGTTTTGAATAACAATAGAAACATATTTTATTTGTTATTTTCTTTATTCTTGAAATTTTTCTATAGGAAAACCGATAAAGTATGGTATAAGCTTGATATAATGCAGTTTTATATCTTATAAATAAAAATGAAATTCTGTTTGTTTGTGGATTTGATTCGTATACAAAATCGGCATAAAATTTTTTATACTTACACATTTGAGCACGAAGAATATATTCTAACTGCGTTTCTTTTGATGTTACTCACCACTAGATGACACTGCAATGTATTATTATTTTAACTCGCCACTAGATGACGCTGCAGCAGGCCAAATTCTTGACCATTCAAACGGTCGCTATGAAAATCAGTATACAATTTGAACAATGTGAATATTTTGGCGTTATCCATTTTCCTATAACTCGCCACTTGACGGCGCTGTAGCAAATCATTACTTAAATTAACCACTAGATGGCCCTGCAGTGTATCATTTCTTGACTGTGCAAATGATCGCTATGAAAATAGGTATACATAGATATTTGAACACGGGGAAGAGTTTGGTGCTATCCATTTTCCTATAACTTACCACTAGATGTCGTGCCAACACATGAACTTCAGGACTGTCCAGCCGATAGTCATGACAATTCGTATACATCGATATCTGAATGCGAAGAATATTTTCGCCATATCCGTTTTCCTAAAACTCGCCACTAGATTGCGCTACGCCGCATGGCCTTCTGCACCGTGCAAACGATTGCCTTGCAATTCGGTATGCATGATTATTGGACACAATATAACGCGATATCCACTTTGCTATATCTGTTTATTACAATGCATAGTAATTACCACAAATCGTAATATCAAAAAGTCCATTCATTTCCGTACGAAGAACGGGTACTTCAGCTAGTAGTAAATAATATTTCTTGTAAAAGAATATAACTCACAACTAAGACATTTAATTGACTATAAATTTCAACAATATTCAGTATTAATTCAGTATGTGTTATGTTGGGCTTGTACCGTCTTAAAATTAAACTTGTTTTCTCTTAATGATAAGTACAATTATTAATTTTCATTTCAATTTTTAAAAAATGTTTTTTTACTGCTGTGTATTACTTCTTTAAAGATATCACGCCTACATTTAATATTTAATATACAAATGTAAATGAAACACTATTAAGGCATCGAAAATGCTATGTTGAACTTGTATTTACAGGTATTTTAGCATTTTGCTAAAGCTTTTTTTATTTTTATTTTAGCTTTTATGCTAAAGAACTTTTGAAATCAGCTCAAACCCTGATATAAAATTAATAAGTAAAACACAAAGAATATTACTGCAAAAATGACATACCCCGTAGGAAAAAAAGAAAAGTATATCAGAATCAGAGGGCCAAACAGTATGAAATTCGAAATATTATGAACCAAATTATACAAGAATGAATGGGATGGAAATGATAACCTCTGGGACATTCTACAGGGGCCACACCCAGAATATTATAATTAAACACAACAAAATTATAGGATTTCAGTTGTGTGGCATATCCAAAGAGATTTTCACTCCAAACATTTAGGCCCTGTCCTACTATAGATAAACAAGAAAATAAATACATAATTAATTTGAAAGCAAAATAATCGAAAAACACTGCAAAACAGACAATCCTTCAGGAATAATGTAGATCATGTGGCATGACACAGCAAATTTTTTTGTAAGAATGTTGCCAAAATCAAGAGGTGAAATACTGGGTTGCCAGAATTCGAATGTGTAATAGTAGAATTAAGATTATAAAAGTGTCGTCAGAAACAGTTGTGTGTAAAATTATTTGACAGTGCTAGCATACATGTATATTAATTAAATTAACATAAAGGTACATTAATTAAATTATAATTATTGAATTAAAAAATAATAATAATAAATAGATGGTTTAGCCAACTAGCTAAATACATGCATTTTGTTTATTTTTCAGAAATTTATTCTAATATTGAGATAGAATATTTAAAAACTAAAATTAGAATTAAAAATGTGTAGTCACTGAATAGGAACCTCGTTCCCCCCCCCTTCCCCTCTCCAAAAAATATATATATATTTATGTATATGTTATATATACAGGGTGTCCAGTGCTAATGGTCCCAATGGTTGTTTCCAAACCATTTGTCAGAGACAGAGTTCCAGTTGCTAAAGTGCTTTAAATTGTATAATGGATTATATCAGAAAAAATTGAAGTCAATAAATCAATTCCTATAAAAATTACGAAATTGTTATTATTCTGCCTGCACCATTCCATAGTAGTTCACAGCTATGGAACTTTGTCTTTTCCTAATCACAAAACTTTTAATATTTCAAAAACACAATGCAGCTAACTTTCTGAGTTGCGCATTATTCATATGAACATTTATTAGTGGTAATCTGTGCTTCATGAAAATTAATACTTGCTTGTAAACTGCTGCATATTCTGTCTACTAAATTCAGCGCTGTTGCAATAGATAATGGTGATCAGTGGAGTCCTTCAATTTGTTATCTTAGTTTTTTTAATTTCAGATTCTGATACTCCCATTATCCTTTTTAGTTTGCTGCCCATGGTGGATCGTCCTGTAATAACTACTGACCAAATTAATTTAATTTTAATGACTATGCCATTTTATCTCTCACCCCCTTTATTGAAAATTCCAAAAATGTGTCCCAAAAATGCTACATAATTTTACATATATTTAAATACTATTAGTTCAAAGCAGCTTTAATCTATTGTTACACTATTTCGTAAACTGTAGAATAGGCATCACATATATATTTTTCTATAACTAGGTTAGAATCATAAAAAATTTCAACAGCTTAAGAAAATTGTTGAGTAATGAATTGTTTATTTTTTTATTGTGCAATGTCTTATCCTCCTGAATTCTGTATCCCTCAATAAACATGTATCTACTTAACTGTAACTGTATTCGCGCACACATTCTTTTTACTTCTTCTATACTTTTTTCCTTCTTCATGTTACCTTGTTATGTGATGTGCCTGTTTCTTCCGTACTAATTTAATAAAGTAGATGCTGTGTTAAAATCCCACGCTTACTATGTTTGTGCCATAACTCTGCTAACATTTCTAAAACATTACTTAAGTTATCATCGACCCACATTTGCAAGCAAAGATCAGGAAACACTCCTACTTCCAGTCGATGGAATAAATGCAAAGGAAGAATAAAAGAAAAGAGGTGAGAGATAAAACGACATAGTCAATTAATATCGTTTTCATATGGCAATAATGAAACTAAAAAATTAGGGGGGTTCGGGGGGGTCCTCCCAGCAGAGTTATTTTTAACCCCCCCTTTTTTTTCATGTATTTTTTATGTACATAATTAATTTACAACAAAATAATGTTAATACAATGATAAAAAATTCTGTATTCTTAATATTTCATGATCTTGGTATGCACAGTTTTAAGAGAATACTGTGTTTTGCATTTTATGTTTGACTTAAAATACTGGAAAGACATTAAAAACTGCCTGCTTTGTTATATTCCATTAACTCTGCATTTGAGATAACAAAATTAAAGGTAAGCATCATCCACAACAAGGTAATATGTACTGATACTTTACAAATGTTATATAAACTTCTATGTCATAGTGTGCACTGTGTTAATTTAGAGTTAAAAGTACTTTATGTAAAACAGTTAGGGTACTGATAGTTTTTTTCTGTATCAGTTTCTGGTAAACCTTGAAATTTCTAGAAATGTATCTGGAACAGCAACTTTCAACAATTGAGTATGAGCCTAGTATATAAATTTTGAGGACTCAAGCACATTCTTCATTTCCAACATGATTAAAATAAATTCTGTAATTCAGCATCATTCTGTTTGAAAAACGTTAGAATGACAGGAAAGCATCTATTAAACATGCGCTAGAACCCATGGTCATAGATTGACTCAGTCATGACAAGATACTAAACTGTTAGCTTATAAGGTGACCATACGTCCTCAAAATTCGAGGACAGTCCCCAAATATAGATCTTTTTTCAATTTGTCCTCAAAAAAACTTTGACTTCTTGGGGATGCAAAAAGTCCCCAAATTTAAAGATTTGTACTTTTTCCCTGAAAGTTTCCATTTAGTTTGTTTCTTTCAGAAAAAACTGAAGGAAAAAAATAATAAAAATAAAACAACTAAAAGTGCCTTCTGCTCATATAAACAAAAATTGATTTCTGAAAACGTTTGTTGTCATTGTGTGTGTAACGTGTACAGACATTCAATAAAGTATTCGACTGTGAGCCAAATTTCCCATTTCAGTTGTGTTCATGATTTATCACTTTTCATAAAGAATCCTGCTTTAAATATGAAATGGACGTACGCAATTTTTCTTGCACTCGAATACTTTTCTTAGAGGGTGTACAAAGTTTCATGAAAAATTATCATAAAATGAGCCAATGTAGAAAGTAACGTCTTCTGAAAAAGACAAATACTATGCCAAGAGTTAAATTTTGAATCCATTGCAATATTTCAACAGGATGTTCCTTTCCTATTTCTTGTTTAAATAAATATTTATAAATGATTGAAATACTTCCATTCATTTATTAGAAATAAGAATACACAATGGATATTAAAAGCTATTAGAGTTCATTTTTAAGTATCCAAGTCAGTCAAGGTTTAAAGTATGGGTATACATGGTAATATGTTGTGTCCTCGGATAAGTCCTCAAAAATATTTTCTAGTGTCCCCAAAATTTTCCTTGGATTCGAGGACAATGCTTGATTTGTCCCCAAAATACTGTTTAGAAATAGGGTCGCCTTAGCTTAACAGGAAAGCACATGCATGAATTCCTTATTCAACAATAACGAAAGGGACAAGGCACTGCTTCATATGTAAACCAAACCCATCCATTTAGAAAGTCTCTTGCCTGATTAAAGAATCCACTACCCATCTTAAAAAGGGTAATGATTTGTTACAAAATCGTACTTACACAAATCAGACGGGTTAGGTGCTTAATAACTGATTAATTTTATTAATATTATTTATAACTGATTAATATTATTTTTTATTTACATTCCAGGACGAAACGACAAAGGGCAGCTTGGTCTTTGTGATACAAAGAGAAGAGACATTCCTACACTTGTGGAGACTTTGAAAGACCATTATATAATATCTGCTTCGTGCGGAAGAGGTCACACTCTGTTTTTAAATGGTGCGTATAGTTTGCCTTTATAAATTGCTTAAAAAGACTACTCTGTTTTGGTATGCAAAATCTCTCTAAAATAGGTTCGTAAACTGCAATTAAGTATTATATAGGTTCGTAAACTGCAATCTTCGTGGCTATTGCTAGGACAGGCATTCCAAGTCTCAGGATTTTGGCTTGAGCCTTGGGCTTTTAAAGAATTAGTTGGAAAGTTTCAGTTTCTGAGTAGTTTTTTTTTTTTTCACCAAGTTTTCAAGATCTTGTTCCTTTCATGCTGATTTAGCTTGACAGCCTGAAAGCATCTGATTCAAAATATGTATCTAAAGTTGTTCTAAAAAATCTCAATTACGTAAATGAATGTTCATTATGTTACGCTCATTGTTTATCTCGAAATATGCTAGAAATTTTTAAGCTGTAAAAGATTAATAAAAGTATTTTTCATTACAAAATTAGATATTATTTCATATTTTCAGGCACGAGAGTTTTCCAAGGATTCGCGGAAAACTGCGGTTTTGTTTATTTTATAGATTGGGAAAAAGCGCAATTTTTTTGCTCTTTCATTCCAATTGCAATATTTCCCCATCCATTTTGAGAGTGAACATTTTTCCTATACATTGTTGAATATTTTTTTTTGTGTTTTCAAACATTCTCAGTTGTGACCCTAATTTCCCTTTTTGCATTATTTTCAGTTTACTTCAAAATTACCTTCACAGTTAATTTCCGCTTTTTTCAATTTTGTCATTCTCTTTTGTCCGCCTTTTCAGTATTAAATTTTATCATTCCTGTTATTGATGCAAATATGCATTAAAATTTTTGGTCATGTATCGGGGGGGGGGGGGGGTTGTCTTTGCAAATTGAAAATATATTCGAACTGGGCATTATATCATGGGACTTTTTTTAAAAATAGCCTCATTAGAACAATTAAAAAAACCCATACAGTTTTTTTTTTTTTTTGTTTTTGTTGTAATTTTTGTTTCACGTAAAAAGTGCAAGAGAACTTCTGCTACACTGTTGCAGCTAAAAAAGCTTCTTAAAACGTTTTACTTAATTAATAAATAAAACTTTTTGCTTAGTGTCCTAATTTTCTACTAAAAATATAGTTATAATTTAAAATTAATATAAGTTGTTTTAACTGAATCCAAATGTTATTTTGTGTTAACTTTAACAATCTTGAAATTGTAACTAAAATTAAACATATTTGAGTATCAAAGTGTGTTTTCTTATTGTAATTTTCTTCTATAAATATACTCTTACAGTTTAGTTATTAAAATTTGAAATTCATATAACTAGTTTACATAGCCAGTGTCTGATGTTTTGAAAGGTCTCATCTTCAAATTTTAAAATAATAAAGTATTACACTTATTTATAAAAATCTCTTAAAGGCCATGTATTTTGGTATGGTTATATAAATTTTATTTCCTCTAGCAACCATAACGTTGTGCAAATTTTTCAGCCTTTTTAACCCAGAAAATTTTACCCTCTAATTAGATAACAATAAAAAGAATATATGATTTATACTTAATTAATAAATAAAAATAATGTAAATTGCTGTTAAGAAATATATGCATTCGTAGCATTAATAATAAAAATTAAATTACTTGGCATCATCATCAGTAATTTACAAATTAGTTTGCTTAAATGTGTAAACCTAAACAGACATTCTAACAGAAAAAGCTCATGTAGATACATATTGTATACGATGGGGAAACAAAAAGGATTTTTGCAGACTTTTTAACCTTTTCTTATTTTACAAAAATTAAATTATATTTGTTATGCTGTTTTATATAACAAAGTAAACAGTCCAAGTGCTCAGACTGTTAATGCAGTAAGTTGTAACTGAATTAATTTGGAATAAATTTTAATCAAAATGCTTTTTGTGCATGACAAATTTCACATAACTAAAGAAATAAATCTGTTTTAAATTTACTGTTGTGTGCAATTAAGTATTTTTTAAAGTGTTTCATATTATTTAAATCTTCAATTTTAATAATCGAATCTATTAAAAAATGAGAAAAAATATTATTTTAATTGGTTTTTTTTAAATGGCTGATTAATATTGAAATTTAAATTACTGTTTTATTAATTTAATTGAAAATCATACACATTCTTTGCATAAATCTATACAATTAAATTCTATATGTATTTGTATTATACTTGATTTTGAACTGCTGCTGTTGTTTATAATTTGTGTTCATAGAATTTATCTCTGTTTTAAGGAGAGTAATAATTTTTAATACCTGAATATTTTTTTGCTATTTAGATTTTCAAATTTTGTGTATGTGTTTTTATTACATGTTAAGAAAGTGTAAAAATGAGTTTCTTTATATGTTACCTGATTGTGTGTGTTTATGGCAGGAAATCACTAAGTTTCTCTGGCATAGCTTAAATTTTTTTTTTTAATCTGTTATTGACTATGTTTTATTTGGTAGCTCATTAAGGATAACATCAATTTTAAGGTTAACCCCTTTAAAATGCATGGGTGCTTTTGTGCAGTGAAAGAGCAGTGTTCCGGCTCTGGGAACACCCAACTCTGACGTTTTGACTGTTGCCAGTCATGAAGAATAGATTGGATTTCTATAAAAAATAGTGGCGGGTGACATAGCTCCCCGAGAATCGTTTACTTTTTAGTATGTCATTTCCCATAAAAAAAATTGTCACGATTCTTTTTAACAGAACTGACATCTGCCGAAAAAGGGAAGAATGCGAGAACAGCTGGATAGATGGCCCCATGCTGGAAAAAGGGCAGCTGTTGCCATCGCTCGACTTAACGACCCGCAAGAGGGCGGACGATCGAAACGTTCATCGCATGCTACAGATCGAGAGACCCTTTTTTGACGACAGCTGGACAGCTGTTGCCATCGCTCGACTTAACGACCCGCAAGAGGGCGGACGATCGAAACGTTCATCGCATGCCACAGATCGAGAGACCCTTTTTTGACGACAGCTGGCTTTCGTCAAAAAAGGAAGAGAAACGTCATGGCTATGAAGAGAAAGCTATGAAAGCTGAAGAAAGCTATGAAAAGAAGAGCTATGAAGAGAAACGTCATAGCTGTTGAGTATTGCGATTTGCAAAAAAACTTGTGTGAGGTGGTGATTTCTAGGAGTTACGATGTAATGGTTTTTGTACATTTAGCATTAGTTTACCAGTGAAATTCGCAGTTAAGGAAAGGCCAACTTACCTATGAAATAGGACGTCATTGCGGGATTTGTGTGTTACGCTTTGCAAGTGAAATTGCTCGTGAATGTAGAACCGCTCTCTGGATGGGTGCAAAAATTTTGTTTTTTGCGATTGATTTCGTTACATAAGAATCCGGGCCAGCTTGTAAAGAATAAATAAAATGAATAATTTTGTAATTTTGCAAAGTGATATCACACTTATTTAGTGCGAATTATTCGCACGGGTACCGCTAGTCTTAAAAAAAAATATCATCAAATTTACTTAGTCAAATTATCTTATTTAGAATCTGGATAGATGGCCCCATGTCAATTTCAAATTTACTTAATTAGAGTTAGTAGCAGTAGCTGGCTTTTACGAGAGGGGAGGTCCAGATGCACAATTTAGTAAGTGTACAAATTGGAGAGACCTGCAATTATTTTTTTGTCCTGGTCCACTAAGTATATTCTGCCCAGTGCCGCTAAAACCCTAAGCACATCCCTGTTTGTCACGGTCAAGAAAAGGGCAGGAATTCAACTTCACTTTATGTAATAGACACCCTATCAATGTAGATAACATGATTTTCATTTTCAAATAGTTCATGTGCAATTTAACATTTTTTTTCCTTTCCAGATCGAGGTGTGGTCTATTCATGTGGTGATAATAAAATGGGCCAATGCGGTACAGGATCTCAGAATACAAATCTGACTGTTCCCACTAAGGTTTGTTCTATTATCTTATAGTATACTTTATCAAGGAGAACTATTAATCATCTCCAAACTTTTGTTATCTTTTTTTAAATGGTGAGTTTGTGTTATGGTGCAAAAATGCTGTTCAACTTTTTTAGAGTTCAGCTATTCTTTTCCTTTCCCCATAAATTAAACCTTCTTATAAGAATAGTGTACTTGCTGCAGTACTGATGGCTGGTTTAAAAAAAAAAATTTCTTTTTTTCTCCCTATGAAAAAGTAGTCAAATTGGTTACATTGATTTTCCAACAGTAAAATGGAGATATTTTTCTTTCCATAACTGATTTTGTAAGATATTTATCTAACTCTTGACGAAGCTGATTTACTTATGATATTATTATTTGCATAAACTTTAGTTGTAGTAAAGTTGGTAGTACAGTAGAACCCCGCTAATCCAAACCGATTTTATTTTTGAAAATTACATTATACTTGAATAAATTAACGACAAGATTGAAATTGTTCTTAATTTTTCAGCATGCATATTTTTGTACACGTTAAAGAAACTTTCGCCATAATTAAAAGATCATATTTACATTTAATAAAAACACACTACATTAAAATACCACATACAAATTAACGATCTTTTGGGGTAAAGTAATTTGGCAGATTTCTCTGACGAAGTGATGCCATTCTGGACAAGGAAGCAATGTTATACCAACATCTCATAAACATAATGTCTGTTGATGTTGCAATTTCACACTGTTTTTCATATCGCAGTGCTATTTCTAGTGCATTTGTAGCTTCAGAATGTGAAACAAGAACATTCTCTGGCTCATCAGCTTCTTCTAGATCAGAGTCGTCTTGTGGCTTATTCTGAACTAAAGCAATGATTTCTTCATCTGTATATAACTGATTGGCTTCCCTATTACAAGACAACCACTCAGTTACAGTTTGTTCAGTTGCATCTTCACAGCCTGGGATATATTTAATGAGCGGAAGAATTTCATTTTTGTTTGCTTCTTCCTGCTTAACATCACTAGAATCAACTAAACTTGCCCATAACTTCTTCCATGACTTAACTAAACAATTTTGTGTAACGTTGTCCCATGATTCCGATACCTAGTAAATTACATCTTTTATTGTGACATTCTGTATACGTTGCCATACAGAGACATCGTTTTCAATCAGTTTTCTAAGAAGCATCTTCCTGTAACTGCATTTTACATTCTGTAACACTCCTTGGTCCATAGGCTGCAATAAATCTGTTACATTAGGAGGTAGAAACACTGTTTTTATATTTCCACAACACAATTATGTTGCGGCTGGATGAGATGGAGCATTATCCAAAATTAGTAAAGCCCAGTTTGGGAAATTGTTCTTTTTATTAAATTTTTCTACTGCTGGAACAAACTGCTTTTCGAAAAATTCTTTAAAAAGCTGGACGGTCATCCACGCTTTTTTCTGATTTCTATAAAATACAGGAAGTGAATTCATGTTCACATTTTTTAATGCTCTAGGTTAGTTTGACTTCCCTATTGACATGAGCGGTAATTTATTATCACCTGTTGCATTAGAGCATGCTAAGAGCATCACTCCTTTTTTTACTCATTAGAGTAAAGAAAAAATCTGTTATGATCTGAAAAATGTTTTGAAAATAATGTTTGTTCTAGCGATCTATGAGTAGTAAAAACAAATTATAGAGTAATATTTTGTGTAATGTTTAAGTGGTACTACTTATCTTTTGGGTTTGTTTATTATTTCTTTCACGGCACAAACTTTCCGATTTCGCAGTTTGTTTTGATTCGTTTTGCGCGCTAACGTCAAAACAGGTTGCCAGATCGGATGAACAAAACTTTTCTTTTTGATACGTGGTATTGGTATGATTGTAACTTTTGATAAATAATTAATGTTAGAAATGTTTATATGTGTTTTTTAAAATCGAACCGACTTTTCCTTTTCTTTATGCCATTTTTTTTCTTAAATAAATTTTTGATACAAACATCATATTTTGGCTTTGTAAAGTGTTTGCTAAATTTTAAGTTTTGGTTTAAAAAGTTTTTATGCTAAAATTTTCTCTCCGTCTTTAACTTTTATTCTGCCTTTTCTGTTTTTTTTTCTTTTTACCCTTTTTCCCTACATCATTTCACATAATTCGATAGATTGGATGAAGTTTCAATACAGACATCGAAATCGGCAGAGGAACACAACCACGTGCAAGAAAAAATGTAAATGCCTCAAAATACATCAATTAACCAACGAAATAATTAAATTTCTTTTTAATGCAACGTAACTTCACCAAATAAATAAATTTCACTTAAAATTTTATGTTCTAAGATATGAAAAAATTAAAGTTCATGAATGAACTTGATTGTCGGATGGCTACAGAAGTGAGAAGGCTGAGAAGGGAAAAGCGAGCGTCAGGGAGCGAGCTCTGTCTCTTCCTCTTGGAGTAGCAGGTACCTACGGACGGAGATCGGAACGTGATTTTTTTTTGGAGAGAAGCCAAGACATGATGTGGTTGACTCGAGGCATCGAACCGGCGACCTGAGACTACTGAACGATGGGGGCCCCCAGATTCTTTCCCCAGACGATAAGTCATTCCCTTTTCTTTTCTTTCTCTTTCTCTATTTAATTTTTTTTTTTTTTTGTCGGCTGTTAAAAATATAAAGTTAAGTGCACTTCAACAGGGGAACTATAAAATGTTTGTAATAATGAGTATTTTAAGTTGGAATTTTGTAAAAGAAAATGTTTTTCCATAAATTTGTTATGAAGGTAATTTAAAATAAATGTAAGATTTTAAAGTTTAACAGAGTGTTTTCTTCATTATTTCTTTGTCTCGTTACTGGGTCTACAATGGCGTCGTTGCGCCATTTTTCTTTTCAGCGAAATGCACAGATAGAACCTGGGTCTTTGGCGGCTTAAAACTTTTAAACTATACGATTATTTCGGCCTCTATGCCATTTGTTTTAAGAAAAGATATTGGATTATTTGATATTTTTATTTAACTTTAATTTAGGTATGTTTGCAAACTTTAACTTAAGCTTCGTGAAGTCATGGCAAATCCTGGGGCACAAGATTCCTCTTGACAAGCAAGACTTTTTTGCGGCAGTGCAAAAAATTCAAAGCAATTTAAGAGATAGTAATACTAAGTACATAACTATAACTTAGTTTTCTTTTCAATTTTTATGGGAATTTCGGATAATCCAAATTTTTTAAATACGAACAAGCACCGGTCCCAATTAGTTCAGAATAACGGGGTTCTACTGTAATTTCATGGAAACAATACTCACCAGAAATTCTGATTTTTAAATGAAATGATGTGAAATGAATGAGGAAATTTAAAGAAAAAAGTAATAGCTGAATAATTTTTGAAAACTAGTGAAAGTAAAACATACTGCTGCCAGATATTCGGTTGAAAATTTGGCCGGATATTCGGTATCCAGTATCCGGCCAAATTGATATCCGTTGCATCACTAATTTTAAATACTCTTCTAGTTTTTTGTGACTTAGAATTAATTTTTAAGGTGAAGGGTGGTAGTGAGAAGTATCTAGTTTGACAACCCTTGTTTTAATTTTAGCAAATTAATGAGAAGAAACCTTTTTGGTGTTAGGGTAGTCAAAATATGTATTAAGTTGCTTTGTCAGAGAGCAATGCAGATGAAATTTGGGTCCGTTCTATGGCCTCTACACAAAATTACAGCCGATTAAAATGGCCTCATTACAAAATTATAATAGATAAAAATGACCCCTTCAAAAAAATATAATCAGTTAAAACAACCCTTCATTGACATTTTATCTTATATAATTTGTTTTGTAAATTATGTTAAGAAAAAAAAAGTGACTTACAAAAATTGGCATGAAAATTCACAAAAATAGATGTTAAAATTCAGAAAAATAGATGTTGAAATTCACTATAATAAACTGTGTTTTTACAAAAATGGGACCCTGGAAAAAAAATTCCTGTATCGACCCCTGATTGTTTTATAGTTCTTATGAAAAAGAAAGTGTTACAATAATGTACTTTTATTAGAAATTTGGTATAATGAAATCATGTTTATTTTATAAGAATACTTTTTTTTTTTTTTTTTTTTTTTTTTAAATCTAACTTTTTTTGGTCTGTACACCTAACAATCAAGCTTACTAAAATAGTTTTGTGCATTAACCAATAATAAAATAATTTTAGTTCACTGGTGTATTCTTTTCTGTTATTGATTACTTGAAACTTGCTTTATTCTAAAGTATGATGGATAAGTATATGATCTGAAATTTTTTTACTGGGAGCACTGAAGAGTTAGAAAATTGGCTTTCAGAAATTTGGTGGATGCCATGTTAGGAATAGTAAATCAAACAGAACTCCAGTATCAAATTAATGATGATACAGCTAAGCAAATTTTTAACCTTCTGCAAAACTGAAGTAACTATTTACTAAAAGACAAAAAATTGAATATAATTTTCAAACTGCTAATAGTTAACTATCTGTAATAATTAAATCAATTTAAACAGTAGAATTTAATTAAATTATTTTCTGAAACAAAATGTGAGCTATGATGGTCCTTCAGTGTTTGTGTCTATGTTACCAACAACTACTTTTGTAGTTGGTGGTAACTACAAAAGTAGTTACCAACTTCTTAGGTAGCTACTTAAAATTTTGTATTCTTTGATTAACCATTATTTATTTGTATTAATTTTATTCTCAGGGATGTGCCAGCTGCTCCAATTGCTCCAAATCAATGATGATGCTCCAATCTGCTACAAAAGGATTATTTTTGGACATTTTTGCTCCAAATTCACCAAAAGTGTAATTTGAAATTTTTCCATGTGGTAAAAATGCTTTTAATCTCCCAAATTTTATAAAAAATTTCATTCCACATTCTAAGCATTCTAATTTCAATCTTTTATCCATCAATATTAATAGCGGAAATATTTCCTTTTACGTTCCTTTGTAATCTCTAATACTTGAAGAATAAAAATTGGCCCGTATTTTAAATTTAATAATTTTATTTAAGTTTGTGAAATTTTTATTTTTTTAAGCTACTGGCAGTAGTTATAAGGTTTAGTAAATATTAGGTTTTTTTATTATTATTTAAAATAGATATTTAGTATAACACAGTATAAAACAACTGAACTTTTTAATAATTATTTTGAAACTTCTGACACACCCTTGTAGAAATAAAATTTGAAGTTATATAAAGCAATGTCAAATTGGATGAAAAATATTTTGTTTGCAAGACTTTAGATTCACCACTTCTAACTAAAACTGGTCATATCATGGAATTTTTAATTTAAATTGGGAAGAGGGGCGAAAAAGATAGTGTAGATGTGAATATGATGTATTTTTATGTAAGAATTGTCAGTGCATGTGTAGTTTTTGTTGCTAAGTGTTTTCAGGAACCTCCCTAATTTTCATTTTTCAGATTAGCATTCTTAAATGACTTCTCCCTTCCCTTGAAAAGTAAATTTTGCGTTTCAAAATTGGAATTCTTGTGCTCCATAAGTGACTTTTTTGTGTTCCAAATTGCTCCAGAAATCTGTTTCTCTTGCTCCAAACTGCTCCAAAATTGTTTTTTTTTTTTTTTTTTTTTTTTTTTTTGTTGTTGTTGTTGTTCCACAAATTGCTCCAAAATTTAATTTCTACTGGCACATGCCTGTATTCTGTGCAATTTATTAAACCTAACCAGTATGTGTAATTATGAATAAAGTAGAATGTAATTATCTTAGTATATGCCTCTGTGCTGTGTATATTGCAACACCATCATTAAATGTGTGTTTTAATTATTTCTGTTTTCCAATCTCGCGTTAGAATGCTAATGAAATCCTTAAAGATGACCCACTATGCTGCCTGTGACACGAAAGAACTTTTAAGTAATAACAGCCTTTTAAAGTTGAAGAAAAAACAATTATATGTATACCACATACTTCTATGAAGTGAAAGAGATATATATATTTTTTTCATACATTCAATGATAGTTACTGGACAGCTACAGAAAAAATAACCACAATTACTCTTTATTTGGCTGTCATTTATTATACAGTGAAACCTGGAAGCTACCTGGAGTTATCTGATTTTTAAATATAGTTTATTCATCTTTTGTTTGCTTCCAAAATTACTTTGGTTAACGGTTCTAATAATATAATTTATCATATATATATATATATATATTATCTAAGACTTTGGGAAATATCTTTTTCTAAATTACCATTTTTTTTAGTCTCAAGCCCCAATTAAACATAATTTGTATGTGCATATATACATATAAAGTTATACCCTGACTTAAGTGGCTATTACTTAGTGGCACCTAAATTGTAAGCTCGAGGTATTACTATATTACAAAGTGTTTTTGTGTTATTTGAACATTTGGTATTTGCTGTATGGTGAACAGTGACCAAGTAAAGGGCAGGTGGACCTTTTTTTCCTTTGTAGCTATATAATGTATTTTTTGTAGTTACTTATGAACAGCGAGAGCCAACAATGTGGGTGGTTTAGGGCTGAAGCACCCACAGAAAAAATCACATAGATGTGGAACACCCACATAATTTTCAGATGCACATTTAGTTCTGTAGAAAAAAAATCCGTTAGAATTTTTGAGGAAAATCCAACAGTATTCTTCAGAAAAGGGATCTTTTATGAGATTTCTCTAATTAGATCTAAATTTTTCTCTTTTGTTACTGATCATCATTTGATGATGCCCAGATGTATATAGTCATTCCGAATAATTCATTAAAAATGCAAAGCTATTGGAGGAAATATCATCTACAGAGATTTTTCTTTAAAAAAAAAAATCTGATCATTTGCCCTCTCAAAAAACATTCTAGAGCATCCACAAAAATTTTGCAGAGTCAGCACTTCTGCTTGTGATCTTTTGCTACTATGACAGTACTTTACTAACATCTATTCCCCTGAAAAATTGGAGCAGATTTTAGTCAAACTCTGTTCGAGATCTTTGCCTAGAAAGGCAAAGCATATTTTGATATTCATGCTTCAAATATTGCCATTACACTGGCAAGAGGGGGTATAAGTAACAACAGACACTATATTGTACTATGTGGCTAAAATTAAACGTGCCCTACGAACAGCATTCTGAAATGGGTGAGCAGATTGCTACCAACTTTGCCATATGGACTGCAAGTTTAAAAAAAAAAAATCTACTAAGTAGCACTTGGCATGGAAAATCAGTAGATTCAACTCGAGAAATAATTCCTCCAAATTAATAAATGTTAAAGTGATTTCCCCGGAAATTTTTGTCAGCTGAGTGGCATTATGTAGCTGGAATGTATACATTTATCAAAATAAAGCATTTGAAATGATATTCTGATTTTCCTGCTGGGTAGTCAGTAAAACTTGTTGGGCAGTGTACCCAGCCAAAAAAGGCCTGGGGGAACTCCAAGGTTCATACTCCCTCAGGGAATTCAAAATTAGCTCTTCAAACTCGGGAAAATTTCACGGAAAAATTATTCTTTTAAAAACTTGGAAAATCCAGTTTTTCATCTGGAAAAATCAAAGTTGCTTTTTTTTTTTTTTTTTTTTTTTAAATTCTATTTTTAGTCAGTGTGATTGAGTATTCTTTGAAAATATGTACATACTAGAAGTCAAAGCCCCTTGTGGATACAATGACAACTGGTGCTAGAAAAAACATGTAACCAAAATATGCCTATACGCAA
Source organism: Cheiracanthium punctorium (assembly GCA_038373885.1). Lineage (NCBI taxonomy): Eukaryota > Metazoa > Arthropoda > Arachnida > Araneae > Cheiracanthiidae > Cheiracanthium > Cheiracanthium punctorium. The sequence goes on from JAWZYV010012486.1 coordinate 113,473, forward strand.
TATATTTCATCTTCGGCCACCTAAAATAAATAAGTTCATATTCAATTTTTATTATAGACTCAAATTGAGTTTCATGCTCTTCTGAAAATGCGCAGAAATTTCGCATTCGAAAGAATTCGTTTTGTGTACACAGCCTTTCTTATATCCGTGCAGACGATTTATTTGTGAAAAAACAAAAAATAAATAAACTATGTAATCTGGAAAAACTATTTCAAACAAATCGGAATCACACTCTCCTTACAAATCCTGATGACCATGATGAATAGGATGACCTATCGATTGCAACAGCTCATTTTGTCATGCAAATGATTCACTTTTTTTTCCTCTTGGAAATAAGAGCTAAAAATTGCTTAAAAATGAGGGAACCGGTGGATTTTCAGATTTTTTAAGGATCACAGATTGTAAATTTTTATACATAATTATGAATATTTTCCAGTGGATCATTTAGATAGTTTCGATGTTATGTCTTTTCTGCTTTTTAATCTTTTTGAACCTTTTAAATCTTCTTGGAGTTATGACGATAAACTATTTAGTGGTTGCCCGAAATGTTTCAGAGCGAGTCAGGGATCAGTGTAACTATACAGTGGGATTTATAATAATAATAATAACAGCAATATGCTGTTAATTATTGAAACTACATTAAGAAGTTCCTATTTAAAAAACTTCATATTTTAAATTTCTGATGCATGGTTGTTTTGTCTGAACTAAATTATATAATAATGGAAATTATTCAAGAATTGCTGTTAATACCAATAAAATGGGATGATCATTGATTCAAATATTATAAAAGTTAAATTATCTTGATTTTTTTCAAGAAGAAAATATGAACAAAAGTTTAACTTTTATGGTGTTATAATCAAAATTATAATTTATGTATTAAACCATTTTTGTATCAATTTAATTTTATTTAACTGATGGAAGGGGGTGAACATAGTTTGTGTATACTTTCAATATTTTCATATTTATAATGTCGATCGGTAAAGATGTGTCATAACCTGGATATTCGTGAAAAATTAACTAGAAAATTCAGGTAATATTATTTCATAAAATGAGTATGAAACCTGAACCCTTGTTAAACTATGCATTATATGTTGAAATTGTTTGTCATTTCCATTGTTAAATTTGCTGTTTTCTATTGCAAAGTGATGCCTATTGAACATTTTTTGAATTAAAGACTTAAAGAACATCCTAATGTAGATTTTGTGTGCAGTTCATGTGCTAAAATAGGTGGCAGTCAGCTCACATGTTTCAGCTAGTGAATGCCATTCAAAGGGGAAGCTTAACTATAACCACCCTGTTAAATAAACATAATTGAATATGTAAAAATGTTTTTAGCTTTTACTACACGAACGGATGACATTTCCTCTAGTTTGATTATTTTTCATTTGCTTTCAGATAACTTTCAAGGGAAGATCCATTGCAAAAGTTGCCTGTGGTGCTGAATTCAGTGTCATAGTCGATTTGCGAGGAGGGATATATAGTTTTGGCTGCCCAGAGTATGGACAGTTAGGTAATGCAGTAAAGAGTGATATTTTTATCATTTTTGCAGCTTAAGAAAAACTTCATTTTAACTGTAAATGTTTTTTTTTACCTCCATTTTTAAAATAAAGCTGATGTTTCTAAAACTATATGCAATGCAAAAAAATTTTCAATGTAATATAACTAACTTGTTTTGTTTCTACTAAGCATAGTTAGCTATAGATTGTCACAGCTCTGACTTTTTTTCTTTTTTTGAGTGCAAGTTTTATATTGGAGTTTCCTGTTTGGCTTTTGTCGTCACTTATAGTTTATATTGGTAACTTAACCTTAGATTCATTATGTGTTCAATAACGAAAACATTATTATTTAAAAAAAACAAACACACTTTTGCTAATTCATAATCAGCAGCGTATTTTCAAATGCAATGGACAACTTCACCCACTAGACTTTTCTTCGGTGGACAAACCCGGAGAAGGGGAAAAACGGTTTTTCCCCTTCCTTAGCTTGTTGCAATTTTTTTTTTTTCGGAAAATTCTACAGCTAATATAAAAACACCACCCCCATTTCATTTATCTAAAAACACAAGACTAATAAAATATGAATAGTTTTACTTTATCTTGATTATTCATATGACTTTGATATAGGAAATATATTTTAAAGAAAAAAACAAAAATAAATATTCTTTTGAACATTGAAGTCCTCTTGTTCAAATCACAGCAGGGCTTATAAAGGCTTGGAAACTTGGAGAAATAGCTAAAAGGTCATGAAAAGTCAGAGTGATTACAAAAAGTAGGAGAAAAAATTCATGTAGGCTCATATACAAAAAATAAAACTTGAATATTTTCTTTCCTTCTTCCTACCAAAGATTGCTTACTATTTACAGTATTTTTTTCAGAAGACCCATAAATTTCAATAGTTTCTATTTCAGAGTTTTCCCATAAGTAAAAATTATAAAAGTAAAAAAAAAAAGAAGTTGCACAACATATCTAAAACTTCTGGAGTGACTCCACTCGACTTTCCAAACACTCACGATTAAGATCATTATCAAGCAATTAAATAAATTTTAATTGAAGAATAATTCAGCAAAAATTCTTAGTTTTTTCAATTTGAGCTCAATTGAATGTACCTTTTAAATGCTTGCGCGCTTTCAAGAATTTCCTCCCATTGCCCATAATGTAAAAGAAATCTTTGTCGTAGACCTGTAGAAAAGACTATAAGTCCTATACACACCAAAATCAATACACCGGTCTTGTGACGGTGGTTTATCACATATATACCCAATTTGAGCTCCATCGAATGCCCTGTTCAGGAGCTATCATGCTTACTCACATACACATACATTTTGTAAAAATAGCATAAATGAATTCAGAAGACCTCAAAGGGTGTAATACACCAAAATCTTGAAGTCAAATTTTTCCATGATTACAATATTTTCCTTGCATGGTACATGTTCGGAAAGTAAAAAGAACAAAATGTTTACTAAAAAATAAAAAGTCAGTGACTGGTAGGATGGAAGTCAGTCAAATGAAATCTGATATTTGTTGAAACCAGGGTCGGCAAACTGGACCCAGCTAAGAAAAACCCTGGGGTTTTGTACAGAATTTACTGTGAAAAAGAATAAAAAAAAATACTATTAGGGCAAATTTTTTAACTAAGCATTAGATAACAAAAATTTGTACAAAACAATAATTAGTATATTATTGATACAGATAATTAATCATTTTAAAATGACTTAAAATTGTGTAAAATAAAATAATTATTTCTAGGTAATTTTTCTGCTTTTCTTTCTGATACTATTGCAATAGCGCTTCTTCATTCTTACCAAATATATTGTGCCCATCTGCAAAAAATTTGATTTATGTCAAAAATTGATTTTTAAGCATGGTCAGAAAGATTTTATCTACAAAATCTGCAGAATAAAAGCAATTTAAACTCATAATTTCTATTCAAATAATGTATGACCATTTTTAAAGTGCTACATGTACACCAGGGATCGATATGAATGGATATATTGTCCGTTATTTTTGATTTACAGTGTTTAAGTTCATTTTCATGCATGTTTATGAAAATTTCCGAAAAGTCAGAAATACATTCTGGATAAGAATTTTAACAGGTGCTGTTTAGAATTTTCAGCATATTGCAATCATGTTTCCCCCCCCCCCCTTCCCAAACCATGAAGTTGGTGAATATTTCAAAAATATTTTTGTGCTTCTGTAATTTGGTTCGTGAGGCTTATAGGGGGAAATTTCTTAGCTACTAAGTTTTTAAAATGTGCAGAAAACCAAATGTTAAGAATATTTGGATGTTGTTAGTTTGAAAGTGTTTTAATTTTCTCCATCTTTGCTTCATTATCTGTGCAAGTGGCAAAAGCCTCTTTCCTAAATTTAATCTTGCATTCCTCAATAGCAGCCTGTACATTTTCTACACAGTATTCTGCATTTTTTTTTATTTGCTTGAACCAGCTTCTGTAATTTTAAAATACTACGCCTTTATCCCTGTATGCAAACTAGTGCCAATTATTGGATCATTTCAAACACTAGACCCAGAACCTGATTAGAACCAAATGGGGTCCCGGGCATTGATGAATTTGGGGGCCCCCATCTATGAACTTTGTTTTATTTTTCATAAAATTTTGATATAAAAAAGAATATTTCAGAACAGCATTTGATATTGGGTGCCCTTTCTAGCCGGGGGGCCCTGGGCAAAGTCCCGATTTGCTCATGCGATAATAAGGCTCTGATTAGACCATCCTCTTGAATTAGTTATTCTTGCACCTTCAATATCAGATTTCAATTTTCTCTGATGCTTTATTAAAGGTGTATGTCGAAGAAAAAAAACTCTGTTTTGAGTCTTGGTACACAAATTGAAATAAACTAATAGCACCATAGTCTCAAAAAAATTCCAGAGGGTTCTTCATAAGCTGCTTTACACACTACAATAAGCAAAAAAGCTGTGCCGTTTGTGAAATTTTCAGAAAAAAATATTAAACATGGATCTGAGCTTCAAGATGTTTCGAAGAGTGACACGTTTTGCAAAAATTTCAGATTTTCAAGAATTTTTTCTAAAAGTTTTTGAAACTGATACAGATGGATCGTTTATTTCAGTATGTAGTACAGCTTGTAAAAAGACAGTTTCAAAATTTGTAAGTGCCTGGCATAATTAGTTTATTGGTACTTATGTACCAAAATCATATGATTTTTCAAAACAACACCATTAAGTAATGGTCCACTGAGTTTCTTTTTATTTGGTCTTGAAGAAAATATCATATCTAGAAATTGTGGACTTCTATCACTCTAAAAGGTTGTTAGCAGAATTTTAAAAAATGCTATTTTCCTGTCAATTAAATCTCGCTGGTCTTCTGGAGTTAAGTAATGCATTACAAATAGCGAAATTACAGTAGTCGCTACTGTTTTTAGTAGTTTGTAGTGTAGTGGGATACAAGAAAGCATTAGTTTGTAGTGCTTTTTGGAAACTACTTTTCACATTACCCCTTGCCCCGTGCCATCGCTTTGGGCATGGTCAGATCTGAGCATAGAACTAGAGCTAACACTTGAAGGACCACACGCACACAAATTACATTAATTTGCATTTATCCATCCCCCCTCCCTCCTCCCTCCCTCCCAACATGTGGTTGAAATATCCTTGTATCGATGTTGTCTTCAAACTTTCGCAGATGCCACCAAATATCACTCTTGTGTAAAAGAAAAGTAGCAGCATTTAGCTTCATATTAAGGCAGGACCCAACATCTGAACCAGAAGGGACACCTGCCCCTCTACCCCCAAATAAATCAAGTTTAAACCATAAAAATTGACTTTTTTTTTATTTCATAGTTATTAAAACTCAATTAGTTTCAGCAACACTTCAATAATTAGCACTAGCTATTCTATTAGAGCAATAGTTTTCCCTAATTTGATTATCAATAGTTTTCCGTCATTAGTATATCAATGTCCTAAACTCTGAATGCAAATTGAATCTTATAGCAAAACTTGTCACTTAAAAGTAGTGAAAAAATAGAGAAGTAGTGACTAAATTTTATAAGTAGTTGTAGCTGACTGCATTTGTCAAAAAGTAGTTGTAGTTCACTACAAAAATAAAGTAGTTTTTCCCACCATGGAAGTTGTAACCGAAAACTAGACATTGATGCTTCGGCATTTGAAAATTTCAGTGTTAGCTGTCATTGTTACTGTAGGTTCTTTAGAAACTTCTTGTGATGGTTGCTCACTGGCAGACATATTTAGTTCAGAAGAAAAATCTTGATTAAAACCAGAACCAGATGTGTAACTTGGTGGCATTCTTGCGTTGCATTTTTTCCCGGTGACTTTTTATACTCTCAGTTTTCCTGCTTATTGATTGCTTACAAAACTTACACCTAACTTTTGTATCATTTTCAACTGTAATAGCTCCATTTCATTCCGAATAGCACGATGTGACATTTTTGAACAAAGGAAAAAATTAAAATAAACTTAACAAAAAAAAAGCACTATCTTGATCCTAAGTAAGAACAGGTAATCTTAATTTAGGAACAAAATCTCAACTCAGTGTGAACTAAAAGTAAAATAACTGACTATGTGCATCTCTTTCTTCTTAATCCTATTAAAATAGTGTTACAATGTCAATGATTAGTCAAAATAGAACCCTCCCTCCTCTGTCCTCATAGGCTCATTCTTAAAGCTAAGCATCCAGAACTAATGGAATTATTTGTATGATATTTCTATTTACAATCCAGGCTTCTAAACATTTATTTACCAAAGTAGAAATAATAAACTAAAATACCTGATAATTAGGACTTGTGCTACATAATATATAAACTGAAATGCAAGAACAGAAAAGCATAAACGAAGCAAGAAAGAAAACGAGAATAATATTACTGTTTATTTACATCTACAATTGATGACTTTGAAACTAAAAACTAATAACTCATACCCAGTTTTATTATTTAAAAAAAGGGGGGGAGGGAAATAATTTATGGCTTGGGTTCTTGTCAACCCTGGTTGAAACCCTGAAAACTAAGTAGATTAATTTCTTGTCTCATAATCTACGGATTAATTCTCATAAGTTAAAATTTTAAAATGTGTATGGGATTATCTGTTACCCCCTTTCTTTTTTCTCTTCTCAGAAAATTTTTTTGTATAAAACTTGAGATAAATTTCAATAACATGTGGTGTCAATAAAACATTGTCCAATTAGATAATTTTTTAGCACAATTTTTTTACATTTGATTTCTAATCAAAATAATTATAAGTTTTGCTGTAGTTTTAGAATAGTTTTTGTTGCAAGTTTGGTGTAGTTTAATTACATTCTGTGCTGCTTTAAAGTTGCAGAAATCTAATAAAGAAACTTAAGATTTATGAAATTGAACAATAAAACATCGATTTTTTACTTTAAAAGTTTATCAAAAACTCATTTACGATGAAAAATTAACGGAACTTGTCTAGAAATTTGTTAGGAGTTATTCTTATTGTCAGATTTTATTACATTTCTGTGGTATTCATATCTTTTCAATTGTTACTTGCTCTGTTCCAGCTTCCAATCTTTAATGTTAACTTTTTTTCTCTCTGATGACTAGGCCATAATTCTGATGGTAGGTATTTTGTGACTAGCACCAAACTGGCATTCCGATGTGAATTAGTGCCTCGACGAATCATTGCATTTATCGAGAAGACGAGGGAAGGGCATGTCACCCTCATTGATGATGTCCAAATTATGAGTGTTGCTTGCGGAATCAATCACAGTGTAAGTAGGAGTACCTGTTATTATTTATATTTATTTCATTGGTTTTAAAACTGGCAACAACGTACATAGATGGTCGAGCAATTGGTTACCTTTTGTTCAGTTGGATATGGTATTCCCAAAAGATGTGTATCCAAATATAAAAATATAGTTAACTTATTGTCAATTTATCTTATTCGAAAACAGTGTTTATTAGAAGCACTGGATAACTATCATCTGCATGTTAGCAAGGAATTATTAGGAAATTTATTCGTTTTGAAGAAAGTCAAAGAATTAATTGATGGGGGAGAGAAAAAAAATACAGCTATTAAACAGACTTATTTTTTAAACTGAAACGCAATAGAGAACTTTTTGTGTACCATGGAATCTGGTGCACAATTTCGGATACATAGATACAGAAGAACTTTTTGTTTATCCATCGATATACCAGGTGATTCAAAATAGATGTTAAGGCGATTCTTTTTTAAACCATAAGGGATCGAAACATACTTTAATTGGAGAAGTTCTTCCAATTAAGAGTAGCTTTCAGATAGGACATTTTTTTATTGGGGGGTTGTATACATATTTAAATATGAAATTTAATTTTTATACGGTCCCTCCTTTTCTACCCTTTATATTTAGAATGTCACTCTTTGCCTAAGAATATTAATAAAACAAATCCAGTGTCTCTACGTGGAATAATTTCCAAGATATATCAATTTGAAAATTTTGGCATTTGTCGCCAAGCAATAAGGGGATGTCTTCAAAGTGAGAAAAAAATGTAATTTCTTTTCAACTGTGGTTAATTCATGTTTATAGTCACTCAATAGACATAGTTGGCTCCTTAAATCCATAGTTAGCTAGAATTTCCCGGTAACATACGCTTGTCAGTTTCTAGTGAAAGTTACCCACACTATAGTCTCTTTTACACTTTAAAATTCGTTCTCTGGAAGTGTGATGTAATGAGTGGATGACCCCTTAAAACACGAAATTATCGCTAGTTTCACAAAGCAGTACCAATCATTTTAGGTAAAACTGCAGCTATTAATTTCACACACTTGAACGTGTTTAATTGCTTATCCCAACAATGGGATCTTTATTTATCTTTTATCAACTCATAGTGAGTCCCCTAAAGTAAAGATTTTTTTGCCTGAAAACTGATGCCAACACAGTAGGTAAAGTGGTGTAACTCATTTTCAAAATTAATTTTCTCGCTAACTATTTCACTTAAGAGACATGGGATTTGTTTTATTAATTTTCTCAGGCAAAGAGCCACAGTCTTCTAAATATAAAGAGAAGGAAAGGAGGAACCGTATAAAAATTAAATTTTGTATTTTAATATGTATACAACCCCCAGTAAAAAAAAAATGCCATATCTGAAAGCTACTCTTAATTTAATGAACTTTTCTAATTGGAAATATGTTTCGATCACTTACGGTTTAAAAAATAATTGCCTTGACATCTAATTTGAATCATCCGGTATATAATTTTGCTTTTAACACTAGCTTTTTTAGTACATAATTTCATGGTATGAAATAATGGTCTAGTTATGTAACATACATAAATCATTTTTATAAATTAAATGCAAGTTTAAAACATTTTTATGTAAGAGATATATTTTAAATGTTAATTAAAATTGTTTTTTTATAATTAATGTAGGTAATTAAGTAGCTAATTAATTAGAAACTGGGTAGTAATGATTATTTAACTTTTCTGAATGCTTCAATTTTGAATCTTTGAAAAATATTCTAAAATAATGCTTAAAGTGTCTTTTTCTTCTTTCTTTTCCAATCGATATGAACTATGGTGGTCAACAATCAATTTTTCTAGTTACTTTTCATTTCCTTCTTTCTTCGCCTGAAAAGTTGTTACTGATGTACACAATCTACAGACATGCTGCTGTTTGCATTTTATATGTTAGTTGGTTGGTAATATTTCTGCACCTCACAGTATTTTTTTCTCAGTCCAAGCCTCACCAGTGTCTGAGAGGTTCTGTTCTCGAAACTGAAAGGCAGGAAGTGTCAGGTTCAAACCCTGTTCACATCTGTCAACCTAGCCTTTCCGTTGTTTTCTCTGAAACCTTGTATAAATACGGGCTAGGATCCCTTAGAAAGTCTCCTAACTAGGGCATTCCCCCTATAAGCCTAGGACCCTAGTGCAGTCAATTAAAAGAAAGAAATTACTCTGTCTTGTGTTCATAATTTGGTTTTTGCCAGTGTAAAAGTTGTTGCAATTGAGCTTCACAAAATTGCGCAAGTAAAACTGTGCTGCCAACATTCCAATTTGTCTTTTCCCATTTTACTTGAGAATGAAAATTTTTTTCATTAGCATTTCTATATTTAAACTTACAACAAAATCAGTTGAAGTGAATACATAATTAATTATTTTTTAATGAATTTTTTGTTAAATACATTTAGTTTTCTGATTTAACATTATATAGTGTATAAAGTGTTGTAATAAAGTTTTAGCTTACATTTTAATAAGCCAACTTAAGATATTTTCTAAATTAAAACAACTTTCAGCTTTCCCAACCTGCATGATAAAAGTATGTATTTTGTGAATACTTTTGCTAAGTTCAGTTTCTTTTTCCCCCCTTCTAAATGGATGTAGCATGTCTGAAGCTACAACAAATACCTCTTGCTTTATTTTTAAGAGCTGAAGCCGCTACATTTTTGTAACCCCCTTTAGCCATTATATTTCAGTGGATAGTTTGCATTAGTTTGAGCATTAGCGTGCAAAGGAGAGAAGTAAATTTTCTAACATACAAAGTGTAAAAGTGTTTCAAAGGAAACTGCACATTTTGGGGGAAAAGCTTTTGAGGGTAGTTTGGAAATGTTTCCATTGGTAAGTAACCCTTGCATAAATAAAACACTTCCAATTATAGTTCCAACAACATTTCACACGTTAGCTCTATCCACTGTGTCACATAGTGACATTACATTTTAGGATATTATTAAAAATAATTTTTAAATGGCAATGGCTGAGCTATGTTAATTATATAAAAACGTACATAAATCATGACTTTCGTTCCGTTGATTTTTCTTGGAGAATAAAGCAGCATTCAACAATGATCACTTTTATTGGATAAATCTGAAGAATGAAAATAGATTTGCTAAATTTTTCTTCAAAAGAAAGAAAGAATAGGAAAGACTTTACCTGGAACTTGCAGCATTGAGTATATTTACATTCTGTTAGTTGATTAGAAGAAAGAGGAAAGTTACACCATAAGAAGTCTTTAAAGCACTATGACCTTGCAGAAACAACAAATATTTATTTCCATCCATTAACGATGTTGATATAGATGGATCATGTATCTTTACAAAATGTTGCAAAATTTTTTTTACTATCTCTCTAGATACATTGTTTGTTTCCTCATTTCTTGTAATTATTATACCTGAAGGAGAGTGTATTTTTTTTTTCTTCCTATGTACTTCTACCGACATCAAGAGAGTTTGTGAGATATAAACTGACATCATCCTTAACAATATGAGCTATAACTTCTAGTAAATGACAATAATTGTATGCTAATACATGATACACTGATTGCAGATTCATTATAAGATTTGAGTTAAATATGTAAGGAGTTTATGTTTCTTCTAGTATGTTTAATAAACTTCTTTTAGTTTATGTATTTTATTGCTTTGCAAGTATTGTATTTCTCTGAAATCTGTGTATTGTGTGCATATAAAAAATTATACATATACTGCAGAAATTATACATATACCACGGCGTAATGGAGTTGTCGCGAATTAATTGTTTCATCTGCATCTGTGGTTTGCAGAGGAAGATCTGATAAATTCCAACGGTTCTAAAGCGAAAAATTTCATCTGGGAATCGCCCCAGAGTAGCTCAGTGGTAGAGCACCCGCACATTAAGCGGCAGTCCTGGGTTCGATCCCCAGCTTTGGAATTTTTCGCATAGTTGGTAAAAAGTAAAATTAATCAGCCTAAACACTCCAACTTACCTATTATACTTGAAAGGTTGATAGAATCACTTTCCAAAATATGTGTTATACACTTACTTTAAATATTAATTAACAGTGCCCAACTTATTAATTTGGTCACTGTTTTAATTCCTTAATTTATTTTTTGTAAAACTATTAAATGTAATATTTTAGTAGTACATATCTATGTATAATTAGTTATGTTTCGAAATCAACAAGATGTTGAAGTAAATAAAAAACTTTGTAAAAAACACACATAAGATGTTACGGGTAAGTAGGTACATATGACCAAAAATTGTTTTGGTCTTCCTCAGTCAAAGCCCTTCATCCAAAATGTTGCAAAAAGGCTTTGAGACCAAAACAATTTTTGGTCGAATCGTACGTATTTACTTACCTGTAACATCTTATGTGTGTGTTTTTAACTTCTAGTTAAAAAACAGAACAGTTTTTTACAAAGGTTTTTATTTACTTTATCGTTTAACACCAGTATTTTGAGTGCTTTTTTTTCCAACTAGATGTTGGTATTTTGTATAAGGCCATGAATTTTTTTCTGTAGTCCAGTAGACACACGGATGTATTCATCCCCCTCCCTCCCCCAAACAATCATTTTCACATGACTGAATTTTTCTCTCTTTTTATTTTTAAATCTCGAGAACCCATTTTCATACCCCTTTGTTACTTTATAACTATTCTCATTATTTTCTAATGCTATTGAAAGAGGAACCAGAATATTCATCAAGGGACCCCAATGATCTGGATCTGCAGACTTAAGAGGCTGACTCAAACTCTGCAGTGTTTCATAATTTGTGTATTTTTCATAACTTATATTTCTTGTTTAAAATTGCAGGTGGCTGTCGATTCAAAGGGTCGCTGCTATTCCTGGGGCTTTGGCGGCTATGGCAGATTGGGCCATGCAGAACAGAAAGACGAGATGGTTCCAAGGCTCATCAAGACATTTGACAGCCCTAACTCGGGGAGGGGAGTCAAAAGAGTCTTTGCCGGGGGATCTTTCTCCATGTTCATTAATATACACGGTCAGTACTGAAACATCTCATTTTAAAACGTTTGATCATGTTGCCATTGAATTTAAGTTAAGATAGGGATCATCCTCAAAAAGTCTTAGAATTTCCATTGTAAACAAGTTTTAATGAATTCTATTAAAGCAAGCTTGATTTTAAAGGCAAAACCTGTGGAAATGAAATCCGAGTCCACCCGATCCTGAAATATGTTTAAGTTAGAACCTAATACTGGACTTTAAGGCTGTAGTTCGAAAAAATAAAATCTCCCCATGGTCTAAGTTCACAAATCTGAATAAGCTAATTGCACCAGGGGCTCGAAAAAAATTCAGGATGATTCTTTCTAAGCTGTATTACACACTGCGATAAATGAAACAGCGGTGCCTTTTATAAAACTTTTGGGGAAAATTCTTCAGCATGGAATTACACGGTAAAAAAGTTTCGAAAAGTGGCCTATCCTGCTAAATTAAAAAATTTTAAGAATTTTTTCTGAAAGTTTCGCTATTGATACAGGTTTATTGTTCATTACAGTGTATAATAAAGCTTGTAAAGAGACATTCTAAAAATTTTGAATTGCATTACATAATTAGTTTATTTGTATCTATGTACCAAAATAACATGTTTTTTTTTTCGAACTACACTGTTAAGCTAATTAATTAATGAAAGATAATTACTTCATTGCTTGTTCTCCTGAGATGGAAATGACATGCACTCATTAATAAACAAGATGGCCGATCTCATAACTAACTAAACAGTAAGCTATTTTCCTAAAATATCTGCCAAGGTTCAGTAACTAGATGCTTTTCTTCTCTTATTTTTATAAAACAAGTACACTAATTCATCTGAAAATGATATATTGTTTTAAAGTTCTATATACAAGAAATAAATGAGAATTTTCTTATAAAACCAAGCCTGAACACATTAGTAAATTACAGAACCCAAACCCGGTTTGGACCTTCATTCAGCTTGTCTTATCTCAGCCTTAACCTGTTATCGCTTGCTATATGCATCGGTCCCAGTGGCAAAATTTTCTAATGTTGTGTGCGGCAAGTGGCAAAAACGCTAAAATTTTTCTGCAGCATAATATATATTTATGCATGCATGTACACACAAAGATGTGGGTGCATTTAAACATTGTTAATTGAAAATTGCATGAAATTGGTCTTTAGCAATTTTCAATTCTGTTGAAGACAATTTGTCTTCAGAGTATTGTTCTGTTTCTGTGGCAATGTCGCTGTGTCGCCCTGTTTCTGCTGTGGGGTATCGGTAGAGGTCTGTACTAGAGATGAGTTTGGGCTCGTTTTTTGAAGCTCGAAACCGACGACTTTTAATCCGAGCCCGAGCAATATTATTTATGTCAGAGTCCGAGGCCAAAATTTCGGCTAAGATAAATAAAATTCAATGACTTCATTGATAGAATACGATAAATTTTGCCATTTGTGCAAATTAAAGACAAATATGGTTGCAAACTCTTGATGCACTTTCTAATTCTTTATATCCATGTTTATCAAATAATACCAATAATGTTTCAATTTTAAATAAAAATTCCGTTGAGTAGTCACACCAGTGTTAAACATTCGTATGTACCTAGACATATTAGATACAGAAAAATACAAGTTATAAATCTCATATAGTGACATTAAAAAATGTTATATTTCAAACGCGTCCAGAAAAGAGATCTTGCATAATAAATTTAAGAAATTTGCACATAAGAATTTAGTTGATAAAAACAAAATTACTTTTAAAAAGTATTTTATGATATGTGAATATATAATAATGAGACATTTAAATAATGAGACCAACATTTTGAATTAACTGCATTTTAACGCACATACGCAAATGAAATAGCACAATACACCCTTTAGTAAATTATGTGAAAAAGCTAGCTTTTGACCCATCCATTATTTTGTTGCAAGTCCTAACATCATATCATTACGTTTGTTTTACCGATGAATCACATTTTAAAATCTGTTTCAAGGAGTATGCTCAATAAAGGACACATTTTTCACATGTCCGAGCCCAAATGCAATCACGAATTACAGGGCCCGGCTCAGGCTCGAGCTAAGCCCGTGTCATCTCTAGTCTGCACTGTGCCGCTGGCGAGGTCTAGGCCGGCACAGCGACGAAGAACACTGACTTTACACCAGGGTGTGCAATCAGCTTCAAAACTTTTTAAAGAATTGTAATCAAACTTTCAACTACTTATTCTTTTCTGGATTCTTCTTAACAGTAGTTACTTGTAAAGATACAGTTTAAATTTTTTGAGTCAGTGGCAAATTGGATTGCTTTAAAAACTGTTTAAACATTGCATTATTCCTCAAAAGAACATTATAAGTTTTGAGTGGTTCACGAGAAGGTTGTGGATGGGGGGAGAAAAAAAAAAAAGCTTAAAAGCAAATAATGTAACAATCGAATACTGATAACGAAATGTATTATGAATGTGCTCTATAAACGACATAAACCTATCTGATTTTTATAAAATCTATTGTTCAGTTTTACAGTAGAAGTATTTTTAAAGTGTACAGCAACTTCAAGCTCATACTCTGGAGCTCCACCAGTGGGTGAGCACTTAGCGCTCTGAACTGGGAGATGGAAGGTGCCTGGTTCAGAACCAGGTTGCGTCTGCCGATCTAACCATTCCTAGTTTTCCGTGGTTTCCTCTGAAACTTTGTGTAGATACAGGATAGGACCCCTGAGAAAGACCCCCCACTGGAGATGAGTTCGATCTCTCTCTCTTTAAGGCCAAGCCCGAGTGATATTTAAGTCGGAGCCCAAAATTTCAGCTAATACATAAGTCAATGACTTCATTGATAGAATATCATAAATTTTGCCTTTTCTGCAAATTAAAGACAAATATCATTGAGCCTGAATACAATTGCAATCTCTGCACCCCACCACTCGGCCTAGAATCCATGTGTAGTTAATTGGCCGTAATCGCAGGACATCATACTCAAGACTAGTTTTCATAAAAATTCTACTCTTCCTTCTAGTCTTAAAAAATGTCATTTTAGCGCCACTTTATGCATATGTGTGTGGTCAAATACATCCATTTTCATTAAGCTCTTTTCCAAAATTTTTCCTACGCTGCCGTGAATTTCCATACAGCGCAGACCTCTAGGTATGTGTTAGGGCAATTGCAATAATATTCAAGCTTTTCGGCAATGTGATCCTAATTTCAACATTGAGGTAGCATCAAAGCTTTTTTTAATTAAGTTTCTCAAGGTTAACTCCTCATAGATACTTACTGATAAAAAAAAACTGAAACATATGAAAATGTGTTTCAGCATTTAAAATATATCAAAATTCTTTAACTATTTTTAATAATGTAATCTATTTTAATAAAGCTAATAGGAAATTAATTCTGAATAGCTAGACACACTATCATAATAACACGGAATATTTTATGTGTCTGAAATGAACAGTATAATGTAGTAATAATGGTGCATACAGTGCTAACCTAGTTGTTTCTTTTCCTAACTTGCACTCAAATGATAATAATTATTGATGATTTGTGTGTGTTGCAGATGTGCTTTACTTCTGTGGCCAGAACAAGAGAGCCGGCGAAGCAACCATGTATCCTAAACCTGTGCCTGATCTCGTTGGTTGGCAGGTTCGAGATGTGGGCTGTTCGAACTGCAGTATCGTGTGCGTGGCAGATGAGAGTGTCATATCATGGGGGCCAAGTCCGACGCATGGAGAACTGGTATGTGCAAGATTCTGGGATATCTTG
Organism: Cheiracanthium punctorium; assembly: GCA_038373885.1. Lineage (NCBI taxonomy): Eukaryota > Metazoa > Arthropoda > Arachnida > Araneae > Cheiracanthiidae > Cheiracanthium > Cheiracanthium punctorium. The sequence goes on from JAWZYV010012486.1 coordinate 129,351, forward strand.
TTTGAAGTTAAAAAATATATATACAGTCGAGAGCCAAAAATCCGCCGACCTAAAATCCGCAAATGTCCGAAATCCGCACATCTTCTCTGGTGTAAATAATGAAATTCGTAGTCATCTGCCAGTGATGAAATTGTTAAAAAGTGTCTTGAATCCCGATAAATATGATTCTGATGATGAAAACTTGGATGGTAATAATAATAAAATCCATTTGATTAAAGTTAGGAGAAGAATACCTTAAATTTTTAGAACAGCAAAGTTCTGTAACAAAACAAGAATTAGTGATAATATACATTTTGCAAAAATAAATAAAGACAAGAAAGAAAGAAAGGAAAAGAAAAAAAGAAAAAAGTAGGAAAAAAATAATATTTTAAAACAAATCGCCATAGAACATGCTTTCAAAATTAGAAAAAGGAAATTTTGAAACCATTTGCTTTGCTAGTCTTCATGTAATTTTTTCTTTTTTTCTCTCATGCTTTTGTATTGAATGTGAAAGTATAAGTGAAATACTTTTGACTGTTTTTATTTCATTGTAATTGTATTCTACTTTTTTTTAAATCAGAAATGTAATGATTTATCTTTTACAGCCCGAAATCTGCACAAGCCATGGTCCCAAGCTGTGCGGATTTCTGGCTCTCTACTGTACTGTGGTTGCCAGACCTGGCTAATTTTTGCCAACCTGGCTATTGTCTCAATAAAAATAATGATTTCAGCCACTTAGGCTATTTTCTCCTATGTTTTATATAGGAGCAATAAATGTCTTAATTTGCGCCTACTATTTGCTCAACCAACAAATGCTGGTTATGAATCGTTTATGAGTTATCCTCGCATAATGGGAAATTTTACGTCCATGGCCGAAAAATGTCAATTAAGCATGTCAGTCATAGATGTTTAACAATTTTCTCAACAGTTCTATACAAGCACTGCACTAGGCACTAATTTAACTGTGAAAAATGGAAAAATTCAATATTTGGGGAAAAAATAAAGTTATAAATGTCATTACCAGGGTGTGTCCCAATCTTCAGACTTCATTGTTTAAATTTTAATTTAAAGAATTTAAAAAAAAAAAAAACTTTAAAGGAAAAATAACTCTATCATGGTAATTTTGCCTCTATTTTCAATATACAGTGGTGGCCGAAATTGTGGACATTTTTAAAAATGTTTAGGTTTTGTAACTTTGTTCGCTTATAGGAAGTTCTACGTCTCACAAAATGCGAACTCATTTATCATTTTAAAGAGAATTTAATACTGATTTCAATACACAAAACTAAATTTGAATATGTGCAATAGGATAAAAGTTACAATTACTTTAAACTGAATAACGAATACAGTGATGAAGTGGATTGTCATTTCTAACTTTCCAGTTCAATCACTGTTATTTTTCTGAGCTTAAAATTCTCGTAAGCTCAACAAAACATCGATGTTAAGTTGTAATAAATTTATGGCTACCCTACAAACTGTTGATAGCTCACTGCAGTCATCAATATCTAATGTATCTCGATAATTATTGCCGTTTACCTTTTTTTGCATTGGAAATATTTTAATTTAGTCTTTTGAATTGAAATCAGTATTAAATTATCTCTGAAATGATGTATAATAGTTTGCATTTTGTGAAACGTAACATTTTTTTATACGCGTACTAACTTAGAAAACAGAAAAAAAAGTTTCCAAAAGGGTCCACAATTTTGGCCACCACTGTATGTAGAGCTACAGGCATTACGGGGGAAAAACCATTAGTAATGTTTCTTTCAGGTTTTTCCTAGAGGTAACTGTCATTAATTACCAAGCCATGTACCTTTTTTTTTTTCCATAGTTGTCCTTTAAAAGGCATTGCCATAGTTATTGACCTCTTAAAAGAACAAGACCACATGTTCTTACAAGCAGGCTATGTTTGTTTTAGTTTAAGTAAACAAAAGTTATTTCATTTTGTCGGAGAACAAGATTTATCTCCTATTTTCGGAGAACAAGAATATTCTGAAAATATTCTCCAACCTATGCAAACTTATTATGTAGCTCAATTTTGAGAATATTTCAGAATTTTCTTTTATTTTAATCTTAAGGATTTGCAGTCAATTATGGTGACATTTAAATGTAGTAGAAGTGTAATAGGCATGCATGAACATTAAAAGTAAAGCTCATTTATTGTTTGGAAATTCATGCAAGCATTAAAGCGTATCTTTTTTTTTTTTTTTTTTTGCTCACTTTCTTGATGGTAAATATATTGAAGTGAAGTTCAATTATTTAACTTAAATTCAGCCTAAAATCAAAATAAATTATAAGTATTATTATTTTTTTTTTTTCCCTTTCATCTAAAAACAGAAGAATAAATGGACATCAAAATTTTATTTTAAGTAACATTCATAAAAAAAAGTGACATTTTCCTCTCTTAAAAATGTTAAACATTTATAAAAAGTTTGGAAATGAATTCAATTCTTATTTTCATATTAATTATTTTATGTAATTTTTTTTCCTATTTGAATTTTATTTTAGTGAATTGCAAGTCCTTTCCAGCCACTTTCAATGAGAGTGTAATATTTGCCTTTGATGAATTATTCAAAGTGAAAAGAATTACAAAGCCCAAAAATTTTAGTATGGGACCACTTCTTATTAAAACAAAAAATTAGAAAGTGTTTTTTTTTTTTTTTTCATGTAAATACTGTGAAATGGAATGTCAGAAATGCAGTTACAATTACAAAATTAAGAAGAATTTTAAAAAATTAGTAAAATTTCAAAAAATTAGAACAATTTCAAAATATTAATAAAATGGAATATGTTTCTAATGAAGACAGCTTTTTGTCTTTTAAGATTAATTTTTGTTTCTGTACACCATTCTTGGGGGTAAAAAAGGGGGGGGGGTGTAGCTTTTCTAATTTTAAATTCATCTTATACAGTATGGAACCTCTTATCTGGAAACCAGTTATCCAGAATCATTTTTCAATCGATTAAATTCCTATTTTTTCCGAAAGAAAAGTAAAAAATGAATTTTTTTTTTTTTTAATGTTTCTTATGTTTTTGTTCTTTTATTTTGATTTCTATAGCTAGTCAGGAATGTCAGCAATTTATCCTGAATTGCAAAGTGGCCCTGAAAAAACTTATTTCGCCGCTTTTATATAATTCCGTGTTTTTTATGGCTGGAATTGAATATGAAACAGAGTTCGATGCATTGTTTTTGCAAAATTGGGGGGGGGGACATATTGATGATATTCATGTTACAATTTTGTAATTAGCTTAGAGTGAAGAATGTATATAACATATACCGTATTTTCCGGTAATAACGGCGCGGCGTTAAACTACATTTTCCTTTTTCGGAAACAAAAATGCAGCCAATAACTGGGTGCGGCTTGTAAGTAGTTCCAAAGTTACAGCTGATCATTTAACCCCCCCCCCCCCCCTCCAAAAAAAACTCCTTAAATCTGGTTAAGGAAATCAAAATAATCCACGATCTTTTTCCGTTCCTATAAAAGTCTCGCATGGCGAAAACCCATCACGGTGTTTACGTATAATAACATTTTTCAGGAACAGAAAACAGCACTTTGATCGGGCATCGCATCCTATCGCATCAGGTAACTCTGTATGCCTATCAGGAATAACTCCTCCCATTTTCTACCTCCTTCAATATTGGCCAGCGCTAAACCTTACCTATAGGTGTCTAATTATACTCTGCGTTCCAAATCTTTTTCAGCATTACAAAATATGCATATTCGAGTTTGGCAACAACTCAACATAATTTTACCTCACGTTCTTCGTTCGATTTCATTCATTTTATTAGTGTTCTTGCTCCGATACTAATTATTTTCCGTTAAGTTTTCGAACAATTCTAAGCGACGAAGTTATACGGCAAAGTTTAAATTAAACGCTATCTCATTAGCAAAAGTGAACGGCAATAGACAAGTAGCACGAGAGCTGAATGTGGATGAAAAACGTGTAAGAGAGTGGTGAAAGCAGGAAGAAATACTGTTGAAAATGCCGAGAGAGAAACGAGCTCAACGTCACAAACCGAAAGCACAGTGGCCAGATTAGGAAAAAGAACTTTGTGACTGGATTGAGCATGAAAGGGAAAATGGTCGATCTTTATCAACTGTTTTAATAAGAATAAAAGCGAAGCAGATGGTGGCAGAGAATGGTCTGGCCGATTTTAGAGGTGGACTATTCATGGTGCAACCGATTTTTTAAAAGAAAAATAATATGAGAATGAGAGCCCGGACAAGTGTTGGCCAGAAATTGCCCGAAGACTGGGAAGAGAAGACAACTTCGTTTTCAAAGTTTGTGAAAGAAGATATTAAAAACTATGCACTGAAGCCATCGGAGATAGGGAATATGGACATGGGCACCGGCAGAATATTTTCCATGGGGGGCAAAGACTACTCAATGGGGCAAAGACTACTTTAACGTATGATTACCATGTTGGAAAGAGCAAAAAAGCAAGGGAAAACACTGCATACAAAAATCCAGGGGGGGCATTTCCCTCCCCCCTTGCCCTATGCTGCCGGCGCCCATGAATATGGATGAGGTCCCCATTTCGTTCGACATGCCTGCATCTCGCTCAGCAGATTTTGTTAGTGTGAAGTCTGTCCCTATCGTTACAACAGGGAATAAGAAAAATAGCTTTACCATCTTGCTAGCAACAGCATATCAGGACTTGATAAGCTTGATTCTATAATACTTTTAAAAAAAGTGCGGCGTTATTCTCGGTGCGGCGTTAAACTAGTTCTATATATAGAAATAATTATCTATTTGCGGCGTGATTACCGGAAAATACGGTAAGTAAGAAGCATTTGCTTTTATTTTCGTGATAGTCTGGAAATTCTTGAGAAATATCTGGGAAACTTTGGGAATTTTACTTTTAAAAATGAATATAAACCCTTATTCAGGAATAAGTTTATTATTATTAACATATAATATGAAATTTTGTTTGCTTAGTTGCTGATGCAAGACATTTATCTCTATGTATGTATGTACCGTATTTACGCACATATATGTTTGGACCCGCACTTTCTTGATTTTAAAAAAAAATTTGAATTTTTAAAAATCCCTTGTATAAGTCAATCCACCACTTTCCTGATCAAGAAACTTTATTTTTTTTAAATACATTTATTCAAAATCATCTCTAAAAAAAGAAAGTACTAAATATACAATAATAAAGATAATAACAATACAAAAGCAGTATAGAAAATTAAACTGATAGTAATGACACTACTGATAGTATGATATAGCAAAATACTAATATACAAAGTTAAAAACTGATTCAAGATCCGACTCAATATCGGACTCATCAAATAATTTTTTAAATTCCTTCATCGTCATCAGCTCATCATGTACACGTATTGGGTTAGGATCCCTTAGAAAGACCTCTACGGGGGTCACCCTACCCTTCGGCTTAGAGTCCATGCATAGCTAGTTGGCCTTAATCCAACTAGAACAACATGATATACGTTTTCAATCTTTGTATCGCTACATTCTTTCTGGTATGAAAATTGACCTGAAAAGACGTCATTGTGTTATGGAACGCAGGGAAAGAACATTTGTCTTATAAAAGGGCATTTTTAACCTCTGATTATTAAAAAACAATAATTAAAAATTAAGGACCCTCATATAAGTCGACCCCCCTACTTTAAAGCCTCTTTTTTGTCCAAAATTTCTCGACTTATACATGGGTAAATACGGTATATGTATGATTTTTTTTTCTTTTGTTCCAATGTTTATACAGTGAAACCCAGTACAACAATGCTTAAGGGATCCAATGAAACTATCGTTCTAGGGGGATATATTGTTGCATCAAAGAAATGTATTTCATTACTAGCTGAAGTACCCTGTTCTTCGCACGGGAATGAATGGACTTTTTGATATTAATATTTGTTGTGATTACTATTTATTGTAATAAAGAGATATAGCAAAATGGATATCGCGTTATATTGTGTTCAATAATCATGCATACTGAATTTCAAGGCAATCGTTTTTACGGTGCAGAAGGCGATGCGGCGTAGCACAATCTAGTGGCGAGTTTTAGCAAAACGGATACGGCAAAAATATTCTTCACATTCAGATATCGATGTATACGAATTTTCATGACGATCGGCTGAATAGTCTTGAAGTTCATGTGTTGACGCGACATCTAGTGTCAAGTTATAGGAAAATGGATCGTGCCAAACTCTTCCCCGTGTTCAAATATCTATGTATACCTATTTTCATAGCGATCATTCGCACAGTCAAGAAGTGATACACTGCAGGGCCATCTAGTGGTTAATTAAAGTAATGATTTGCTACAGCGCCGTCATGTGGCGAGTTATAGCAAAATGGATAACGCCAAAATATTCTCATTGTTCAAATAGCTATGTATACTGATTTTCATAGCCACCGTTTGAATGGTCAAAAATTTGGCCTGCTGCAGCGTCATCTAGTGGTGAGTTAAAATAATAATGCATTGCAGTGTCATCTAGTGGCGAGTAACATCAAAAGTAACGCAGTTAGAATATATTCTTCGTGCTCAAATGTGTAAGTATAAAAAATTTTATGCCGATCGGTCGAACGGTATAGAAGTTGATGCTTTGCAGCGCCATTTAGCGGCAAGTTACAGCAAAATGGATAGTGAAAAATATTCTCCGTGTTCTAATATTCGCGTGTACCAAATTTTATCGAAATTGGTTGGACGATATTCGCATAGCAAACGGCTAAACGGAATAGAATTCGACGTTCTGCTGCGACACCTAGTGAAAAGTTAGAGGAAAACGGATAGCATAAAAACCTTCTCCATGATAAAAGACTTAGGTGAACCAAATTTCATGGTGCAACGGTGCTCAACGGTGCTGGAGTTTTTCAACCTCATACACACATACCAACATTCATTTTTATCTATAACCAGTCTTATTATACGTATATACCAGTCTCAAATAAAATCCAGTTTCAACCTCGCCAAAGTGCCAGCATACGCCATTTTGCAAGAGTTTTTTCAGGGAATCATTCGAAGCATTGCCTTAGCAGCAATCAAAATGGGAAATGGTTCGACCGCCAGGCATTTATTTGAAAAGTGGAATCCCTTAATACAGCCGCATTTTTTAAATTATCAACTATAACATGTTTTATTCATCGTTACCTCGATGTACTAAATGCGAAGATTTCAATTTTCTGAAATTTGGCGGATTTCCCCCAAGTTAAATCAATGTACTCAATTGGCGAGAATTCTGAAGCTACATCGCTTGAAATGCCCTAATAACTGCATTATTTCTGCACGGATAGTTAAAATTTAATGCTGTATTCTAAGAAAACCTATGCACTTGTTTTCAAAAATTCTATTCCCTTAAGCTCTCAGTAAACTGCGCCAAAAAGCCTAAAACTGTGCAAACCGCTAGAACTCACTCTCTAAAAATCGGCCTAGCAGCCATTTTTTTTTTTCGCCAAACTAAAAAAAATTACATATTAGTCTCGGATATCTTCGATCCTCATTGTTTTGCGTATAAAACATTTCATTCCTGCTCTCATTTCTTATGCGCACACGATATTATAATTAAAAAAATAACCTAAAAAAATAAACTAAAAAAATCATTATTATTCTTTTATTTTTACTTTAAGAATTTAAAACATTTTATTCGGCAAAATCGCCACACATGGCAACCAAGATGCTTATTTCACACACTTTTTTCACTACAGGGGTTAATATTACGTAAAGCTTTCTGCGTGGAGAACATAAAAAATCTCTTAAATTCCGGGAACGGAAATAAAGTGGAGTTTCAAAGTTTTAAAGTGGACTATCATTTATTCTATATTATTTTACATATCTGTGTAAAATTTCAGGCTGACAGGTCCATTTTTGTGGAATTGTATACTACCCAAATCAACAAATTGACAAACAGAATTTCATTTTTATTTATAAGATAACCTACGCTTGTTTTTAAAAATACTCTCTCATTAAATTGCGCCAAGCGCTAGAATCATAGAAAATCTGACACACTTTCAGATTTTTAAATACGCACTAAAGTGCTATATATAAAAAGAGTTATAATCCATGGGTCTTCCCTATTTTCGTTCCTTCTTTTATTAAGTTGGAAAGTGTATCATTATTCATGAGTGTGATTAAACAAAATTAAAATTGATATTTCTAACATCCTTTTTTCTGGATGTAATACATTAGATGCAGAAAAGCTGCTCAGAAAAATGCACAATTCCAACTGAATGAAAATTTCAAAAACTCATACGCAGGTGTATTCATAACCCAAATAGCAGACGATTAAATAACGATAAATAGCGCCAAGCGTTAGAATCCTCCTCAAAATCGCGAGAATGCTGAAGATAGATCGCTTGAAATCCCTTAATAACTGCATTATTTTCGCACGGATCATTAAAATTTAACGCTGTATTCTAATAAAACCTTTGCACTTGTTTTCAAAAATCCGTTTCCTTAAGCTCTCAGTAAATTGCGCCTAGCCGGAAACTGTGCAAACCGCTAGAACTCACTTTCTCGGCATTTGAGCCATTTTATTTTTTCGCCAAACTAAAAAATTTTAACATATTAGCCTCGGAAATCTTCAATTCTTATTGTTTTGCGTATAAAACATTTCATTCCTGCTCCGATTTCCCATGCACACGATATTATAATTTAAAAAAATATAACCTTACGAATATAAACTAAAAAAAAAATCATTATTATTCTTTTATTTTTACTTTGAGAATTTAAAACATCTTATTCGGCAAAATCGCCACACATGGCAACCACCATCCTTATTTCACACTTTTTTCACTACAGGGGTTACAATTACGGAAAGCATTTTGCGTGCAGAACATAAAAAATCTCTTAAATTCCGGGAACGGGTGGACTTTCAAAGTTTTAAAGTGGACTATGATTTATTCTATATTATTTTACATATCTGTGCAAAATTTCAGGCTGATAGGTCCATTTTTGTGGATTTGTATACAACTCAAATCCACAAACAAACAAACAAACAGAATTTCATTTTTATTTATAAGATATTGTATGCAAATTCTGCGGGACTGCAAAATTGTATCGTTATATCCAGTATTGTTATAGCAAGGTTTTACTGTGTGCATGTGTGTAAAAAGTGAAATCACCATAGAGGGGATCAAAATACAGGGAATGAATAAGTATTGTGGGCAGGGTTTCTACAGACCTGGAAAGTCGGGGAAATGAGTTTTGAAAATTAGCAGAAATTGAAGAAAGGTCAGGGAAATGCAAGAAAAATTGAATTTTGCGGTAAAATCGAGAAAATATTTTGCTGTTTGAACCTAATTGTAGAAATTGTTTTATTTTCATTTTCTGGTTTAACTTTATAAATAATTTTAAAATGTGTCCTTTATGAGCATATCTTGTGCAGTTGAAGTATGCTTCATTTTATCCTAAATGATTATCCAACATGGTTTTTGTTGGAATCCAGTGATGTTAAATAAGATTCTTGTATATATTAATTTTATTATTATTATTATTTGTAAAAAAGGGGGCAAAAAAAAAATAACTATAGGATGTAATGTTAAAAATAGAAATGCAAAATTCGGGAAAGCACGCTAGATAATGTAGGGGAAGAACGTAATAGATGTCAGGGAAGCAAAAGCTGTGAAATCTGTAGAAACCCTGCTGGGGCAATTAAAAAAAGTAATAGTAATACATCATTATACCCAGGTTTCACTCTATTTGTGTTCGGCTTTTTTTTATCGTAAGTTACAAAATAAAGGCCTGTACTTTCTAATGAACAAGTTTTAATTTGTTTTGATGTCCAAATTCAGTCCTAGTGGTGTTGAATTTTCTTATTATTGGTTTCAGGGTTATGGCGAGAATAAACCAAAGTCCTCCACCACCCCACAAGAAGTTCGGCCATTGGATGGCATTCATGTCCATTCCGTTGCGATGGGATGCGGGCATACAATACTCATCGCTCGTGACGAAACGGAAGAGGACAAGAAGAAACTTGAACAGTTACCCGAATACACACCCTAATGTATGTCACTGTGTACATTGTCCTTGTGTAAACATTTTCTCATGGGTATGGAAAAATGTGTTGACTTTTTTGTTTACAAATCTTCGTTTTAATGTTTTAGCATTTTTATAAATATATATATATAGTAAGAATTTCATCGTACAATGATTGGTACTTTTATCGTTTTGTTCATCTCATGTACGGAGAACGTGGTTTATGTGTTCATTTTATTTATATCATCTTAATTTATCGCTGATCTTTCAATTGTACTGTAAAAAGTTAGCCTCATTTTAGTTTGCTGAGTAATGTTGACCATTCTAACAGCACATTTGTGTAAATGTTGAATTTTACATTCAGGAAAATAGTCTTGAGATTCCAGAAATACTTTTACCTGGCATCAAAAAGTATTTTTTAAAAGTTGCTGAAGTTGAGCGTATCATGTTGATATCATAAGTGATTTTTATTTCTACTTTCTTGCAAAATGTTTCAGAGAAGGCATTTATTATTATTTTTTGGCATATGGTAAAAATACTCCTTTAAGAATGGGAAGGTTTAAAGAATATTTTCCTGAATGTACTGTTTAGAAATGATTATTATTATTATTATTATTTTAAGTAAAAATTGGTTGCAGAATTTCTTTTGGCAACAATATATTATGTGACCTCCTTTCAGAATACATGTCCTAGTTTCTAATTGTGATTGTGCATTAATATCTCATTGTGATAAGAGTTATTCATTTTTTTCTTTATAAAGCCTACATTGTGCATTTTTGTTAAGTAATAATTTTGGCGCTACAATAATTGACTCAGTATGTTTTTATAAAAGATTGAACTGTCTTTTTTTCTTCATCTTTTTTATTTTTATTTATTTTACTTTTTACCAAATCTAATCAAACTGTAATATTTCTCAGAGGTTAGAAAATTCACGAATCTGAGAGCATCTATCTCTGTAGTAACAGAATGTTCCTGCTTTGTGCAACACCAGAGGGTGCTGAGTCCGCAAATACTATGATTTGTGTAGCCATTTTATGTTGTACAATTATTTATTAGTGGTATATTTAACTTCAGTCTTTTGGAGCTATTTGATTTGGAAAATGGAACCAATATGAAAAGATATATACGTAAATATGTGACAAATAGAGCATTCACTTGTCTTGTGCAGTACAAATACTCAGGGAGGGGAATGGATCTCACTGTAGCAGTTCTGTATTTTATTTCTTTCAAGTATTTGCCGAAACATCTTTAAAATGACCCCTCCTCCTTGCTGTCTTTTCAGTGTCTAAATTTCTTGGACAAATGCATATCTGCCAACTCTTCTAGTTTTGACAGAAAACTTCTTTTTTTTTTTAAGCTGTCTTCTGCCAGAAGATGAAATCTTCCGTCTTTTTTTAACTTTTTAGTCGATATATTAAATTGTATTACAAACTGTGCAAAAAAATTTTAAATTAATAATTCTATTTCAAAATAATTTATTAAGGTAATCATTTCAACAGCTAACAGCACAATGCTGTAGTATGAGTGAGGTCAAAGCATTTGTAAGCAAATCTTTCATGGATAGTTAACAGAACTTCATTTCGTTATTCCCTCAGTGATTCATCATTAGAAAATTTGTTAGTATTGAAAACTAAAGCTTGAAAATAATTTTTCTGATGAGCTATTAGTAAAAGGTAAAAAAGCTACTTTGAACGAGATAAAAAAATTGTTTATTTTTGTGAAAATACTCAATCTTTTTTCAATTTATATAAAAAAAATCAGGTAAGCTCTTTTATATTGTTATTTAATTTTGTTTTTATTTCTCTACAATACTAATATAAAAAAATAAGAAGAAATGGTGATATACACTGTGGGAAACAGTCTTCTGTTCTTAAATTTTTTTTTATGTTCTGATTTTTTGTGAAATATTCTGTTTTTTCAACCCGAGTCTTCCTGTTTTGGCTTAAGGAGGTTGGCAGGTATGCAAATGAGTGAAGTTTTCAAAGCTATGGCCTCTTAAATGATTTAAATCTTTAGTTTTAATGCATGATTTTATTTAAAAGGATTTTTCTTCCGTTTTCTGCCAGCAGTGTCCTAACTCTTTTTACTCACTGATGTGAAATTCCAGATATTTTAAGCACACTATTTACAGATTTTTATTTTTTATTTATTTTTAAGCAGTGAAAAAAAAAAAAAAAATCTATAGAAAATTATGCTCGGGCATTCCATCTTCAATTTTTTCTTGTCCTTCTTGTGAATGATTTTTTCTTAAGCATTCCTTTTAAATCTACAATGTGTCGTAGGATTAAAAAATGGCCTTTATTTTATACTTAATTAATTTTTTACCGGCTTATAATAATGAAATAGCTTACAATTTTTAGCAATTTGTATCTGATTTTTAAAGTCAAGTTTTCCTAAAAGATCTGCAAGGGAAATATGTTTGCAAAACATTTATCGGCAATATCTAATGAAGGTTATAACATACTATTTCTCGGGTTTAAAATGGCAGAATTTATTATAATTCAATTATTAATTATAAAAAAATAGTTATTAGTTTATTCACTTATTGTTGCATGCAAAAGTTTAAAAACAAAACTACTTTCACAATGTGCTTTCCAGGGCTTTTGAAGAAGTTCCACAGTGATCCCTGATTGCAACAGAAAATAAATTGTCATGTGATAATCTTAAATTATTGTGATAAACAGATTGGCATTATTTCTTTGTATATGTTAAAACAAGTGCTTCGTTTTCACATTGCATTCGTTTTTTTTTTTTTTGCTTTTGGAAGCCACCTGAAAATTTTTTGGTGTTGTGTGTTTGGGGTTTTTACAGATTTCTCAGTGGGAAAAATTGATTTTTACTGTTGGAAATTAGATTTCAGCTTATGCACACGTGCATATATCTAATGGTTGTTCTTATAATAAGGTTTCCATAATCCTTGAAAAACTTTGACACTTTTCTATTTTATTTTTAAAAATCAGAGCCCTAAAAAGTTCTTGACTTCTGCATAGTATTTCAGGCTTTCCTTTTGATGCAAATGAGAAAACTGATTTTCTAAAAACACCCACATGGTCAAGAAATGTTCCAATTTCTTTCTTCTTGATGACAACAGAAACTAAATAAATTTCTGTTGAATAATTCTGTGACAGTGTTGTGTGGTAGACATTTGTTTCTTTAGTGCTGCGTCTTACCTGGAAAAGTAATTCATCTGAGAAACCATTAGATTGTTGTAATACTTTTTGAAACCAGAAAGAAACTGAACTTATAAAATATAAATCATGCTTCCCAGTCATTCATAAAATCCATTAAAATAAGGTTAATAACATTTGGGAATTACTCGTGCTGAAACAAAAGCATTACAATACTCATGCAAGCAAACAAGTTTCAAAAATGTGTGTGTTAAACCTATACCAATTAAAGTCCATGAAAGCTCAACATCCTTAGAAATTGCATAAATTTGTCTAAGTTTTATTCCCTTATCTTTTAGTTTGTTTTGTTTACACTAGTATTGAAACCATATACGGAAGTCTTCTCACTGCAATTTTTAGATTTTTGCAAATCGTAAGAGAATTTCTGTGTAAAATAAACTGCAAAAACAATGCCAGTTAATTTAATTTTTATCATTTGAAAACTGCTATTTGTGTATGTTTTAAAGTGAGTAAAATTTTGCATTTTTGCTTGATTTTCACCAGAAGTTAAGAAATGTAGTATTCAAAAATTATATTTTTGCCTGAAATACTCAAAATTAGAGCATTTGAAATTAGAAGAGAGTAGAAACTATGTGTGTATTGCATCGTAATTAGAAGATGTAACATTTAGTTAGACATATGATTGATGGATTAGTTACTGAGCAGATTAACAGAAATTCTTTAGATTAAAGAAAAAAAAAAAATCTAAACTGTGATATCTGTAGAGACCCCTGATGTTTCAATGATTCAAAGATGAACTTAAATTAAGAATGTATGAAAAATGTTTATGTTGATGAACCTTCATTATTTTCTGAAATGCTTTGTAACTGCAATTTCCTGTTGTACAGAAACTTCAATAAGGAAAATTAAAATAAACCATTGTAGGGAAACAAAATCTGTCCTGTAATTTATACAGGGGTGGGAATGGATGAACTTCAATAGGGAAGCAACAAATTAGAAAAAATGACATTTCTTAAATTAATTAAATTTAGGAACATACAAATGTAGTGAAGCTGGTGATTAACTTTGACTGTAAAAAATTTGTTCCCATGAAAGAAACCGAAAAGAAATGAATATGCATTTCAAAATTTATTTATTTATATAAACTTTTCCTTCAATGTTTCAGTAATTAGGAGCTGCAGTTCAAGCACCAACACAGTAGTAAAAAAGTGAAAATTTAATAGAAAATTAATCATTCCAAAATTAAATTATTGGGTCCTGCTTTCTGCAAGTGTTTGCGTTAATTCTTGTTGGGTACAAAAATGTACAATATAGCTCTTTTGTAGCAGCAAGGCGTAGGTTTAAAGTTAGAAGTTTTACAGAGTTCCCACCCCTGTTTATAAATAAATGTGTAAAAACGCAGGAAACAACCTCACTTAACAATTCTGACCTCAGATCTGCATAATTGTAGTCAATTTTATCACTACCTCTTGTAAAATATTTTGCTTAAGATATCAATTTCTTTTTTTACATATTGTGTAGATTTTTGCTACATATTTACTGACTATAGTGCAACAATTAATAGTTATCTTTTTGTAAAATGTTTCGCGATAAGTATGTCCCCAGTTTTGGAAATTTGCACTTAGTGCAAACCTGCATTTTTTGAAAACCTAGTGCATTGTTATGACATTTTAAACAATTGTATTTCTGAAACTGTGTTTTAAATAGAATTATGCTTTTGTAAAATGAGAGATATATATTATCCTAGTTTTGTGAGTTGGCATTTATGATTGATATTTTGAGTATTTTCATTCCAAAAGTAAATTTTTATTGCTATGACATTCCTGTAGGAAGTAAAAAAAAAAAAAGATTTGAGAACCAAATCTATGGTGCATTGTTGTATTTTATTGTTTCATGTCTCAGGGTAAAAAAAAAGTAAAGTACATATGCAGCATGTCCATGGTGGGCTAGCTAATGTATTGCTATAACTTCTTGTATTGTGCTCTCGTGTATGAAAGTGAACTGTAATTTTTATATTTGAAGAGTTAAAAAAAAAAAAAGGTCCATGATTGGTGCTTGAATGTTTCATGTGCCGTGGCACAGTTTTGTAAATATATATATGTATTCATCAGAATTAATTCTCTTCTCTACCCGTGCTTTTTAAAAGCAGGGTTGTAAAGTTTTGAAGGAAAATTAAATCATTACCAGGGCTGGGGAAGCATTCATGTATGTACTCCCTTGCAAAAATGATCTGGAGAACACTTCATAATTCTGTAGAACTTTTATAGCATTGTATACATTCTGTAAGAAATTTTCCATATGCGTTTTAAAGTGCTATGATATCAAATACATTGAGATTGGTTGAAAAAATTCACATTGTGATGTAAAATAAACCAGTGGTGGATCCAAGGACTGCACTTAATACCATGTTTAACCTGTTCACTCTCATCATTAAGGCCTTATTACACAGACAAAATTTAGACCAGTTGCTGCAATTCATCCCCGCAGATGAGAACGCAGGGTTGCCATAGTCAACAAACTCTGTTCACAAAGACCAGAGATTCGCCGAATGGGCGGCAGCTAGAGCATGAAATTATAAATAGCATTCATTTGTAGGTTATACCTCATGTCTACCTTCGGATTGGATTGTTATTTATTTTTCTTTTCTTCAATCAAATCAATTTCCATGTCAATATTCCATTTCATGGACATTTTGTTTTCGCACATGCTCATTCCTTTCACTACGAGCGGTATGACTGACTCTGACTCTACTGCCATTTTGTGTTGTGACGTCGAAATAGGAAGCACTGCGATTGGCTGGAATTCCAGCAACCTGCAATATTTTCGCCTCTGAATGAAAAAGTCGGAGTTGACTGTTCCCTAGGTAACCGACGGAAATTTCCAGGAAAAAGGTTTCTGCAACGGGTTGCAGCAACCCAATCGCACGAAAATTCTTTCGTGTAATAAGGCCTTTAGAACGATGCAATAAAGAAGACTCTTTCTTGGACCCTTGTTGCTTCCCTGAATGCTTCACGAGGACTCAGCGATTGCTTAAATGCAGCCTTAGGCCCCAACAAAATATTCAACGAAAAATTCTTGGAAACAACATCCATCAGAACAGAAGAGTCTCCTTGTGTTTGTCTAATGACACAAATGAACAGGTTAAAAATATTGAAAATGCTAAAAAATAAGATTGAATCTGGATCTGCCACTGTAGTACACACCCCCACCCCCTTCCAATTGCGCTTGAAATCTTGAGTAATGCCTGTAAAATTACAAAATCGACACTTTCATATGATTATTTTATTATTTTCTTTTCTGGTGTAGAATAGCCCATGCAGTGCCGTCTTATCCATCATGGGCTGTAAACAAAAACTTTAATCATTCCATTTTACTTATTTTTATGCTTTATTTAGCATAAATGTACATACAGCAAACTTGCGCTTTATATCTGTAGGGCCAAATGTACTTTCGCTTGGTATGTGGGAGAAAAAGTGCCCCCGAGACTGACATATGTAGCTTTAAAGCAGTCCAGTACAGCTGAGCTTTCAGCTTTTGGAAAAATAAAATAATTTTTTATTATAATTAAATATCATACTTGATAGATTCTATTTGAATTTTTTTATTTCATGTTAAAAGAGAACAAATTTATTTCTGTAACTATTGGCTGATTATTAGCAGCAATTAGAGGAAGGGGGAGGGGTTGATATCTTAAGATTTTATTGATTATTATAATTTAAATAGTAATACATGTTTTTCTTTCTTTTTTAAAAGACTCCCCCCCCTTTTTTTTAGGGTGGTATCTTTGTCACTAAATCACTTTTTTCAAAGTTGTTAGAAAAAATGTGATTTTAGTACAAAAGTGCGGGGGAAAAAAAAAGTCAAGCACTTAAAAATTTTTAGAATGTCTCTTCATAAGTGGTACTGTGCACTGAATTAGGGGATAAACCTGTATCAGTTAAGTAACTTTTATTTAAAATTCTTTTTAAATCCCAACATTTCGAAAAATGGAGTGTGTTGCTCTTTGACAAACATTGCTTGGGGGTTGATCGATCGCCCACCATGTTGTTGAATGGATCATTGGCAATGGCTGCACTTTTTCATCATTGGGCAGTCTAAAGGGTTAACAGCACAGTTTAAAAATAAGTTGAAATTTTTTTTTGCAATGCAGAATGTCTGTGAATCCACGTTGAGTAAGCCCTGCCAAGCAATACTTCCCCAGACCTGGTATGGCATTGTGCTGCGCGTAAGGCAACCGTGTTGTGTCCTGTTCATTCTAGTTAAATGCTTCGACATTCATTTCGATGGGAAGAAGAAAATGTAATGTATATCCAGCACGGAAGTTCCAGTAATCATTTCTTTTTTTTAATGTGTTTAAATTATGACATCCATTTTAATAAAAACTTGTCAGTGTTGTAATTGTGTATGTATTTCTAGTCTTTTTTTTTAACCCCTTAACCCAGTGTTTCTCAACCTGTGTGCCACGAGAGATTGTCTAACGTGCCGCAAAAGTTTTTGAAAAATTATTAAAACTGTGTGGTGTCGTATCAGTAATATGACATTTTCTATTTATCGTGTGGCTGTCTTGTTCTCTTTCACTGTTTTAGTATGAAGTGCAAAACTTTTATTTCATAGCAGGGAAAACTGTTCTGCCGATTTTTGAAAGAGCTGTTTGTAACAAGACCCATGCAAAAATTGGCTCATCCCTCTCATTGTTTTTTTTTTAACATTAATAATTTTTATGTAGTTATATTTATCAATTTTTTGTATCATACAACCTGTACAATTTTTATATTAAGGTGTGCCGCAAATAATTCTAGATATTTCCATGTGCCGTCAACCCAAAAAGGTTGAGAAACACTGCCTTAACCCTTTGAAATGCAACCTTTCCCAATGCTGAAAAAAAGGGGCAGCTGTTGCCATTGCTTGACTGAACGACCAGCAAGAGGGCGTACGATCAAAACATTCATCGCGTGCATCGATCTGTGGCACGCGATGAATGTTTTGATCGTACGCCCTCTTGCTGGTCGTTAAGTTGAGCGATGGCAACGGCTGCCCTTTTTTCAGCATGGATCAATCTACCTGGCTGTTCTTGCATTCTTCCATTTTTCAGCAGATGTCAGTGCTGTTTAAAAAGAATCATGAGCACTTTTTTGACGGAAAATGACGTGCTATAAAAAGTAAAGGATTCTCGGGGAGCTCTGTCATCTGCCACTATTTTTATAGAAATCCAATCTATTCCTTGTGACTGGCAACAGTCCAAATGTCCGAGTTGGGTGTTCCCAGAGTGGGAACACTGTGCGTTAAATGGTTAAAATCAGGTTCATGTAATTTTTTAAAGGTTCTGAAATTTTCACCAATCCAACATTCTGACTGTGTAAATTCAATTGGCCGATTTATTTCTGCTATATTTCTTTTGGGTAAGGGATGTTGCGATTGTTTTTTCTAACTTATTATTAAGTGTACTAGAAAGTAATGTCATTTTTTTGCAAGTCACTATTTTGCCAGACTTAAACTGCTGAAGCCACCTGTACTTGAGTTTTTTAACGTTAATGCTAGATGAGCTAGCATTTTAAAATAATTGTAGCAATGGGACTATCAGGTTGAAACGTTCTTTAAAAAAAAAAAATATCCATAAAATTCTTGCTGTAAAATGCAACTTTCATTAATATTTAAAAATGAATTTTAGGACATTTTTGAAATTTGTTCTCTGAGGAAAGTAGATAGCCACTTGGCTACCCTTACTTTGTTTTACTCCTCTTTTTTCTTGAAAGAAAAAAAAAAATTCTCTATTGAATTTAGCAAATATGAAAGGAATCCAATTCTTAGGCTCAACTTGCTTCATTAAAACCTTATTTGTTTGAATGAGTGGCGTATAATCAAGGGATGTATGCAGGGCCCAATTACGACCAGCAGGGACCCCTGGCATTGATGAATTTGCCCCCCCCCCCTATCTATGAAATTTGTTTTAATTTTCTTAAAATTTTGATATAAAATAGAATATTTCCGAACAACATCTGAAATTGAGGCCCTGGGCAAAGTCCCAATTTGCCCATGCCATACTAAGGGCCTGGGTCTTATGTAATCAGAGATGAACAACTTTTAAATAATGATTTTTAAACAATTTTGGAAACTTTATATATACATTATCTAAGAAAATCTATGAATTACTTCCAATGTTTGTTTGTTTTTTTCATTAAAAGCATGTATCTACTACTGTTTTAAAACACCTGCTTTCTCCGCAAACAATACCAACAAATTCCTATCGCCAATGGCTTCGGAAGCCAGTTGCTAGCATTCTTCGAGTCATCTAAAACCTGAGAGATGGACTGGCAGAATGTTTCATCCAATAAGACGGCTCTTCAGAAAGAGTGAAGTCTACCGTGCAAGCGTGGCACCTGGCTCCTTCCACACTGAGGGGAATCTCTTGTTTCTGTAGGGACCTATTTTACTAACTGAGAATATTTTGAATGAGTGCCCTATAAAAATAGGAATTTTGGGTTTAATTATGATTAATCTACTTCGATACCATAAAACTCGCTACCTTTTTTTTATGTAACTGGATCATTTATTGTATTTGTCACTAATCCATATTTTAGGATTAAAAGCCTAGGTCAATGTTTTTTGGGGCACCCTGTAGCTCTGTTTCCTTACAACATTTATGGTTTATGTTTCCATTTTTATTCTTGGTTCCTTTTTTTATTTAAATGCTTTATTTGTTATGTGCTCTGACTTGCTTGAAAGATTATTAAATTATCCATACTTCGTAAGTTTTGCTGTTTTATAATATGTGTATATATATGTATTAAAAAGAGGAACGTCATAGGGTTTGGCGGCGTAAGATCACAGTGTGCTCGAGGTGGAGCGGCTGGGTAAGGACTCTGGCTCTTGTAATAAAAAGAGGATGTCATGGTTGGTGCGGCATAGGGTCATAACATCGTCAGGTTCATGGGAACCCTGGCATAGAGCCTTCCCCGGCTGCCTGCTGCTAGTACTCGTAGTCTGGCCAAGGGTGAAAGAAATAAGTCGAACTCCAACTGCAATTACATCATTTTATTTGGTGATTCCATACATCTTTGTTTGGCAGCTGCGTCACGTGGAAGTTCTGCTGCAGGCCCTTTTAACAACTTTTGAGGTCGTTTCACACGATCAAAAGCGTTGCAATTATTGGCCGATCCCAGAAATTGGGCAGCTGTTTTCCAAGGTCTTTTATTACTTTTAAGACTCCTTTGTGGCTGGCTGCTGAGACCGTCTACCAAATTACAAAGAAATTGCAAGAGACCGTGTAGCAGTTTTTGAACGCAAATTTCTTTGTTCCAACTGAATTAAACTGCATAGTTACAGAAATATGGTATTTTCGTTGGCTTTTGATTTGTTTTATATATATATATATATATATGCACACATGTAGAGTAGTGAAAGTTCCAAAATCTGCGAGAGATTCCATTATGCTTGAGATCATGCTATGCCACTGCATTGAAAATAACGTAAAAAACTATGGCATTGCATATTCTAGCATAGAGTGTGGTGTAAAGCATCTTAGACTGTAGTTCAAAACAAATCATGGGAGTTGCATAAATAAAAATAAACCGACCTATGTGTGTAGGTGATCTATATCCTCGCAAAAAAGCACTCGAGTAAGTCATTTATCTTACACTCAAATAATTTTTTGTGTGAGTAGTGCAAAAAAAAAAAGTTCAGGTCTTAAAGGGCTATGTCATTTGTACTCTCACAGTTTCAAGCTCAAGAGCAAGGCTTTATGATAACCTGATCTGCTTGCAAAACTTTGAGGTCGATTTTGCAGCACCCAAATTTCAGGATTTACCCTTTCTCTTCCAGGGTCCTGATATGTTGTCCTTTTTTCTCTGCAGTCATCTTTCTGCCCTAAGCCCGATCAAGGTAACTAGGAGCCCTGGGCAAAAGAAAAAATGGGGCCCCACTCGGCCACTTACCCTCTTCCAAGAAACCAATTATGATTCGTGTATTCTGAAAAGTTTTAAACATCTTTCCACCTTCCCAACACAAAATTTTGTTTTAAGTAATCTGAAATAAACTAATATATTTGATGCCGATGAAACAGATAGCATAGTGAAATACTAAGTTTATTATAGTTGCCAGCATGTATGAAATATAATTAAATACTAACAGTAATTTTTTTCAATATTTTTTTGCAAGGATAGGCGTAACTTACTATGAGCAAGAGGGGAGGGAGGGGGCCAATTGCTCCTCCTAACATTCAAGAAAATTCAGATATAGCCTATTTGAAAATATTTTCTACAATAAGAAACATTTTGCCCCTTCAATGTTTCATGCCAGTTTATGTCAATGTTTACAAATAACAAGTAATTCGCACACTTAAATAAAAAATTTTGCTATTTTCTAACCTTGGAAGTACTGTTTGCAAAAAAAATGGTTAATTACATTCCATACATGTTAGCAGCTATGCAGTATTGACCATAGAACATTTTGACGAATGGAAAAGAAGTTACAATTAATTTATGCAAATACAAATTGGAATTATTTTCATTGTTCATTCTTTATAATTAAAAAGTAATGTAACTTTGAGGTGTTTTTTTCCTCCTGTTATTTTATGGTAAAATTATAAAGCGGCAAATGCACTGAAGTAGGAGACTTATCTGGGGAGTGAAACATAAACATAACATGGAGGTAAAGCTCTATGGGTTGAACACTTTTGAGGAAACTGCTAGTTCCCAACTTTCGGAGGTTCTACTGAATAAGATTTTTGTGCCCTTAAAATCTGTGGGCCTTGGGCAGTTGCCCCTTTTGCACTGCCAGTAAAATGACACTGATTCTGCCCTTTCTGCATTATGGGGGGGGGGGGTGATAAGGGGGGGAATAGCTGCCCGTCCCTGAAGAAAATCATTATTGTATTGAGCTATAGAAGTACAAACAAAATTTTCCTGGTACGAAGGTTGACACCTTCATTTAAAAACATTGTTGGTGGAGGGGGGGGGGATGAGAGGCAGGTGAATGACTGCCCCCCTCCGATGTCGGAAAAATCGTTCGCCCCCCACTTTCAAGACGTTGGCACGTCCCTGAGCCAGGCAGTTGTCCAAAGACCTATGATTGGTCTACCTAGTATTACAACACCCTCCTTGGAAGACAGAGGTATTGATTGCTGTTTGTAGCCAGGTGCAGTCAAAGAGCGATCTCCACCCTTATGATATGGCTGTAGCATCCGTTGGTAAGATGACGCCCGATGCTACTGTGCAATAAATGCTAATTTTGTGTGGACTGTACTCACAGGTACTACACAAGACTTCCGTGAATTGTGGAAATCCGCCTTTTTTTTTTTTTCAGTAAAAATTGCATTATTTAATTTGTACAGAAAATTAGGCTCTAGCATTCCAGTTTCTATCTTTTTCCATCCTTAGAAATAACAAATTTGTCTTTAGCATTCCTATGTTGAAATCTCCGTTGCAGTAAAGTTAAAAATTTACCCTAAATTTTATATTTTATTTTCAATTTCTGAAATTAATACACTACGGAATTTTTCAAGTTAAATCTTTATTTTTAAGACCAAATCTTTCTCGAACGTCTGCAGGCGTTTGTGAAAGATTTATTCGAAAAAATAATAAATCATTCACTTTTCAGTAACTATTATAGTTAATGAAAATGATAGCATGATATTGCTCTTATTTAAAATAAATAGAGAGCAATGTATAAAATAGCCGAATTGCAATTAACAGTGTGCTCATACATCAAATAACGCACACATTTCTGTATTGGTGCATTGTGTTTTCTATTAAAAGTTCCTAATGAATTTTAACCTTTAAATCAATTCTCGCACAAAAACCTGCTATTTAGTCTTGTTGATTTAAGTACTCAAAATCCATCTGTGTCGTTGGCAAATCTTTTAATGACCGTTAAAATATAAAGGTTTATTACAGTCTCTTACAATCCTCAGATTTAGTGCCATTAAAAGTCAGCTTTTTCTATGTTAGGGCACTTTCATGCCGCTATCTGTCCAATCCAGAGCGGCACGACTTAAGTGAATTGGACTTTTTCTGATTGGATGAACATTATGTTCACAGTTGTGGGATTAAGGCCAATTATCTGCACTAGGGATCTAGGCCTATGGGTGTGGGGTGCCCTCCGTTGAGGTCCTAACCTATATTTACGCTAAGTTTCGGAGAAAACCACGGAAAACTCCGACGTTATGTTCACGGATAATTCAAGATTTTTCCTGGAGCCAGATGACAAGAATGTGAGGGCGCTATTCTGTCATGTTCGTTTAAGCGGATGTTCGGATGTGCGACATCAAATTGATGTTATTCGCAACCTGCTAATGTATGTTGATGTTCTGCAATGCACAGTAGAGCTATAAGTTCAGATTTTACCGAATGTCTACATTCTATTGTTATGAATTTTTGGGGCAACCCGCTGTCTGAGGCTTAAAATAGTTTAAAATTCGCATTCTACGCTTCAAATAGTTAAATTTTGCTTATTGTTGCGTCAAAATCGGTCCACTAGAACCGGAGATACGGAGGTTTTCGTTTCCCCATTGTTTTTCTATGGGTTGAAATATTGGTCCTAGGGCTTCGATGACTTCACTTTTGGGGACTTATTTTTGGCACCCAATTGGGCGATATTTCGCCAAAAGTCGCCAGGCTTGGTGACATTTTGGTCATTGGGCACGATTTTCCCTATGGGGCCTATAAAGCTGCTTTTGCTGCATTAAAATCGCATAAAAACCTAACATTTCTCTTCTATGACGTAATCAAAATTCCCGCTTTATGTAGAATCTTCGAGAAATAAGACTTTTCTGGAAGCTGCTCGCGGCTTCTGCCTCCTCTATAAATACGAGCGTGCTGCTCGGATTGTTCAGTGGGAGTTTGCTCCCGTCGAGAGTGTGTGAATGGACCTCTCTCAGTGAGTACGCCTGCTTTGCTCTGTGATAGAAGCGGTGTATCGCACTTGTTTATGAAGTGCTGTGTGTAAATTATCGATTGCTGAGTCTTGAGGGACTGTTAGTGTAGCCCTCGAATATTTCCACTGAAGTTTTACCTGTTGTGTTTTATTTTATGTGAGAATTACAGCATTTGTGAAAGCTTCTGATCTAAGTGGACTGTTAAAAGCACATTACTGTTAAATTGTGCTTGTGAATTTTGATTGTTGGCTCATTGTTCTAGAAGCAATAGAGTTTATGTTTGATCCTGACAAGTGGACTTTTTACTAGAACTTTCTACACCAACTGGACTTAGGAACGACGAACTCAAAAACTAGCAGAGTATTCGGCAACACTACCATACGTTCGTCAAAAATCTGAACGTGTCAGAATAGACCCCTAGGAGTCTGCAGGGAGCAAGACACTCCTAGTCAACCCCTGAATCCACCGATCATCATGCATTGAGAGGTGGAGCCATCATGATTTGGACTGGGATATCGCACTGACTTGCATCCGAGAAAAAGGGGGGTTTTTAGGAGAGTACCTAAGCACCATGCGCTAACTTACAGAGATGTACAGTGGTCGCCACTTATTTCGGATAAAATCGGTATGAACAGAACGAAATGGTCAAACTGCACTTGTTTTCCGCCGATTATCTCGGTAGTGAGTGCCGCTCTATCCTGTGACGTAATTAGCTTTTAGGGGAAAATGAAAGTCAAAGATGACTCATATTTGTGTAGAGGTGTTACGGCAATTCACTCAAAACCATTGTTAATACACTTAACAGAATTTTAACAAAAGTAATGATCAATCCAACACATGGAACCAATAAGTCCATAATGACGACGATCTACATGTGAACCGTCTACGTATCGCTAAAGTAGATTTTCTGAACGTTATAGACACTACGTAGAGCAATTGGGGAGAACAACATAAATGATCACTTTTCAACATTAAGAGAAGTTCAATTTGCGCTACATGACACTATACCCCTAAAACAATCTCTAATTTTGGTCTTGAACAGTCTTAATTTTGGATTTGAAAGATATTTTGTTGCTTTTCTTCAGAAATTAGAGTCCGTCAATGCTGTATTTGTTGATTTTTTCGCATTTTATCGCTTCGTGCTTAACTTAGGCAAGGAGTGTTGTTCAAGACAAAAGCACTTTTAAAAAACTTTTGGCAGCTAATGAACCCTGAATCAGTTTTGGTGGACGTTGGGTTTTATCCTTGTTTTCTAGTGTTATTAATGCCTGGCTGATTGACAAACTGACATCCATTAAATGAACAGTTGATTTCTTTTTATGAAACTGTGGAGGATTTACACACCATTTTGTTTATTTGAATCCCGTTTATTTTCGAGAAAACGAACGACAGGAAAATGATACACTCATCTTATTCGTCATTTCCGAGGTTTTTCGCGTAAATTGGGAGCATTAGCGTGGATACCAACATTCAAGGAATTAAAAGCCAACAGCTAAAATGTATTGGTTTAATTTCTCGGAGTTGGATTACAGTTAGGGATGAACGCGAGACGGAAAATTGGAGTTTCGCAAAACAGCCTAAAAGATTTGTCTCATCTCGAAAATCCCTATATCGTAATGTTAAAAATGTCTGTCTTGTCTCGCAATAAAGCTGTAAATCTCTGTCTCGTATGCGTTCATCCCTAATAACAGTAACTTCTGTTTAACTGAACATACGAAGTCGGGTTTGAATTCCTTCCTTACCCATGGCATTCCAACCATTAAAATTCTTCTTGGAGGTGTACCAACAATCAAGGAATGAAGACAAACTAACAAATTTGGAATTAATACCGTCTGTTTAACTGAATGTATGAGGTAGGATTCGAATTCCTTTCTTAACCCATTCGTGCCTGGATATTTTTGCGACTTTCTTCGATTTTTGCTAACACCAGCAGTAATTGATAAATTTCTGATGTCAACTTTATGAACAAGGGATGATTTCATTTAAAATCATTATGTATAAAAATTGAAATGTCAACATCCTACTTGGCCATATTAAAATATTTTGTGGAATTGAGGTTCAATACTCGCGAATAAAGGCTAAGAAAAATAAATAACGTTTTCGACTGATAGCGAAAATGCCGTCCCAAAAAAGGGACGCTAGGCATAAATGGGTTAACCGTGGAATTCCAGCCATCAAGGGGATTCTTAGAGGGGTACCAACATTCTGGAAATGCATCAAGGAGCTTCTCAGAGGGATAACAACATTCAAGGAATGAAGGCAAACTGACAAATTTGAAATATAATACCACCTGCTTAACTGAACGTATGAGGTAGGGTTCGGATTCCTTCCTTACCCATGGAATTCTAACCATCAAGGAGCGTATTGGAGGTGGTACCAACATTCAAGGAATTAGGCCCGACTGCAGAAATGTATTAGTTTAATTTCTCATCATGGTTTCTTTTTCTCGTGCAATAAAATGAATATAGTACCGTCTATAACTGAATATACCGGTGGGGTTCGAATTCCTTCCTCACCCATGGACCGCTACTTTCATTGCTAATGTTGGTTATGATTCGTCGACTAACCTACAACCGTTCATGGACTACTAGTCCGCAGTGATTATCAAACCTGGGTATCCCTGTTGATGTGAGATGGGACCCGAACCCGGGACCTTTACACTTCGCCCGTCTACCATTTCCAGTGACACAACCACTGTGCCATGGTGAGGCGCAAGCAAATTTGCATTTAATCAAGTCTTTTTGCAAATTGCGTTGCATTTAATCAAATCAGCCACCACCTCCCCCACCCTCCACGCCCTTCGGGGTGCACTTTCTTATATAAAAATTTTTCGAAATTTTGACCAATCAGAAATGGTTATGCCTGTTGCCATTAGCAGTGGGCAGAACTTTGTTTAGTTGTTCAAATTTACATATTTTCAATTACTACCAAGAATGGTATGCAAGTCTACGCACTTGCGACACAGCAAGATGTACACGTACGATCTCTTCTTCGTTGAAAGAGATGCAGCGGAGGGGCGCTCATACGCAAGAGATTCCCAAAATGTTGAGATGCATAGCAGTGGGTTTCATTCTATAGACTTGCAGAACTGCGTCATTTTGACGTATTATTCGTAAGGCATTGTGGCAATATCTCGAATCACTAGAAAATGGAGCCTGGCGTTCATTATACGGCACCGCTTAACTAACCTACGTCAGTTGGTTTTGACGTCAACATCGCTTGCGGAATCGGAGCCCCTGGCGCAAGAGATTTAACAAAAGGGAAACATTGGGCACAAGAATGGCGGCTTGCTTAAGCCACGGACTTGAATATATAACGGTGATTGACAAGCGGCGGACAGGCGATTGAGTCAGCCTCTCAAAGGAAAATGCTAGATCCATTTTTAATGATTTGCTAGATTAGCGCCTTCTAGCGACGCATCATGATGCAATCTACTACTAAAGCACGTATGCCCACAACCGTGATTACGCCTCGCAGCCATGATGCAATCTACTACTAAAGCACGTATGCCCACAACCGTGATTACGCCTCGCAGCGCCATCTTACTGGAAAATTTCGTTTAGCTCTTTTAAAGTAAGTCGATGCTCGTCTTACATCCAAGTCCTTGTCTCCGGCACAGACATGTTAATACTGTAGACAGTGCATCCCGTGTCTAACACATATGTAAAGCAGTAATATAGATGTACCACATGGCTATTCGTCCAGAGAGAGTATACTGTTAATCTGTTAGATGCACCGTCTACTGTTATTAGATGTCTGTGGCTCCAGTTTGTGTTACTAGTAGCCTAAGAATCAATCAGCTGGGCATACGATTCCGAAGTACGTCGAAGTCGTTAGTTCAAGCCATCGATATAGAAGAACTGGATAGACTGCTCAATGCTAAAAAGAGTGCGACCGCTTCATTTAACTGCCAGCAACATCCCACAGAGCCAAATGACTATTTTGGCACACTATTGGCAGCGTGATCAGATTGAGTAGATTTTAATCGAAATTTTGAGGTCCAGTAGAAAATGTAATAGACCGCATTTTTGAATTGGTTAAATCTACTCAAAAATGCAATCTACTACACTTTCTTGGATCTCAAAATTTCACTTAAAATCTACTCAAATAGAATCTCGTCACACTGACAATTGGCTATTCGACATATTGCTGGTAGTTAAATCTTGTGATGGCAGAGGTTGCACCTTTTCGGCATTGAGGAATGTACGTAGTTGGTCTACAGAGATGGCTCAAGCACAAATCAGTTCTTCTGCTTTGCTTAAATTCTCTTGTATATTTCAATAAAAAAAATAAATAAATCTGGAGTGCCTCCACTCGATTTTCCGACTCCTCCAATCCTATACACATCAAAATCAATACCGGCCTTACGATGGTGATTTATAACATATATAACCAATTGGAGTTCAATCGAATATACCGTTTAAAAGCTAGCGCACCTTCAAGAATTTCCCCCTCATAGGCCATAAAAGAAATCTTTGTCGTAGCCCTGTCGAAAAACTATAAGTCCTATATTCATCATAATCAATACCGGTCTTGCCACGGTGGTTTATAACATATATACCGAATTTGAGCTCATTCGAATGCTCCGTTTAGGAGCTATCGTGTTCACTCACACACACACATACATCTCGTAAAAATAGCATAAATGAATTCAGACCTCCTAACGTGTCCATACACCCAAATCTCGAAGTCGAATTTTTTCATGACAATACTTTCCTTACATGGTACATGTTCGGAAAGTAATAATACTATTAATAATTAATTACTATTTCATGGCGCTACTATTATATGCACATGATTTTGCTAGCTAAACGGTATAGGCTCAGGAAATTATTCAGCGCAATTTTATTGAGGCGTGGCCTATGAAGTGTTGTTTGCTGATCGCGAGGGAAACCATAGAGCTTATTTTCAATTAATCTAAGAGCCAGCGACCGCCAGACCTTCGTCATAGTAATAAAAGCTGAAACTTTCTCTGCGCATACCCCCCAACAGAGGTAGGAACCATCGGCCACTCTAAAGTTTGGAGGACCGTGGCTTTGGCAGGTAACAGGTGGCAAAGGTGTATAAAATGGCAGAAAATTTTCGTCCTTTCATAAAGCTTCATTTTTTTATATGTTCTTCTTCGCAGTACTAGAAATCACTGGATCCCTTGCCAGACACTTTTCCATCGTGGCAAACCCCCGCCAGACAATCTCAAAGTCAAGGAAAACGTAGTTCTATTACGAGCGCGCTGCAGCATCGTAAGAAAGTTCAGAAGTAGCAGTGTAAAATGGGGTTGGCACTTTGTGACAACTTGACGTACTTCGTCGCGGGAGTTTACGAACACAACAGTTTTCCATGACTCCCGTTGACTTTGAGGTTGTCTGGCGGGGGTTTGCCACGATGGAAAAGTGTCTGGCAAGGGATCCAGTGATTTCTAGTACTGAGAAGAACCTATAAAAAAATGAAGCTTTATGAAATGACGAAAATGTTCTAAAATTTTGTTTACCTTTGCCACCTGTTACCTGCCAAAGCCACGATCATCGAAACTTGATAGTGGCCGATGGTTATTAACCTCTGTTGGGGGGTATGCGCAGAGAAAGTTTCAGCTTTTATACTATGACGAAGGTCTGGCGGCCGCTGGCTCTTGCTCTAAATTGGTACAGATCAAAGGATACAGCTTCCTGAGTGGAGTGAAGTGAAGATCTTTTTCATTATAAAAAAATGTCCTGGTATAAACATTCAAGGCCATAACCCAGGGGATCCGATTCCTACCCCTCCCTGAAATTTAAAATTTGGTTGACAAAATAATATTGAAGTTTTTTGTGAAAAATTCATCCTTTTTCACCGTTTGGCCCCCCTCCGAAATTTTTGAACCCTCCCCGAATTTTTTTTTTTCTGGGTACGACCCATGTTATTTTAAAAAAGCTTATTTCACCCAATTAAAATGTACTATAAATGAAAATTTTAGTCTAAACCAATGCGCATGGTTATGGGAGGAGCTAAGTAATAAAATAGGATCATTTTGGCTATTTAAAGCGTATAATAAAGCAGAATGTTACCCTTTAGCAATATTTTGGGGGGGGCTGAAACCCCTTAGCCCCTCCCCTTAATCCACTACTGGACAACCCCTCTCCCCCCCCCCCCTACCAGTGAAAGCCATTGTAGGGTTTCTACAGACCTGGAAAGTCAAGGATATGTGTTTTGGTCAGGGATTTAGGGAAAATCTGAAGAAATCGAAGAAAGGTCAGGGAAATGCAAGAATATTTCAATTTTGCATGAAGTATCCAGAAATACTTCCTGTTTGAACCTAATTGTAGAAATTGTTTTATTTTCATTTTCTTATTTAACCTTATAAATAATTTTACAATGGGTCCTTTATTAAGATATCTTGTTCAGTCGAAATATTCTTAATTTTATCCTAAATTACTATCAAACATGGTTTTTGTTAGAATCCAGTGATGTCAAATAATATTTTTGTGCCTATTGATTATTATTGTTTGTAAAAAAGTGGCAACATATATAAAGAGTTATTAATTAAAGAATGTAATATTAAAAATAGAAACGCAAAATTCAGGAAAGCGCGCTAGATAAAAAGTCAGGCAAGAGCATGATAGATGTCGGGGAATCAAAAGCTGTAAAATCTGTAGAAACCCTGCACAGCTACGTCCGTGGTCACGTGACGTGCCACTCCCGTTATACAATTCGATCTTCATAAGGGTATAAGAAGAGAAACAAGAAAAGAAGACTAATATAAGATTTATTAAGGTTATTTGTTTCCAATTACATTAATGGGTGACGAGCAAAAAATTCGGTAAAGAGTTTTGTTAATGAAGGAACATAAAACAAAAAGAACATCTTGATTATTCTTTATCATTATTAAATTTCGAAGTTAATTTATTTTTTCCCTGTAAATGTGAAGTTGATGGGAACAAAAATACTATAACTTAAATAAAAAACAAAGAGAGGACAAACAGGGGCGTGACACACAGAACATTATACATGTTACAGCATTAGGAAGGAGTTGAAAAACCTTTTATATATCACAGACATTGTAATATCACTTTTACTTCAGTCAACACAACGATATGTAATAAATAAACGAAAAATGTCAGTACATATATTCAGTAACAATATTTCAAATCAGTATCCAAGCGTGTATTCGAAATCAAGAAAAGTTACGTTTTCACCCAGGGTGTCTGCCAGATTTAAAAAGTTTGACTTTTTTTTTTGAGGGGGGGGGCTGGAATATTCCACAGTTTGCATAGATTTGACTGTATTTTTACAGTTCTTAATAAGAATGAAACGCTTTAGAACTTCGCAGACATCGTTAAATCTACATACATTAATTATAGCTCCCTTTTCAATAAAACTCGAATAATTTGTTTTATTTTCAAACAAAATCTGTTTAAGTTATCATCGTATCTAGGCTTCTGTCAGTTCACACATGCTTATAATGCAATTTAATGGACCACGTAAAATTTAATGCATAAAAAAGGCATTTTATTGTCTTAACTATGAGTGTGTTTAAGTGCGCGTGTGTGGGGTATTTTTCAACAACGAGCTGACAAGAAATTAAAATGTTTCCCAATGCCAAAGTTTTAAAAAGCTAATTGGGTTGTAACGTCTTCAGCAGTGCAAGGTTATTTGCGACGTCACAAAAAAAGTGATGTTTGTTACATTGCTTACTAGCAAATTGGATGGAATTCCTCTTTGATAAACTCAATAAAATGCGTGTGTAATGTATACAACGACTATTTAAGAGACTCTGTAATTAACATCGTATATTCGTTCGTTCCCAAATATCCCCGTTTCAATTTATTTTTTATTCCTGCTTTTATGTACTAAATTACTGTAATGAGAAATTTCCTTGACATTATCAGCCGAGTTCGAAGTTTGCAACGTTTCCTCAAAAGTAAGTTGTAGTCATGTTAGATTTCTAAGGATGTTATGAACTCGGCAGTATAGTTTGACTTCATAAGTTAGGATGGCATTGTAATTGACAAATTCCACTGCTTTTCATTTAGTGAATAAAAGAATACTGAATAGCTAGAATCTTATATTAAAAATGTGCATTAAACAAAAAGATAGTAAAAAAATGGATTAAAAGCAGACTATTTTTTTTTTGGGGGGGGGGGTGAGGGTGACAGAGTAATGTCTGAATCTTAAATAACCTTACACTTTTTCTGAACTTATAGTTTTAACCACTCATTCCTTAACTTTTCAATGACTGGTAGACACTCTGTTCACACGTCCGACCAAATTAAAACGATGTCTGTCCACTGAATATCAAAATCCCGATAGTTAATAAACCTAAGACTTAAAAGTTTAAAAGAAGGGTAGGAGAATGCAGTCATGCGTCCCCACATGCACATTTTAACACAATTTCGTGCAAGTGTGCGAAACAGTCGGAGGGAAAACTGGACTCTAAAAAGGTCCATCGTCGTTAGGTTCTGGGTTCCTGCGTTTTCTTGCGAGCCAGATCGTAGTCCCTATGCGCCCGAAATTAACAATTCTCGCTGCGTAGAGATTGCGTCGCTCGTAGCATCAAGTGCGCACAGTATTGTGATAGGATCTACAAAGAGTAAAATGCACTCTTTCCTGTAAAAGGAAGGCTTTAGATGGTGAGGAAGTTGAACAGGTAGCATCGTTATGTGCATATGTTGAAGAACCACTTGGAGAGCACTCTTGGACAGAACTCCATGTAGCGTCCATGTAGCACTGTCCATGTAGCGTCCACTTGGACAGAACTTAAGCGTCATGATCACCAATTTGTGATCATGCAAAAATGTTTGAATTAGCAATAAAACGCACTACAAGAGGGCTATTACGTCAATAATCATTTTTACTATCGTAAAAGAATGTGCGATTTGTCAGAAAGACCAAAGTTACTTGAAAAATTTGACAGGAGTTTTAACAGGATAGTTTTGATTTGCAGGATTGTAGCATGTGTCCCTTTCCCGTTGATAAATGCACTGCGGTGGCGTCATTGAAAGTTCATAATACTGTTTCACATATAAAGTTATTCCTGACATGAAGTAGTCTGTGGTACTATTCTTACAAACCCACAAATTAAGCCACCTGTTCACGATAGGGGAAGTATGACTGCACCTTGAAATTTCATCAGAAAATAAGGATGGGAATAGTTTTCGGGGTTTTAACGTATCATTCGCCACAGCTGTTTATAAATTGACGTGGAATACGCTACATAATTCTTAAGTATCTACTATTGAGAACAAGGCATCTTTCATGTTGTTCCTCTATGTTTACTTTACTCTATGGTAGGGGTCTTCAACCAGACCGAAGGGTGCACCTATAAACTCGTAAAGTAACCACAAAGTTCCAAATCGGGAAGGGGGTTGCTGGACATCTGTATCATTTTCAGAAGGAAAACGTTGAGTTTTACTGTGTACTTTGTGCTTACTCTAGAAAAATGAACTTCAGGGGAATTTTATTCTAATAAAACAAGAGAGCATTGAACACGGTATATGATTTATTGATTGATGAACAGAGCGCGACTCTATATCATTTATTATGAATTATTTTTTGCTCCCTCAAGTACTAACGATAAAAAAGAAGCGACTATTATCAAAATAAAATTTCTGCAAAAAGTATAACGTAAACGATTAATAAGCTGGTAAAGCTTAAATTTAACGGTTGATTATTATTATTATTTGAGACTCCTATTATAAGGTGCCGGCCATATTGTGGCTACGATAATTTAAGTTTAATAGAGAATTGGTTTTTAATTATTTTAAATAGTTGCAGTGTTACATTAAAGTCACTGTCAAGGGAAATATTTTTTAACCGAAGAATAACTGGCCTTGTAAATGTTACATATTTGAAATATTATTTCTTCTCGAATGTATGATTTAATTCTTCATTAATCACTCGTTGATATTGTAATATTTTGCATCAAAGTGCTTAGTTTTGTTTATACTCCCAATTTTATGTTTTCCATAGCTACAGCAGCCGCTGTCTACTCAATAAAAAATTTCGATTTTTTAGGATCTACTCAGTGGGACCATAGGGGTTGAAGATTCCTACACTATAGCTTTATAATAAAGGCATCCATTTCTTAAAAATTCTGTCATTCCTACGTTTACTCTAAGGTTTTAAACTGGGCGCAAAAAAGAACATTCTTTTAAATACACAAGAATGTGCTCCAGGATAATAAATAGGTTGAAAATCCTAAAAATGACATATCGCATAAAAAGTATTCCTGTCTGGTTTAATCAACAGATTTATTTACCTGAATCTATTTTAAGAAGGTAATATATTTTTTTGCTTACAGAAAACATCTGGATTGCATTTTTCTTTCTTTCTTTTTTTTAACGAAACAAAACACAGTCCAGCTTCGAAGTACTATGTTAAAAGTGTCAAGAGAAAAATGAATTAATGATCAGTTTTCTAAAATTCAAACAACGGGTGTGATTGTCCTTTACAGAACTGCCTTCTTGGATTATTAAAGATATCTGCATGCCCTTAGAATGCAATTTTCGATTTAAAACCAATTTGTTTATGATGAGTGTGCATGTCCATAGATCCAAAATAGAACTGAGATTAATTATAATCTGTAGTGGGATCCAGAAAAGTTTTAAGGGTAA
The DNA here is from genome assembly GCA_038373885.1 of Cheiracanthium punctorium. NCBI lineage: Eukaryota > Metazoa > Arthropoda > Arachnida > Araneae > Cheiracanthiidae > Cheiracanthium > Cheiracanthium punctorium. The sequence continues at coordinate 163,845 of JAWZYV010012486.1, forward strand.
TTACGATAAATCATTTTATTAGTGATAAGTCATTCTTCTTTTTTCGTTCTCTTGAACCCATATCTAATCTGTTCGGTCTCATCACTGAAAAGACGTAACGGAGAAGACTCCTACTTTCATTAGTGTTGCTTCCCTGCATGAGTTTTACAATGTGCCACTGGGTTCAATACTGGGTTGAACTTTCAAACAACTTGGCAGATTTTTAGGTTTAAATATGTTCGGCGGGGGAATCGCCCTGTTTCCCCCCCCCGTCCCAGTTGATCCGCCACTGATTATGATATAGTACAGACGGACTAGTAATAATGGATGCAAAACTTTAACAATAAAGAGATCAATCACTGTATAGATTGATTGTGGTAAAGTCTACAACATACACGAAACATAATTTGAGATCTGTCAATTTTCTTACATTTTGTTTCCATCTTCTTTAATATTAATATTTTAATGTCAGTTTACACGAAGTTTTGAAATTTAAAGTTGAAATACATTTTTAACTTTCACCCCGCTCCTCTGCAATTCACGTTCTTTTTTCTGCTAAGCAACAAGAGAACGAACATAACGATTCTAATCATACTTCTTCAGTTAGTTGTCAATGTAATTTACAAACTGCCCTAAATAAAGATTTTATCTTCTTAAAACGTCACCTTGTTTGTATGCACTTTAAGCAAGCAAAAGTGTAGTTATGAGAGCACATCCCTCCCTGAATTTCTACAATAATGAATTAAGAAGAGTTTGAATTAGAATTTTTTTTTCTCAAGAAAAAGTGCCATTTTGTTTTCCAATCTTATAATGTTCTGACCCAAACAGAGATAAGGTATTTAAAATTTTGTTCTTTATGTAAATAACTTTATGCATGTTTGTTTTATAATATGAAGGACATTAGATATTTTTTTCTTTTTAAGACATGAAAATTGCTATCCGAAGGGAAGGCAAATACCTTAACACACATAACCATGTAACAGAACGATAAGACATGCTTATAAATCCATAACCGTGATTCAGAAATAAAGACTAGAACGATAAATCATACACATAAATTCACAACTATGATTCAAAAGTAAATGATAGGATAAACCACATATGCACATAAATTCATAACTATGATTCAGAAGTAAAGAACAAAGCGATAAACCGTACATGCAACAGCTCTGTTTTTCTATACTCACTCATCTGAAGTCGGAAAAATTATTTATTATTTTTTTTGGAGGAACGGACAAATTTATCTCGATTTCTGCAAGTACAAATATGGATGTTGCATAAATATGTGAATGTTCTAAGATGAATTCATATATCCTAAATATACGTACATACTTCCCATAAGATTTGCAGTCAAAAGTATCAATATAAATAGTATATTTGGATTGGATTGCACTAAAATATTTCAGAAGTCTTTGAAACTTGAATTCTACGTTATAAAGAATGCCCTCGGACTAGATGTAAGATGCAGATAAATAAAAGTAAGAATGCATGCTTAGTTGCAAAATGTATGTTTGATGTATTCAGGCAGTATATTTGATTCGCTGTTGAGGAGAAAATGTTTTCTTGTTAAATATAAAATGATACGTGGATAATATTTTTAGTATATAAATGGAAGAGTCAGTCATTAGGGATATTTCTAGAATCATAAATGAAGTAGTCAATTAAACTCAAGTCTTTTTCAAATACCATGAAGAAAAAATACAAAATAATCTCGCTTCAAATATAAACGGGGTATTTAAAGCAAAGATTTTGAGAACATCTTTCTTATATACTGATTCAATTATAGAAATCTCAAATTTCACTCTCTTTTCTTAAGAATTTGTGAAACCCGACAGCTTTTCCCCTCTCATTTAAGCCATTTTGGGTCTAAAGGGAAAAACCAATCGAACAGCTATGAATAACCGCGCATACAACAACGCAGTACACGCGCGAAACGGACAAACTAACGGAATGCGTTAGAATTCGTGAACAAACAACATAGTACACGCGCGAAACTGCCGAACTAACGGAATGTGTCAGAATACGTGTGCAAGCAACGTAGTACACGCGCGAAACAGACAAACGGAATGCGTTAGAATTCGTGTGCAAACAACGTAGTACACGCGCGAAACGGACAAACTAATGCGTTAGAATACGTGTGCAAACAACACAGTACACGCGCGAAACGGACAAACTAAAGGAATGCATTTGAAATGGCACGCAAGTATTAAAGCACATGCGCGAAATGCTGTGCAGTGATTCGTTTACACTATTATGGCATTCTGTGTTTCAATAATTTCGTTCCTAAGTTTTTTTTGTCTTTAAATGGAAGTCTGAAAAGATCGTTAGACTTGAGATTTAAATTTAAAGTAATTAGGACTGAAGACTGAAAGCATTTTCTCCATCAACGGGTCCTTGGTTTTGGTTGAACCGATTTTTAGCGTTAAATAAAACTAGCTGGTTGTTTGAACTTAAGATATCGAGTTAAGGGTACCATTCGGTTGCTTTATTAACCCCCTCTAAAGATTAATAAAATTAAGGATATTGGGACAAATTTTTCTTTTTAAAATATTATAACCTTCTTAACCAGATAATTTTTTGAACTACAGAGGTGTACTATAAAAAAAAGGCATATGCTCAGTTGAACTACAGTGAACATGCTTGATGCTATACCTATATAGGAACCAAAAAAACACAAAGTGTAATACTAATGCCTGTCCGACACAGAAGGCATTTGCAGTTAGAAATTCATTAAAAAAAAAGTTTTCAGTTTTTTGTATTGTCATCATCGAAGGTTTATAATCTTATGCGGGTACTGATGACATCGTATTAGAAAAACCTAAATCCCCCATCCCCCCTTTTTCAAAGCATGCTTTACGTTGCTGGATCAATGATACGCAAACTTTTAGTAAAGTGGAACCTACTACGTATAAAATAAAATGAATAATAATAATAATGATGATGATTTGAGGGATGTACTGTATTATTCCAAAAACTTAACTAAAGTATACGACCGGTTGTAAGTATTTGCATACAGAAATGAAGAAAGAGGAGGGTTAGAAATTCTCAGTCTTCAGACTTGCCCTGATGATACTCAATGTGCATCCATGAGAATTTCCATGTTTTCTTTTCTTAGTTCATCTGCTTAAATAAATAAATCATTTCCAATTAGAAGCAGCTATAATATTTTTAAACACAGTTGGTATTCACAGAACGCTCTAGAGATGTTAGAGATATCCATTTTATTCATTTATTTTTATTTCCTGGTATTTACCCATTCATTCAGTTATTTTTTCTAAATCCATCTATGTAAATAAGCAATTAATACTCAATTTAGATGCACTTGCAGGAGAAAACGAAAGAGGTCGCTTTTAATTATTTCTGTTTTAAAAGTGATTACATAAACCCATCCAAAATCGATTGACTGCACAAGGAATAGGGGTGCTCAGATGACACTTAATATCCACTGAATGAGAATTCAATATTTTACAACCTTTTTTATTTAGGTTCCTAAGTTAATGACTTTGGAATAAATAAATAATCGACGACGCACTAACGCTTGCGTGAAAAATCAAAAAAGGTTAGCTGAGTTCCTTTTCTTTTTCTTCAGTTTCTGGACATCGTCGTCAAAAGCAGGAGATAGTGATACCATCTTATCGAGAATTAAGGGGGAGGGGGTGGTGTGTGCCCTTGGCTCTGGAATATCCGAGAATGAGAATTCATTCTTGTCGGTGTTTGATTTTAAAGATACTCTATTATATGTTTTTTTTAATAGTTCCTGTTGATTAAGTTTAAAGTCTTTTTCTTTCTTTTAAATAAGGTGGCTGTACATAGCGTCGATCTGCGGCTTGAAGAACTTCCTGCAGTCAAGGCGCTTGGTCTTCAAGGTGGGTGTTAGAAATCCGTCCTCGATGGAGAGGAGCTTTGGATGGAGATAGATGTCTTTCACCTGGCGGGGAGAGAGAGGAAGAACGGTGAAATGAAACGGCTGGAGATTCACGTGATAAGCTAGATTCAAACTGGCCGTTCCGTTCCGCTAAGACCTCATAGGGCTGTAACATGTTTACTAACACGACGTCACGTAGAGCAAGCCTATTGGTTACGTTCCAGTTTTGCCTACCAGACATCCTGTAGAACAAGCCTGCCTATAGATGGTATGCAAACACGTGACTAAACTTCATTTTGTCGTCTGCTATACCTGACTTGTGAACAAGTTTCCGAATCGTCCATTCAGTTTCAACTGAAGAACAATCAGCAGCTAACCGCATGCTGGTCACCAGTTCCGGTTTGAAGCACGTCTGCTGTTGTTGTGTCGTCACGTGCATACCATCTATTGGTTAGTCTCCTTTGTTTTGCCTTCCAGTGACGTCAGAAGCTACAGCTCTATTCAGCGGCCTCTGCTATCTTCGTGCGGAGGCCGCTAAGTTTGCGGAATATCTGGAAAGAACAGATGTTCCGCAGCGGCTGCGAAGCTACAGCCAATTACAGGACAGCGTTTCCAGAGCATTGTTCTGACGTCATGCTTCTCCGGCATACGGTGTGATATCATTGGTGCATTTATTGTGGCAGCGCAAGCTCGCGCACGGACAGCCAACGTTTCAAAATCAAGGGCTTTCATATACGACGATCATCTACGCATTGTAAGAACTAAATGAAATATGACTGTAAGACGGCACTGAGAGTCGTAATTATTTTTTTTTTTTTTGCGCATGCGTGCGCTGGTAGATTGCAGCATGAGCACGCGCGGGAGCTGCTTGAATTGCTTACGCTACGTGTAGCCAGAGGCTAATCATTAAAACAGGGCCAAGTGTTTTCATTTGAGAGGCTTACGCAATTTCGCTGGCCTGCCCTTTGACGATGATAATTCTATAAGCGCTAAGACCATGTTCAAAACGCAAAAGGACGGTGAGGCAGAACGAAGTCTGAGTGGAACGGAACAGCCAGTATGAATCCATCTTACTGCCTGAAATGCTTACCTGTTCGAATGATTTAAGCCCGGACTGCTTTCCGATCCTGGTGATTTCTTCTAAAATAAATTCTTTAACTTCCTGCACAAAAAGAAAAGGAACGAAAATAAATCTTTTGAGATAGCATCACTCTAAGGTTTGACGCTCTCACACATAAGCGTCGCAATTTGCTGATTAATGTGGGGGGGGGCGGGGGAAAGGCCTGATATTTTTGTGCCCCTATACACAAGGTGGATTTTTAGAACAATATTATGTTGATTCAACAAACATTTGGTTGGCGCTATTTCAACCGAATAAGTTTGTTGGTTTTAAAAAAATGTTTGTTAAATTAACAGAATATTTCGTTGAATTAACAAGAATGTTTATGGATTCAAAAAAATATTTCTTTGAAATAGATGCCAAAATTTTGTCGAATCAACAAACTTTTTTTTCAGTGTATACCCAGACAGTACATAAGCTTAAATAAAGCTTGACATTTCTTTGACGTATTAATACAAGCTTGACAGTTCCATTCATTTTAAGCTTGCAACAACCTTGTAGAAGTCATTTGAACTGTCAAACTTGAATACAATTTGATTACTGCTCTATTTGGAAAGCCACATCCACATAACAAATAATTTATCATCAGTCATCAATGTACTTGACCATAGAATTAAAAAAAAGATTCTATATTTCCAAATATGGAAATTCTTCAAAATAAAATTCAATTATACTACGAAATTGATTTCAAAATCAGTCGTTTGTCTCGATTTTGGCCAGTATTGCCCAACATGAGTGTCATTCATCCCATGAAAAAATAAAAGAAACAGATCGGCATCGGCGAATACTGATCAATCTCGCCAAAAAACGGCGTGACAACCGTAATAGTCACTTCAAATTTTAGTCACACTTGCGCGAGGCAGATTGGCCGAATAGTTGACATAACAAGCTTGATTCAAGTTTGCTATGCCAAGCTAAATGCAAGCTGGGCAAGTGTAAACTTGAACATTTGATTCAAACTTATGCATTAAGCTTACACGCTTGAAATTTTCAAACTTAATTCAAGTTTATTGACTTGATAAATCAAGCTTGCTGCAAGTCTGGGTAATTAAAGTTCCAGTATAAACGGGATTCTGCAGCTGAAACGGGTGAACCGATTGACAACCCATTCGACGCATAAACAGTAAAGCGGGATGTGCACAAGGAAGATTTGTTTTCGAAAAATGTCCACCAGGTGGAGCTTTGCAGCGTCAATTCAGCTCAATAAAATGACCCAAATCAGTGAATAAATGTCCAAAAGCTGCTGAAAAAGTGTTGAAATCCTTTGTACATTTGAAACGAGCCCTTTCCTTCGTTAAGCTTGCTATATATTCATGCAAAGCACCATCTAGTGGACATTTCTTGAACTATTTTTTTTTTCGTTGAGCGTGTCTCAATAGTCTACGTACGAAATTTGGTTACAATACTGCCTATAGTTTTACCTGTAGAACCCTGTTTATCGGGGAAGTTTAATTATAGGCACCCTGTATAGCTGGCTCAATTTTTAAGCCCCTGTGCATAGCTCTAAACTCAATTTTTTGGCCTATTGGTCCACGGGTGGCAGAACGGAGCAACAGGCCGAACGGGGAGGGAAGAATGAGTTTTCTTCAGTTTCTTTCTACAGTTAAGATTCATAAAATTGGCGAAAGAAATAGAGATAACTGTTAAAAAATACCCCCACTTATAACCTGATGGTTATAAGTGGAGTCCCCATATGGGTCCCAAGGTACCCATATGGGGATTTTTTTCTTTCCCCTGTTAAAAGTGATCCTTTAAAATTTTTTTGTAGTTTTGATTTTTCATACATATGTGTCGATGCTTTCATTTTGAATAAATGATGCTAAAGCATGTGAATGTGCAAATCCTACACACTGACGCACACACTTTATTTTTGTTTGCCGTTTCATAAAAGAATGTTAGTGGAATTACCGAAGTCAAATTTGTTAATACATTTTGCTTATTTGCGAAATTCAAATTGCTGAGAAGAACTTATAGGACATCCTTTACCTTTAAAAGTGTATGGTCAGTCTTCCTTTATGGGTATTAACATTTTTTTACTACTGAAACTGTGATTAGGAATGAAGCTTTTATTCGAAAATGCGCTTTCTATTTATCATTTTGAAGTGTAATACGTTTAAAAAAAAATAATTATGAGATTGCTGTTTAATTTGACATGTGAGATTTTCCCCGGGTCTGAAGAGGATAAACTCGCAGACGTTTACGTATAAAACACTTTCGCAAACGATTTGTGTAACAGTTTTCAACAGAATCTTAATCGGGCGGTTACTACTTAACCTGTTACTTACTTAATATTTACTTATTACAATTGGGCACAGTGAAGCAGGGGCGTCTCCTGAGGGGGCTGTAATGTGATCCCCCGAAATGTGATCCTATACTTAGCTTACAATTTGATTCAAAGTGGATTCTGATGAGACACAAAAATAATATATATACAAATATTTAAAACGCGGTTTATATAACTGCGTTCACCTTGTGGACTGTCCCAATAACTTTTTAAATATGCAGATATAAAAGCCTTTTCTGCATGCTTCACAGCACATACGTCAAATACGGTGCAATGGAACTAGTACATAACTTTAAGAGACTATAATTTTTGTTAATTTTTAAAGCTTTATAATAAATTGTTTTGTTTTGAAACATCAAATATAAAATAAAATTATTAGTTCAAATGAGATTTACGTGAAAATTTTATTATTAATTCAGTGGAATTAGTTGCACTTATTACCACCAGATGGCAGCATCAGACTTATAAATCATTCATTTGTGAATTCAGCTTGGTCCATTTTCACAGCATCGCGTTTGCTTTTCCTTGTAGACCTCAGTGCCTTCTGTTGTGGCCATAGAATTCTGTTAGCAAAGCGTTAGAAACTGGTCTAGTGATCAAATAAATGGAAAATACTAGTACACCACTGTGGTATTGTTGGCCGTTTAGAGATACTTTACGTACGACACCACTGTGGTGTCGCCCGACGGCAGAGTGTCAATAATGATAAAAGTTCTTCCCCCAAATATGGGGTGAAGTTGCCCGACATAGCCATTTTCATATTGCTGCATGGATACGGGCGCTTCTCTTGCAGAAGGTCACCCGATCTGTCCATTCTGTCACCCATTCTGCCTTATGGTGTGACAGAATGCGGAACGCGCTTATAATTCCGATACCTTATTTGAAACCCAATTATCAACTTTAAATAGGCGCAATGGAACTCGTCAGGTCCTGATGATATTAAGAGGTCTGAAGGAAGATACCTTCACAATTCCACGCGTTCATTGGTATAAGATTTTCCACACAAGAGGGTTCAAGTACTGCTATCAATTGAAGCATAAAAATTACTAGCAGCAACCTTTCTTTTTCCTTTGAATTACCTTGTATGCGAAATAAATTGTTTTATAAAATAATCCTTTCTTAACGTTATCCGTTGTTACTAGAAAATGCACAGAAGTTTACTAAGTCTTCATAATTATTTACTATCAGGACAACAAAATTTAAACTTTCGACAGATGCGTATTTTCTCTTTCTTTTTACTGGTTTACGAAGTTGAATTTTTGAGTGGAGGTTTCAGTACGCATTCAAATGGAATGGATTCCGTTCTGAGCGATTGGATCTGATTAAGCGGCCATTTTATGATCCAATGATAATTTTAAGCGGCGGGTACTGTACACCCTCGTTTAGATTGTATTGCCGCCCATTGGAGAAATAGGTACTCACTCTGTTTTGGCATATTTTGCTCCATTCACCCGTAATGTCCCTCTCTCGGCACCACTGCAAGACGGACTCCATCTCAGGCACGACTATACCCACCACGCACGCCTGCGAAAAAGAAAAAAAGAAACCTGTTTATGCGAAATGCAACACATTAGAGAGGCTCATTTTAGTGATGTGTCGTACAAATGATTTCCATGTTAGATTATCACTATTCGAATGGTACTGGCGATTTCACTATTTGGATATCGCATAGAGATACGAATACCAGGAGGTGGCATTAGCTATCTTCAGCATTGAACGAAATGAAGTAACTTAGCGGGTCACAGTATGGCGGAACAATTAGTTTTGAGAGTTTTGATTGGAGCGGATACAAAAGAACCGCGTCTGAAGGAATCGGTCCTTCAGAGGACCGGATCCTCAAAAGGACTGACTTTACCCACCATTAGACTATACTTCCAGTTACTTGGTACGAGGTAGTAAAAGTTGTTAAAATTAACACGATTTCAGGAAATATTAAAATTGTTGGTACAACTGAAGGGAGAAAACTATCAGATAAGTAATGCCATCTCCTGGTATTCATATCTCTATGGGATATCGTACTTGCATATTATCCCGGCGGTCATTCCAGCCAAGCTATTTTTTCGTCCAATGTGCTGACAAACTGTTGCCAATCGTATTCCAAACCATCAATAATTCATGTGTCCGGCAATTATCTTGGCGAAGAATTGCTCGTCTTTGCGGACTGCTGAGATAATAAGTAAGTACCTTGGAGAGTAATCGCGGTTTTATATTCGAATAGTAACTGCGACTTCACTCTTCGAATAGAAATCGTGATTTACCATTCGAGTAGTAATATTGATTTTATGATTCGAATAGTAATTGCGATTTCATTCTTCGAATAATAATCGCAAGAATCACTATTTGGATAACAATCGCGATTTCACTTTTCGAATAGAAATCGTGATTTACTATTCGAGTGGTAATATTGATTTTGTGATTCGAAAAGTAATCGCGATTTCACTCTTCGAATAGAAATCGTGATTTACTATTCGAGTGGTAATACTGATTTTGTGATTCGAATAGTGATTTCGATTTCACTCTTCGAAAAATATTCGCAAGAATCACTATTTGGATAACAGTCGCGATTTCACCCTTCGAACAGAAATCTCGATTTCATCATTCGAATAGTAATACCGATTTTATCATTCGAATAGTAATCGCGATTTCACACTTCGAATGGTATTCGCGATTTCTATTCGAGTGTCGATTGCCATGTGCTATTCGAATGGTATGCACTGAGCGTTTGAACGGATTTTCCAAAATCGATTATCTTTTACTTCGTTTAATAATTGATTCATTCGAATGGTTTCATTCATTCAAGCCCATCGCTAGCTTTTCTACTGTCTCCGGGGAACAGCAATGCTTTTGCACGGACAAAACTGCCTTTACAATTCAAAGTTGTCGAACGAGCGGTTGAATAGTTTCAAATCAACCACATTGCCAAATTACTTTACTCTTTGCATACTAGCCTATCAAACAGAACAAATGTTTTTTTTTTGAGAAATCACGCCTGTTTATTAGGGCGGAGCGTAAAAAATTTTTTGATTTTGTTTTTGCCCTAGTGCTAAAAAGTTGTGTACTGGTGGGTAGGTCACATGCGCTAAATTTTAAGGAAAACAAAAAATATCTTCCGGTTCCAAAATGACCATGTTTTTTAACAGATTTTTATTATAAATGCTTTTTTCTACTGTTTTGTACGCAGCTCGTCATTTTGTTTATAAATAAAACTCAGAATTATAAATAAAATGTCAGAACTAGTACTCAGAATGAAAAACAAAAGGAAGTTACCACAAATAGATTGTAGTTAGTGAAATGCGTGCACAAACGTAGATGTTCTGCTGTTTTCACTGTCCAGTCACAATCAAGGTCTTCTTCATTTAGAGAGGGAATTCCATTTCATATTTTTATCCAAGAGTGTTTCTCTTTGATTTTGTTCTCGAGCTAGTGATTATTTTTTATAATCGTGCTTTCTAAATTAGTTAAAACTAGTTAAATATTAAAAATACTGTATGATTTAGCAATTATTTGAAAGAAAACAATAATGCAGAATAGAAGCAGTGTATTTTTTCAGTGTTGGGCGCTCCAACAGAATTAAGTTGTCATATTTTGCAAACATATAGGGATATAATGAAATATTATTTGTTGGTGCGAATTGATTTTAAAGAAAAGTTGAACAAAGCCAATCCAAGTACTTCAGAAACCGCAGATAAAGTTGCAGAGAGAATGGAAGAAATTTGGCGCACAGCATCTCTGCCATTTATTTAACGCCAACGTATAGTAGAGATGATTCGATCATACAATGAAAAATACAAGAACATAAAGAAATAGTTTGGTGTGAAAAATCTGACAACCTCAACTTTAGAAACGAAGCTTCTAAACCTCCCAGAAAGACCCTGAGAAGCTGTTCGACATTTCTTCCTGTAAATGTGTTTCATTTGATAAATGTTCTTGGCCAAATTCTAAAAGAGTTCATGAAATTGAAAAACCTCGTCTTATAGACCAAAGAATACTTAGGCAAATGTTCATAAGTGCAGTTGATTTAAAAGAAACTTTAAAAATGAGAAAGCGAGCCGATAGAAAGCAGAAAGACGCAGAACGAATGATTCTTAAAAGAAACGTTTCTTCATCTTCTACTCAGTCTAGGATCGCTACTCCTGATCAAGATTCTGATGAAGATTATCGTAATTCTGATAATGACATGGATTGTTTCAAGCCTTCCTCTCATACAGCCAGTTTGATACAATCTGAAAGGAAAAAGACACCACGATCAAACCGCGATACGCAGCACTTATAATAATTCCTCCAGCCTCATCTGAAACTCCAGTTCTATCACAAGCTATAGCTACTGCTGCGATATCAGAATTATCAGAATTATCTGCGATATCAGATTATCAGAATTACGATAATCTTCATCAGAATCTTGATCAGGAGTAGCGATCCTAGACTGAGTAGAAGATGAAGAAACGTTTCTTTTAAGAATCATTCGTTCTGCGTCTTTCTGCTTTCTATCGGCTCGCTTTCTCATTTTTAAAGTTTCTTTTAAATCAACTGCACTTATGAACATTTGCCTAAGTATTCTTTGGTCTATAAGACGAGGTTTTTCAATTTCATGAACTCTTTTAGAATTTGGCCAAGAACATTTATCAAATGAAACACATTTACAGGAAGAAATCTCGAACAGCTTCTCAGGGTCTTTCTGGGAGGTTATAAGCTTCGTTTCTAAAGTTGAGGTTGTCAGTTTTTTCACACCAAAATATTTCTTTATGTTCTTGTATTTTTCATTGCATGATAGAATCATCTCTACTATACGTTGGCGTTAAATAAATGGCACAGATGCCGTGCGCCAAATTTCTTCCATTCTCTCTACAACTTTATCTGCGGTTTCTGAAGTACTTGGATTGGCTTTGTTCAACTTTTCTTTAAAATCAATTCGCACCAACAAATAATATTTCATTATATCCCTATATGTTGGCAAAATATGACAACTTAACTCTCTTGGAGCGCCAAACACTGGAAAAATACACTGCTTCTATTCTGCATTATTGTTTTCTTTCAAATAATTGCTAAATCATACAGTATTATTAATATTTAACTAGTTTTAACTAATTTAGAATGCACGATTATAAAAAATAATCACTAGCTCGAGAACAAAAGCAAAGAGAAACACTCTTGAATAAAAACACGAAATGGAATTCCCCCTCTAAATGAAAGAGACCTTGATTGTGACTGGACAGTGAAAACAGCAGAACATTTACGTTTGAGCACGCATTACACTAACTACAATTTATTTGTGGTAACTTTCTTTTGTTTTTCATTCTGAGTACTAGTTCTGACATTTTATTCATAATTCTGAGTTTTATTTATAAACAAAATGACGAGCTGCGTACGAAACAATAGAAAAAAGCATTTATAATAAAAATCTGTTAGAAAACATGGTCATTTTGGAACCGGAAGACATTTTTTGTTTTCCTTAAAATTTTGCACACGTGACCTACCCACCAGTACACAACGTTTTAGCACTAGGGCAAAAACAATATCAAAAAAAATTTTTTTTACGCTCTGCGGCCCTACTGTTTATGTATACTTTTAAAATAAAAAGCATTTTTCATGCTATGTATTCAAAATTTGAAAAATCCAAACAGATTTCTAACTTAATGACTAATTAAAAGTTATTTTTTTTAATAGCTATACACATTAACTAATGCCTCATATGAATTAGGAAGTTTAACTAAACTAAAATGATCACTTCTATGTACATAGATTACCCAATTGATTAAAAAAAAAAACTCAGGTAAAAGCATCAGTAATAGACCCTTTATTTAAAAAATAAGAACAAGCACAATTGACCCCCTACAAACAACTGAAGAAATAATTTTTTATTTTTCCTTCTTCTTCACTCCCAGACAGCACATAAGCTTAAATCAGGCTGGACATTTCTTTGAATTGGACGTATTCATACAAGCTTGGCAGTTCAATTCATTTTAAGCTTGCAGCAAGCTTGGAGGTGACAAAAAAAATGAGTCAGCGAATATTTTCCCGCCTAATTTAAGTCATTTGAACTGTCAAGCTTGAATACAACTGGATGACCAGGGCCCGATTAAGGTACTTCGGGGCCCTAGGCACAGCATTATTTCGGGCTCCCCCAACTCCAACAATGACTATCAATGCGAAAACCGTTTCAAACTGAGTGAATTTTTGTTCGCGCATTACGTGATAACGACTAAAGCGAATGATATGAAATTGGGTCACATGATAGGTTGTTTCTCAACATAAAGTATAGGTGTCATATTTTTTTTACACATTTTTATTAGATTTTGAGATTTTGTGAAAATTCTCTCAAAATGCGGTTATATTTCTTGAAGTATCGCGTAATAACGATTTATACGAAATTTAGTGATATCATACTAGGTAGTTGCTAATCTTAATTTATAGGTGTTGAATTTTAAAAATATTTTGAGATTTTGTGAAAATCGTTTTAAAATGCTGAAATTTTTGTTCCAGCATCACGAAATAAAGACTGCAGGGAATGAAACGAAATTGGGTGACAGGATAAGTTGTCGCCCAACTTAAATTCTAGGCTTCCAATTTTTCAAAAATGTTGATTAGATTGAGATTTTGCGAAAATTATTTAAATGTGCGGAAATATTTGTTCGCGCATCCCATAATGACGGCTCAAGCGAATGAAATGAGATTATTTAGTGACTCTCTAACCTGTAGTATTTTAACAATCATAAAAATGATAACTTCGCTTTCTTTACTTTGGCAACCTACTCCATCCATTCTGTGTACGCCTACAATGCTGACGAAAGTTCTTGCTTTTTGGAAATTTACATTCAGTACTGACCCGTCAACGACGGGTACTTCAGCTAGTATATAATATAGCTGAAATTTATGCTGTTAAGATTAACATTTATTACTTTCCGAACATGTACCATGTAAGGAAAGTATTATAATCATGAAAAAATTCGACTTCGAGATTTTGGTGTTTTGACACGTTTTGAGGGCTTCTGAATCCATTTATGCTATTTTTACGAGATGTATGTATGTATGTGTGTGTGTGTGTGTGTGTGTGTATGTGTGTTTGTGTGTATGTGAGTGAACACGATAGCTCCTGAACGGAGCATTCGATTGAGCTCAAATTGGACATATATGTCATAAACCACCGTCGCAAGACCGGTATTGATTTGGGTGTGTATAGGACTTATAGTTTTTCTACAGGGCTACGACAAAGATTTCTTTTACATTATGGCCTATGGGGGGAATTTCTTGAAAGTGCGCTAGCGTTTAAACGGTAGATTCGATTGAGCTCAAATTGGGTATATATGTTATAAACCACCGTCGCAAGACCGGTATTGATTTTGGTGTGTATAGGACTTATAGTTTTTCTACAGGGCTACGACAAAGATTTCTCTTACATTATGGCCTATGGGGGGAAGTTCTTGAAAGTGCGCTAGCGTTTAAACGGTAGCTTCGACTGATCTGAAATTGGGTATATATGTTATAAATCACCATCTTAAGACCGGTATTGATTTTGGTGTGTATAAGACTTATAGCTTTTCTACAGGGCTATGACAAACATTTCTTTAATATTATGGCATAATGGCATATGGGGAGAAATTCTTGAAAGTACGCAAGCGTTTAAACGGTGCATTCGATTGAGTTTCAATTTGGTATATATGTTTGAATTATTCATCAATTAAAATTTATTTAAATGCTTGGTAATGGTCTTAATCATAAGTGTTCGGAAAGTCGAGTGGAGTCACTCCAGGTTTTTTTAAATTTTAAAATCATGATTTTTCCCATTTCTCGCTAAATATTAATTCTTAGTATATCTAAATGATTTATCTTCATTATGAATAAGAGCAATTCGAAGTTTCTAATTAAAGAATTATTCAAGTTATATCTTTCAAACACTTTTTTCTTCCCTTTTCTTAATTATAAAAAGTACCAAGGACGTACCCATGGGGGTGGTCCAGGGGGTCCGGACCCCTCCCGAAATTTCAATTTTTGTTAGCAAAATAATAATGATGAAGTTTTTTGTAGAAAATTCTCCCTTTTTCACCGTTTGGACCCCCTCCGAAATTTTTGGACCCTCCCCGAAATTTTTTTCTGGGTACGTCCCTGAAGTACTAAAAATCATGATTTACGATAGAATAAACTCGTGATAACTCGAAAAATACCCTCCCCCCCCCAAGTGGAAGTTTTTGTAAAAGCTTTAGTTTCGCTTCATGGTTGGAAAACTCATTGAATAATAATATAAACAAAAAACAACAAGGATCATTTTACTTTTTTCCTTTAACCCTTTAACGCGCAGTTTTCCCTCTCTGGGAACACCAAACTCTGACGTTTTGACTGTTGCCAGTCACGAAGAATAGATTTGATTTCTATAAAAATAGTTGCGGATGACATAGCTCCACGAGAATCCTTTACTTTTCAGCAGGTCATTTCCCGTAAAAAAATTGTCAGGATTGTTTTTAACAGCACTGACATCTGCTGAAAAATGGAAGAATGCGAGAACAGCTGGATAGATGGCCTAATGCTGAAAAAGGGGCAGCCGCGCCATCGCTCGACTTAACTACCAGCAAGATGGCGGACGATCGAAACGTTCATCGCGTGCCACAGATCTAGAGACCCCTTTTTTGACGACAGCTGGCTGTGCCCGGCACAGCCAGCTGCGTCAGCAATACGCAATGCGTACAGCTACAGCAATTTTAAAAAAAATTTAAATTTAAATTGTACAATATTCCTATTGCAGAAAATATTTTCAAATAGGTGATATCTGAATTTTTTGAGTGGGCAACTGCCCCCTTGTCCTTTGTCAGTTACACCTATGCTTAATACATGCATTAAAACCGACGTTTGCTATATCCTGAATTGCTATGCATGATTCTTATTTGCCTTTGAGTATGTAACTAATGTCTGGCTAATATAGTGAATCACTCGCGTCTAATTTACTCCTTTATAACTGAAAAAAAAAGACTACTGCGAGAAATGATTGCATTTTACTGGAATGGTTTAAAATGAAAACAGTCCATTATATAAGTGAGGTACAATGAATAAAGATAATCAACATCTGCAGCGGAAATACAACGCAACTCTATTCACTCCATTGAATCTCATTTGCACGACATAATATTTTAAAATAAATAAATAAACAGGCAACTCCTTAATAGACTACGTCTGAAAAACCAAGAAAGGAATTTTTTAATCAAAATCGGTGTTTGTTCTCCTTTTCTAAATTACAGCCATTTCTTCGGCATCTATTCTTTCTAGTTTCTCTCCCCCCCCCTTTTTTTTTTTTTCTTTCTTCTTTCTAGAGAGGATATGCTTCTTTCCACAAATGAGGAGGAATAGAATACGCCGGGCAAAAATAAATTAGATTGACAATCAGAAACCGCAAAAGTTTTCTTTCCCGTTCCAAGGCCAACAATAACAATGATGATATATTTCGCCATTACCGAAATCTTTATTTTTATTTTTAAAGACTGGGTGGCAATGAACGAAACCACGTGGTACCACATCCTCGGCAGCTATTGAGGGCAGCAAGTGACGTCTGTCTTCCGACCAAACCCATAGAAACCTGACTTTCATGGAACGTCTGCCATCCTAGCCTTATGTCATCCAGCCATGAATTGTGACGTAATGTTGGCCCTATAAAACGGGCGGCTGGAGGGCTGCATTTGCTATTGGCTCGCTTTTTACGATATGGCTCTCGTGGGTATAGTTTGCTCCCGTCTGGATTTGGGTGGACTGCGTAGGTGTACTCTGCTTGCTTGGCACTAGCAAGCTGATATTGCAGAGTAACACCCCATAAGCTGTTCAAATTCAAGAAATGCGTCCAATTCAGGAGGTTGAGATTTGTATGGGACCCTGTTAAGAGTCTAGTTGTTCCCTTGTGGGCAATTTGGACAACATCATGCTCTTCTGCACCAGAGTTCTCGACCCCTGAAATAAGTACGCACGAACCACAGAATGGTGCTACCATTCCTGGGGGGGTTCAACTGGTCAACATACATTGACAGTACCCCACCCGAGCCTTGTCGTGAGCGACTGCCAAGCAAAAGGCAATTATAAGAAAATGTGGGGATGATTCATCGGACAAATCCAAAATGGGTGTCCGATTCTCATCACATTATTTTCTTTCGAATCTTGAAAATCAGAACCACACACCACACTGGTCGGGGGTCCAACCCTCCGGTTGCCAGTTCGACTTCCCCCCCGTCCTGGCACGTAAAAGGCCCCACGTGTACGTGCTGCGCGCATGTACACGGGGGGTTTCGTGCCCGATCCGTGCGCCTGGCACGCCGCCGGATTCGTGTGCGTGCAGGACAGGTGTGCGTGCACGTGCCCCACTACCACCCGCCTTCCCGCAGTCTCCGTAGATGAGCTAGGTCTAGTAATTGTGGCTTAGGGAATAGTATTTTGAATGGAAAGTAGCTTGGAGATTCTCTGCATTCCAACCAGACTTCGTCCCGATTACAATATATCGACTGTAATCGATGACTAAAATAATATTTTACAAAAATGCTATGATAAAATTGCATTATTAACGAATACTGTAGATATTTGATTTCTTTAAGATCCAGATTACTGTTACTTTACAAGATTAACATTCACTAGTCATAATCTTTTTGGAAACTGATAGTAAACATAATCGCGCGTAATCCATATCGTTTCTTATAATCGATTACAGATGACAATGTAATCGCACGAAGTCTAATTCCAACGAACACTGTATTCCTGACCGCGCTATTCTGTTAATTAACTGAAAACAGGAAAAATATATGTTATTTTCCAATGAATTTTTTTACTTTCCGAACATGTACCATGTAAGGAAAGTACTATAATCATGAAAAAATTTGACTTCGAGATTTTGGTGCATTTACAGGGCCTTATTATCGCATGGGCAAATCGGGACTCTGCCCAGGGCCCCCGGCTCGAAAGGGCCCCCAATATCAAATGTTGTTCTGAAATATTTTTTTATATATCAAAATTTTATGAAAAATAAAACAAATTTCATAGATGGGGGCCCCCAAATTCACCAATGCCCGGGGCCCCTGTTGGTCATAATCAGGCTCTGTGCATTTACACGTTTTGAGGTCTTCTGAATTCATTTATACTATTTTTACGAGATGTGTGTGTGTGTGAACACGATAGCTCCAAAACGGGGCATTCGGTTGAGCTCCGATTGGGTATATATGTTATAAACCACCATCGTAAGACCGGTATGGATTTTGGTGTGCATAGGACTTATAGTTTTTCTACAGGGCTACGACAAAGATTTCTTTTACATTATGGCCTATGGGGGGGGAAATTCTTGAAAGTGCGCTAGCGTTTAAACGGTACATTCGATTGACCTCGAATTGGGTATACATGTTATAAACCACCATCGTAGGACCGGTATTGATTTTGGTGTGCATAGGACTTTTTCTACAGGGCTACGAGAAAGATTTCTTTAACATTATGGAGAGAAATTCTTGAAAGTGAGCTAGCGTTTAAACGGAACATTCGATTGAGCTTCAATTTGGGTATATGTTTGAATTATTCACCGATTAAAATTTATTTAAATGCTTGGTCATGATCTTAATCGTACGAGTTCGGAAAGTCGAGTGGAGTCACTCCAGATTTTTTTTTAAGTTCAAATGCAGTAAATGCGATGAATGTATGAGAATGATTAATTCAAATTTCAGTGATCGCAATACCTTACGATCTATTGAGAAATCACTCTCATATTTGCTGTTATTTAATTAAAATCATTAAAGTTCTAAAAGTTATAATCATTCCTCTTTTTATAAATATCGGTGAAGAGTATAATTTTTTCCTATATAAATATTAAAGTCTAAGAAAATAACATTTCAATTTTCTTAGACTTTAATATTTATAAAGAATTATTGTTATTTGTTGGAGGGCTAGTCCTTATAAATAAAAATGAAATTCTGTTTGTTTGTTTGTTTGTTTGTTTGTTTGTTTATTTGTTTGTTTATTTGTTTGTGGATTTGATTCGTATACAAATCCACAAAAATGGACCTATCAGCCTGAAATTTTGCACAGATATCTAAAATAATATAGAATAAACGATAGTCCACTTTAAAACTTTGAAAGTCCACCCGTTCCCGGAATTTAAGAGATTTTTTATGTTCTCCACGCAAGAAGCTTTCCGTAATTGTAACCCCTGTAGTGAAAAAAGTGTGAAATAAGGATCGTGGTTGCCATGTGTGGCGATTTTGCCGAATAAAATTTCGTTCGAATACAAATCCACAAAAATGGACCTATCGGCCTGAAATTTAGCACAGATATGTAAAATAATATAGAATAAATCGTAGTCCACTTTAAAACTTTGAAAGTCCACCCGTTCCCGGAATTTAAGAGATTTTTTATGCTATTCACGCAAAAAGCTTTCCGTAATTGTAACCCCTGTAGTGAAAAAAGTGTGAAATAAATATCGTGGTTGCCATGTGTGGCGATTTTGCCGAATAAAATGTTTTAAATTCTCAAGTAAAAATAAAAGAAGTAAAAATAAAAGAATAATAATGATTTTTTTTTGTTAGTTTATATTCGTAAGGTTATTTTTTTTTAAATTATAATATCGTGTGCATGGGAAATCAGAGCAGGAATGTAATGCTTTACACGCAAAACAATAAGAATTGAAGATTTCCGAGGCTAATAGGTAAATTATTTTAGTTTGGCGAAAAAATAAAATGGCTCAAATGCCGATTTTGTGAAAGTGAGTTCTAGCGGTTTGCACAGATTTCGGCTTGGCGCAATTTATTGAGAGCTTAAGGAAATAGATTTTTGAAAACAAGTGCAAAGGTTTTATTAGAATACAGCGTTAAATTTTAATGATCCGTGAAGAAATAATGCAGTTATTAAGGGATTTCAATTGATCTATCTCCAGAATTCTCGCCAAATGAGTACATTGATTTAAGTTGGGGGAATTCCGCCAAATTTCAGAAAATTGAAATCTTCTCATTTAGTACATCGGAGTAATGATGAATAAAACACGTTATAGTTGATAATTTTAAAAAATTCGGCTGTATTAAGGGATTCAACTTTTCAAATAAAGGCTTGCTTTACTTTTTCGCGGTCGAACCATTTCCCATATATTATTGCTGCTAAGTCAATGCTTCGAATGATTTCCTGAAAAAACGCTTGCAAAATGGCGTATGTTGGCACTTTGGCGAGGCTTAGATTTGAAACTGGATTTTATTCGAGACTGGGATATATAATGACACTGGTTATAGATAAAAATGAATGTTGGTATGAGTGTATGAGGTTGAAAAATTCCAGCACCGTTGAGCACCGTTGCACCATGAAATTTGTAGCACCTAAGTCTTTTAACATGGAGAAGCTTTTTATGCGATCCGTTTTCCTCTAACTTGCCACCAGGTGGCGCAGCAGAACGTCGAATTCTATTCCGTTTAGCCGTTTGCTATGCGAATATCGTCCAACCGATTTCGATGAAATTTGGTACACGCGAATATTAGAACACGGAGAATATTTTTCATTATCCATTTTGCTGTAACTTGCCGCTAAATGGCGCTGAAAAGCATCAAATTCTATACCGTTCGACCAATCGGCATAAAATTTTTTATACTTACACATTTGAGCACGAAGAATATATTCTAACTGCGTTCCTTTTGATTTTACTCACCACTAGATGACACTGCAATGCATTATTATTTTAACTCGCCATTAGATGACGCTGCAGCAGGCCAAATTCTTGACCATTCAAACGGTCGCTATGAAAATCCGTATACATAGCTATTTGAACAATGAGAATATTTTGGCGTTATCCATTTTTCTATAACTCGCCACTTGACGGCGCTGTAGCAAATCATTACTTTAATTAACTACTAGATGGCCCTGCAGTGTATCACTTCTTGACTGTGCAAATGATCGCTATGAAAATAGGTATACATAGATATTTGAACACGGGGAAGAGTTTGGCGCTATCCATTTTCCTATAACTTGCCACTAGATGTCGCGTCAACACATGAACTTCAGAACTGTCCAGCCGATAGTCATGAAAATTCGTATACATCGATATCTGAATGCGAAAAATATTTTCGCCGTATCCGTTTTGCTAAAACTCGCCACTAGATTGCGTTACGCCGCATGGTCTTCTGCACCGTACAAACGATTGCCTTGCAATTCGGTATGCATGATTATTGGACTCAATATAACGCGATATCCACTTTGCTATATCTGTTTATTACAATGTATAGTAATCACCACAAATCGTAATATCAAAAAGTCCATTCATTCCCGTGCGGAGAACGGGTACTTCAGCTAGTTATAAATAAAAACACTTCAACTATCTGCTAGATTTTACTTGAAAGATATTTTTCTATTGTGATTTTTAATGGTAATAAATTATGAACCATTCTGTATACTCCTACGATGCTGACGAAAGTTGTTGCTTTTTGGAAATTTGCATTCAGTACTAACCCGTCAACGGCGGGTACTTCAGCCAGCATTTTTTATACGATTTCCAAAAAGGAACAGCTTTAAAAAAACACTGGCAATGACTAAAATAGGGACGGGTAATCCGAGCACAATAGAGAGGTGGGAGATAAGACAATGAATCGTGTATTTCTGTGCGTTCCTTACCTTAAGGCTATCTCCGTGAATATGATTTCCAAAAAGGAACAGCTTTAAAAAAACACTGGCAATGACTAAAATAGGGACGGGTAATCCGAGCACAATACAATAAGAGAGGCGGGAGATGAGACAATGAATCCTGTGTTTGTGTGCGTTGCTTACCTTAAGGCTATCTCCGTGAACAAAGACTTGGGAAACGTAAGGACTCCGCAAATAGATGTTTTCTATTTTCTCCGGGGCTACATACTCTCCTTGTTGCAGCTTAAAGATATGTTTCTTCCGGTCCACTATGGACAGGGCACCATTCTGAAAGAGTTAAACAACAATCCTAATGAAAAAAAGCACACATAAAAGGAAAAAAAAAACAATACAATGTAGAGAAGATGTGTGACACACTTTGAAGGATTGGGCCCATCACCCGTTTCGCGAAGAGAGTGAGAAGAATTCTTATACTTACGGGCAGCCACATGCCGATGTCGCCCGTGTGGAGCCACCCGTCTTTGTCTACGGTGCTTTCAGTTTTCTCAGTATCTTTGAGATAGCCCTGGAATACTGTAAGCCCTTGGACACACACCTGCAACAAGAAGAAAACAAGGAAATAGATCACTTGAATGGCGTCCACCTCTTGACCGTTTTAAAAGGCCAGATGCAACGATCCGAAATGCAATAACAGGGCCGGCGAAGAAAATAAAGTGGATATTTCAATAATATTTGATAGTTAACCCTCTGAGGCGCAACCCTTTCCCAATGCCGAAAAAAGGGCAGCCGTTGCCATCGCTCGACTTTAACTACTCGCAGCTGGCTGTGCCGCACAGCCAGCTGCATCAAAAAAGGGTCTCTCGATCTGTGGCACGCGATGAACGTTTCCATCGTCCGCCCTCTTGCTGGTAGTTCAGTCGAACGACGGCAACGGATGCCCTTTTTTCAGCATTGGGAAAGGGTTAAGGAAAGATTCTGTCGAGAAACAGAAAGCTGAGTGTATACTCACTTCTCCTTTGCCCTCCGAGGCAAAGTAGTTCATGTCAGGCACATCGACCAATTTCACGCGGCAGCAAGGGATTGGAGGTCCCACATTGTCTGGAAAGAGAAAACAACACTAGAGCTACAGGGGTGGACATGGATTCATGAAATGACACTTTTTTAGAAAAATTATTGAACTATGCGTTCGAATTGGTTAAAATTTCACACGCTGCATGTTTTCCTATTAACAAATACCGTATTTACCGCGTATAAGTCGAGAAATTTTGGACAAAAAAGAGGCTTTAAAGTTGGGGGGTCGACTTATACGAGGGCCCTTAATTTTTAGTTATTTTTTTTTTTAATGAGAAGTCAAAAATGCCCTTTTATAAGACAAATGTTCTCTTCCTGCATTTCATAACACAATGACGTCTTTTCAGGTTGATTTTTATACCAGAAAGAATATAGCGATACAAAGATTTATTGGGTTGGCAACAAAGTAATTGCGTTTTCTTGTATAAAATTCAAGCAAATAAGTTTTCAACAAGTTTTTAATTACAGATAAGCTGTGCCTGAACATACGATTCCTATTTGTTACATTTTAAAGTAAGAATTTCACTGGCAGTATTTTTTTTTTCGTCCATAAAAGAGGGCCACCCTCCCCCTTTTTTCGCTTCTATCCTCCGTAGAGGACACTATTAAAAATGTCCTGAAATTCATTTTTAGGTATTCGTGACTGCTGTATTTTACAGAAAGAATTTCACGGATATCTCTTTATCTATTTGAGATCACGCGGGATATGTGAAAGGAACTTTTTGGCCCCTTACCCCCCCCTAAGATTACGAATTTTGGAAAATGCTCTGTGATCTAGCACCTATGTTGAAGAACTCACGTACGTGCCCAATTTCGCATCATTAACTTCAGTAGTTTTGGCCAGGCGAAATATTGACATACGGAAAAACGCAATTACTTTGTTGCCAACCCAATTAAAAGTGTATCATGTTGTAGTTCTTGTTGGATTGCGGCCCATGAGCTACGCGTGGACTCTAGGCCGAAGGGTTGGGTGCTCTCCCCCCCCCCCCCCCCGTGGAGGTCTTTCTAAGGGATCCTAATCCAATACGACCAAGAAATTTTTTAAATTGTTTGATGAGTCCGATATTGAATCGGATCTTGAATCAGTTTAACTTTGCATATTAGTATTTTGCCATATCATACTATCAGTAGCGTCCTATTATTATTATTATTATTCAGAGTTTAATTTTGTAGACTACTTTTGTATTGTTATTATCTTTATTATTGTATATTGAGTACTTTCTTTTGTTTTAGAGATGATTTTGAATAAATATATTTAAAAAAATTAGTTTCTTGATCGGGAGTCGATCCACGCGGGATTTAAAAAAAAAATCAAATTTTTTTATCAAGAAAGTGGGGGGGGGGGGGTCGACTTATACGCGGGTAAATACTGTACTTCTGCAAAGAAATTTTCACACATATTCATAAAGAGAAAAGAGTTGTTGTTTGTTAGTTTTTCAGTCTAAATAACGTGGAAATATATTTACGAAAATACACAGCTGTTCTTTGCTCTTTGGTCACTCATGATGCATTTGCCTGTGTATAGTGCCCGGAAATTGTACAAAATGTTATTCAGTCGAAAGATAGCAGTTTAAGTCCCATTTGTCACGATGGGTATAAACGGTGTACGCTGTCCGAGATTGAAAGAGGCAAAATCGATGTTTTTGTAAAATGTGGTCAATCTGTTCCTGTGTTAAATTAGTAAATTACTTAAAAGATCAGTTGATGTAACACATAATAATAGATTTCGGTAAACAATTTAGGAAAAATGGCAGTTCATGCTTGACTGAAAGAGATAGAAAGATTCTTCAAAGTGCGTTGCAAAATGGCTGCAGTTCAAAGCCGATTTGTACTGATTTATGTCCCACCGTCACTTCTAGTGGAGTTAGACAATTTTTAAGCTCTTCAGAGCATTTGACAGGGTTCAAAGGTGAAAGCTTCTCCAAAGTTGACATATCGTCACGAGCAACTGCGTTTGCAACATTGTGATAAATACAGTCGACTCCGGTTATAGTGAACCTCTGGGGACCGGCAAATTTCGTTCACTATAAGCAAAGTGTCACCCTATGAGCAAGGAATGCATTATATATATAAGTAAAATATAGTGTTTTATACCCGCACTGAATATGTGTGTCAATCAAACGTAATGAATCGCATTTATGTCTTATGACTCCTAAGTGTTACAATAATTTGGGAGATTCCATTCAATTAGCCGGAAAGTGCTATAGCCAACCAAGCAAGAGCGATCAGTGGTAATCCTTAACCTGTGCTTCTTTCTGGTAAGAATGAGAATGAAAAAAGTTGCATGTTTCTTCTTCATTGTAGAAGTGTGGGTGTCACGGGCTTTCATGCAGCGCCGAAAAAATGAGCTTATCTTTTAAGCACTGGGGGTATCGGAAAAATGGAGTACGGGGAGGAATACACCACAAGACTTGGGCTATTTTGCAAAGGAATCTAAAAGCTAAAGCAGTAAGTAAGCGTCGCTGCAATGAATAAATTCCTCGTTTCACAGTGGTCAAGAGTCTAGTGTGCTATTGTTCCCCTCTCCCCCTCGCAATGTTAGCCCGCAGACCTCAGCCTAGCTACTGACAATTCGCCTGTGTTTGGGAACAGATGCTTGATAATCTCTTTGTGTATTTATCGAATGCAATACAGACAACATTTTAAAATGCAGACATCGTAAAAATACATCTCCGCCCTTTCCAGAATTTTCGAAGTTCAGTTTTTAGGTTCACTATAACCGAAGTCATGTTCACTAAAACCGAAAAATGCTATGCACATTTCTAATGTGAGTGAATCGGGGCTAACGATTTGAGTTCACTATATCCGGGTTCACTATAACCGGAGTCAACTGTATATGGAAATGGGTCAGGAATGAAAGAACGTAACAGTTTTCTGCAGAGAAAAAAAAAATAAATTTAGAGGGTCCCGATGGTTTAAAGTACTGGTGGAAGGATCTCAGGAAAGAATCGCAATGTATCTTCTGTAGAAATTTTGGTAGTGGAGGTTCGATAGCTTCTCCAGCTATTGCTTATAATGCAAGGAGTAAAATCGGGGTTACGGTCAAATCTGGACAAACTATAGTGTGAGACATTCATAAAATTACGGTCGATACTCGACAACCTATATAGTAATCCATTGTCAAATTACGATCAATACTCGACAACTTAAGTTGTAATGCATTATCAAATTACGGTCAAATCTCGATAACCTATGAATGTCAGGTACAATCAAATTACGGTCAACACTCGATAACTTATGGGTACTGTGATTTTACGGGCGCACGTAGTTTGACGAGATTCTCTTGAAATTTTTTGCTGCCGAGAATTGCCCATAATTTAACAGTATTTTTTTCCACAGTGAACATCTCAATCTTAGAATATTACCTTTTACCATTTGCATGGCAAAATAATGGCTTCATCTTTATGCAGCATAATGCACGTATTCATGCTTCAAAATGACATTAGTAACAGGTTTGAAGAACTAAATATAGCTCTAATTATATTATTCTCTTAATAGTCCAGACCTTAACCCCGTTAGGAATATTTGGGCAGAGCTTGTTCGAAGGCTTTATGGAAGTGGACAACAATAGTCATCGATTACAGAACTGAGATCTTCAGTAAGTCAGAAGTGGACACATTAACTGATCAGAAATATAATCAAAATCTTATTTTATGCAGGAAGGATAGAATAAAAGAAAATTGGATGCAGAAAGGTGCCCTTACAAAATATTAGTCACATTTTATTTATAGATTTCACAAATCAAATTCCATGCATAAAATTCAACATGTTGAATATTTGTTTTTATTTATTAATGCGAATAATTTCTTGTTGTTTAAATTATTGGTTACGCATAACAGGAAATGTAAAACATTTTCAATAAATAAAGTTATTTCGGAAAAACTATGATTTCATAAATCAATTCCCATCACTATATGTATATTTATGTACCAAAATTACATGATTTTTTTCGAATTACACCGTTAACGCATCCTTGAATTTCCCATGTTGTCAAGTCTGTAGATTCAGATTGGATCACACGTTTCCATGGAAGTGGTAGATTGTCTTTTTACAAGGGGCATTCAAAAAGTAAGTTACACTTGTTCCTCCACGGATGGCAACATTGCGAAACAAGACCGAAGCTTAATCAGACGATAGTTCAGTTCCACGGCAACCAACGGTAGCCATTTCATTCGGATAGTGACAATCGTTGGTGAAGGAAACGACAATCATTGGTGACAATCGTTGACAATCGTTGGTGCGTACTGCGGCCCGCGGCCGCCAGACCTTCGTCCTAGTATAAAAGCTGAAACTTTCTCTGCGCATATCCCCCCCCCCCCCAATAGAGGTAGGAACCATCGGCCACTCTCAAGTTTGGAGGATCGTGGCTTTGGCAGGTAACAGGTGCCAAAGGTGTATAAAAATGGCAGAAAATTTTCCTCAAGAAGCTTCATTTTTTTATAGGTTCTTCTTCGCAATACTAGAAATCACTGGATCTCTTACCAGACACTTTTCCATCGTGGCAAACCCCATCGTGGCAGACAATCTCAAAGTCATGGGAAACGTCATTGTATGACGAGCGCGCTGCAGCATCGTCAGAAAGTTCAGAAGGAGCAGTCTAAAATGGGCTTGGCACTTTGTGACAGCTTGACGTGCTTCGTCGCGGGAGTTTACGAACACAACCGTTTTCCATGACTTTGAGGCTGTCTTGCGGGGGGTTTGCCACGATGGAAAAGTGTCTGGCAAGGGATCCAGTGATTTCTAGTATTGCGAAGAAGAACCTATTAAAAGAAATGAAGCTTTATGAAAGGACGAAAATGTTCTACCATTTTATACACCTTTGCCACCTGTTACCTGCCAAAGCCACGGTCCTCCGAACTTGAGAGTGGCCGATGGTTCCTACCTCTGTTGGGGGGTATGCGCAGAGAAAGTTTCAGTTTTTATACTAGGACGAAGGTCTGACGGTCGCTGTCTCTTAGACTAGAAGCTTACTCCAACGTTGAAGTACGCGGGACACTACGTTTTTGTGGGCAGAACGCTCCAAAGCAAAGGCATGGTCCTCTTGCATGACAATGCAAGACCTCACGAGGCACGCACAACACAGGATTTCGCTCGCAGCTTTGGATGGGAGGTCTGGCAGCATCCACCGTACAGTCCCGAACTGGCACCCCTTGGAGTAAGCTTCCACTTGACGCGGCATTTCCTTCTCGTACGGAAGGAAACGAACGATCGGACGATCGTTTCCTTCACCAACGATTGTCACTATCCGAATGAAATGGCTACCGTTGGAAGCCGTGGAACTGAACGATCGTCCGATAAAAGCTTCGGACTTGTTTCGCAATGTTGCCATCCGTGGAGGAACAAGTGTAACTTACTTTTTTGAATGCCCCTTGTACTTAGATCAGATGACCTCACGAAGAAAGAAAGTAGTGTTTACGGCTGTACTATTGCATTGGCCCGAGGGAAGGTACCATTTTGATTTTTGTCCATTTTAAAAAATCATGCAGTTTAGTGTCTCAATGTGCATTATCAAGACTAACAAAGATGAGTGAACAAAATAAAAAAAACTGGACGCCAACAGGGGCAGCCCCGAGTCCATCTTACCCACGCTGATGTCACCGGGGGTGGTGAGAGTGCAGGGAGCCACGCATTCTGTCTGGCCGTACCCGACGACAATCTGAAACGAGAAAGTCAAATCATGACACACGCATTGATTGGAAGAAACTCTTTCCCAGACAAACAGTTCTAAAATGAAATTCAAGCACTTTTCATCCACTGACTTAGGTTTCTCGAGGTCGGTACGGTTTATACGTTTTCACGCATGGCCATTGCTATCACTTTTCGGGGAGGGGGTGGGGGCAAGGGATGTCGATACACTGTCAAGTCAATTATTGATTTTTTCCAGCATATTTATTTTTTTATCAACTATATTACCAACTTCTTACTTTTGGCAACTGAGTTCATGTCATTTCGCCAATTGAACCAGAAATAGAAAGTAAATAATAATTTTCGTTAATTTTTTTTTTTTTTGCCAAGTTTAACAGAATTTGTAAGTGTTAAAGGGGGAAAGGGTACCCCCCCTCCTATAGCAAGGGCCCTGCATGCACGGGAGTTACCCTACGGGCATTTTTGAACGAAATTTAAAAAAAAAATTCTTGAGCACATTTTGTGTAGAGTCCATGTTTCGAAATAAGATTTTTGAAGATTTTGTAAAAAAAAAAATTATTCAGCTCACGGCAAAATCTTAAATTGCCGTAATAACGGTCTATTGCAGGTATAGTCTTTTTCGCGCTTAGCTTAAAAAATTATTGATTCAGTAATACAGTGAGAAGAACAACAACAACAAAAAAAAAACTCTTCAGTTTTACTTTTAGCGTTCTGTAACTTCAATGTAACCTTAAAAAACTACTCAAATAATAAAATTTTTTGAAATACTCGCAATTAAAATGACCACCAGCACTGTCAAGCATCGCGGCTACTTGGGATTTGCCGTGGCTCATTTCGAGCCCTGACATAAACCATATACCACGATTGGAAATTCCCACGCCTGACTGAGTTGCAACAAAACCAGTTAAAATTTCAACAAGTACTGAAATGAAACAACTAACGTATAATGTAGCAAAACTAAAATTTCTAGTTTTAATTGCCATCCATTTCAAGTATATTTTTTAATCTTCTGGACTGGTCAACAAGTCCCAGTGTAAATGGTCTTCAATACTTGCTACAGGGAGGGTCGTGAATGATCTCAGTGCTTTAGGCGAAGTATATAATGATCTTCACATTTCATTCGAAAATGTTCAAACCATTGTAACATTTCATTCAGTCATATCATCTACATTTAAGGCGGAAAAACGAAGATAAATAGCATTTAGTATAAGTAGGGTCGAAACCTCAGAATGGCATGCTCTACTGATTATCAGAGTGTGTAAAGGCTCATTGGCGCTTGTTACTTTGGATATTTATCTAGGAGGAATTATCCCAAGTGATAAGTGTAGACTGCCTTTCAGTTTCGTTGGCGCCAAAAGGTAAGCTACAAGACGACGAAAGACCTGGAGCCCTCTCTGACTCTCTTTAAGAGCTGTTTCCCCGACCAAGAGTGAAGTCTCCGTGAAAAATGGAAGCAAACGATTCGTCCATTTCCTCCGCCCCATCCACAATGGAATCGTGAGCCTCCTACTTGATAGGGCCTGCGCGCTCTCAACAGTGACAGTGCATGCGAGGTGAAACCGCCGAACTGTAGGGCAACATGCAAACAAGGACGATCCCTCTGAATGACTGGGAGGGATTTGCTTTGGTCGTGCATCAAGAGTGATATAGTATAAATACCGCTTTACTTAAAAGGTAGAGAAACAAGTCAATCTCTTTGTTTAGAGGAAAGAGTAAAAGGTGGAATGAGATGATTCGCCCATTTCCTCCGCCTCATCCACAATGAAATCGTGAGCGTCCAACTTGATAGGGCCTTTGCACTCTCATCAGTGACAGTGCACGCGAGGTGAAACCGCCGAACTGTTTGGCAATATGCAAATCAGAACGATACCTGTGAATGACTGGGAGGGATTTGCTTTGATCCTACATCAGGAGTGATCTAGTTTAAATACCGCTTTACCTAAAAGCTAGAGAAATGAGTCAATCTCTTTGTTTAGAGGAAAGAGTAAAAGGTGTAATGAGATGTACTCACCACGCATCCCAGTGCGCAGCGCAGGAACGTGAGGACGTGTCCGGCAATAGGTGCGGAGCCCACCACCAGGAGGCGCAGCCTCCCGCCCAGCTTGTCTTGGATGGGCTTGAGAACGGTCCAGTCCCAAATACTGTTGTTGCGAATGATGTCCCTGCAACGAGAAGAGATCATTCAGTTTCGGAACCGGGTTAACGCCGTAGCTCGAAATTAAGACTTTGGCACTGGCAGTCAAAAATGCTCCATTCAGCTTAGGATAACATTTTAAATTTTCGCATTAACAGACGATGGCAGGGGTAGTGTTTTGACTTAAAAAAAAAAGCTGATGTGGACACTAGAGATGAGACGGGCTCAGCCCGATCCCGGGCACGAACAGGGCTCGGGCTCAGTCATTCACGATTGTGTTCGGACTCGAAAAATGTCTCCTTCATTGAACAGACTCCTTGCAAACAGATTTTAACCCTTTGAGGCGCAACCCTTTCCCAAACACAGCCAGCTGTCGTCAAGTAAGGGGTCTCTCGATCTGTGGCACGCGATGAACGTTTCGATCGTCCACCCTCCTGCGGGTCGTTCAGTCGAGCGATGGCAACGGCTGCCCTTTTTTCAACATTGGGAAAGGGTTGCGCCTCAAAGGTTTAATTGGCACAAACGGCAACATTGAGGATATTCCATCTGTGAAGTCATTGGCTTTTATGGATCTATTAGCCGGCATTTCGGGCTCGGGATCCGACTTCAATCACATCGCTCTTTCTCGGGCGAGTTCGAAAAAGTCCTCGGGTTCAGGATTTAAAAAATGAACCCGAACTCATGTTTAGTGAACACACACAACGACTTTCTGGCACGCCTGTTAAATCGAAAATATTTTCAATGCACTTCATCCAAACTTATTGCATTTCAAACTGAGATAAAATGCTTCAATAAAACAAAGTTCGAGCTATTTCCATTAAAGGGATATCGCCAAGCTAGGTTCAGTTATAAAAAAATCGCTTTTTGGTGCTTAAACTGGGCGAAACTGCGCCAAAAGCCGCCAAGTTCGGCGATAGTTTGAGATAGTTTGGGTACAGCCGAAACAGCGATGGACCCCAGAAATTAAATGAATGGAAGGCATCCATAGACCTGAATGCATCGTAAGTCTTTTGGGTGACCCCGAGAATAAATGACCCATGTCCATTGCAATAAAAAAAAAATCAATATTTTTGTCAGATCGCCAATGGAGCATTCCAGATGTGTAACAAACTGAGAATTATTTATCAATGCCCATTTTAGACAATTTTTCATATCACATTTTGAGATCATCCAGGTTTTTATGTAAAATTTGCAACATTCCTCGACTATCATTTTTTTTCTTCTTTTCTTTCTTTCGTCAAAATCAATTTCCCTGTTTGTTTCAGGTTTTCCAAACTTTCCTTGACTAGTGGCAGCCTTTTTAATATTTAACCCTTTGAGGCGCAATCCTTTCCCAATGCTGAAAAAGGGCAGCCGTTGCCATCGCTCGACTGAACGACCCGCAAGAGGGCGGTCGATCGAAACGCACAGTCTCTGGATCTGTGGCACGCGATGAACGTTTCGATCGTCCACCCTCTTGCGGGTCGTGAACTCGAGCGATGGCCACGGCTGCCCTTTTTCAGCATGGGGCCCTCTATCCAGCTGTTATCGCATTCTTCCATTTTTCAGCAGATGTCAGTGCTGTTAAAAAGAATCTTTTTACGGGAAAGGACGTGCTCAAAAGTAAATGATTCTCGTGGAGCTCTGTCACCCGCCACTATTTTTATAGAAATCCAATCTATTGTTCGTGGCTGGCAACAGTCAAAATGTCAGTTTTGGTGTTCCCAGAGCGGGAACACTGCGCGTTAAAGGGTTAAGAACAGTCTCGGATGAATGAGGTCTCATTTGAAGGATATTTCGAATTTTATTTCCGTGCTCTCGTAACTTTAAATGGAGTCAAACAATTTAGCAAACTTAATATTTCAATTTCCAATAACACAGGAAGAGTGGGAAGGGGGAAAGGGGTGTGTATAACGTGATTTTGTCTTACTTTTCGATCTCCGATTTCTTGCTCTCTATCGCCATGTTGAGGAGCATCTTTTTGATTTTGCTGGATTTGGCTTCTTCTTGGATCTGGAAACGAAGTACGAAAGATAAGACAAAACGCATTCATCATACGACGTTTTCTAATAGTAGGTAAGAACATTATTAACAGATGGAACCCACCTTATTGGACACCTCGATAAAACCCCCTTTTTGATTTCCAAACAAGTACCGTCTAAGGAAGTGATTGCAATCACGAAAAAATCTGGAGTGACTCCACTCGACTTTCCGAACACTTACGATTAAGATCATGACCCAGCTTTTCAATCCATTTGAATCGATGAATCATTGTATACCCAATGGATGCTCAATCGAATGCTCCGCTTAAACGCTAAGCCCACTTTCAAGAATGTCTCCCCATAGGCCATCCTGTAAAAGAAATCTGGGTCGTAGCCCTGTAGAAAAACCATAAGTCCTAGACACACCCAAATCAATACCGGTCTTGCGACGGTCATTTGTAACCTGTATACCCAATTGGAGCTCCATCGAATGTACCTTTAAACGATAGCGTACTTTCAAGAATTCCCCCGTAGGCCATTAATGTAAAAGAAATTTTTGTCGTAGCCCTGTAGAAAAACGATAAGTCCTAGACACACCCCAATCAATACCGGTCTTGCGACGGTCGTTTATAACATGTATACCCAATGGGAGCTCCATCGAATGTACCTTTAAACGATAGCGTACTTTCAAGAATTCCCCCGTAGGCCATTAATGTAAAAGAAATTTTTTGTCGTAGCCCTGTCGAAAAACGATAAGTCCTATACACACCCAAATCCATACTGGTCTTGCGACGGTGGTTTATAACCTATATACCTAATTGGAGCTCCGTCGAATGTCCCGTTGAGGAGCTATCGTGTTCACTCACATACACACATACATCTCGCATCTCGTAAAAATAGCATAAATGAATTCAGAAGACCTCCAAACGTGTCCATACACCCCAATCTCGATGTCTAATTTTTCATGATGACAATACTTTCCTTAAATGGTTCATGTTCGGAAAGTCGACTTTCAGATTTGAATGTAATCGCATGATTTGAGGTCTCCTTAATTCATTTAAGCTCTTTTTACGGTAATGTATGTGTGTGTGCATGTCAGTGAACACGATAGCTCCTAAGCGGTGCTTTCGATGGAGCTCAAATTGGGTTTAGATGTTATAGACCACCGTCACACAACCGGTATTGATTTTGGTGTGCATAGGACTCATAGTTGTTTTACAGGCCTGCAAAAGAGAATGCTTATTCATTACGGCCTATGGATTAAAATTCTTGATATTGTACTAGAGTTTAAGTTGAGCATTCGATGGAGCGCAAATTTGGTATGTCTATTATACGTCACGATTGCATGACCTGAATAGAGTTTGGTATGTCTACAACTTATAGTTTGTTCACAGCATTGGAAAAGTAATTCTTATGCATTGCGGCCTATGGACGGACATCCTTTCAAATGAGCTAGTGTCTAAAGGGTGCATTCGATGTTCAAGTTGGGTATGTATATTGTAGATCATCATCACACAACATGCACAGATTTTGCTGTGTATTGGAAATAAATTTTTGACAGGGCAACCAATGAGAGTTTTTTTTTTACATTATGGTTTATGGACGGAAATTTCTGAAAGTGCGCTAGTGTCTATGGGTACATTCGATTGAGCTCAAATTGGGTATGTATATTATAGGTTGCGGTCTCATTTTCTCATAGTTTTTGGTGAGAGTAGAGCTGATAGTTAGTTCTCAGGCTTGCAAAAAGTGATTCTTATATATTACGGCTTAAGGACGTAAATCATTTAAAGAGAACTTGTGTCTAAAGGGCGCATTCTATTGACATCAAAATAGTGCATTCAAACTACTTCGAATTGGGTATGGATATTATACGTTACCGTCACACAGCTTGTATGAATTTTGGTGCGTGTAGGGCTTACAGTTTTTGTACAGGACTGCAAAAAAAAAAAAAAACAACCCCTATGTCTTGTGGTCTACTGACAGAGATTCTTAAAAGTACGCTAGTGCTTATTGGGTGCATTCGATTCAGCCCAATTTACGTGTGCATAGGGCAATATCTTACATACATATTTAGAGGTGTGTGTAGGGCTTATATTTTTTTTTTACAAGACTGCAAAAAAATCTTTGCACAATGCCACTTATGCACTCTAATTACACCGGTAAAAAAAAAAAAAATTGAGGGGGGGGGGGTGTTCTCTCATTCTTAAATTCTGATTCTAGACATTGAAAAACACTTCCATTTTCATTTTTAGTTCTTAAAGTTTGCTTTTGTCTGATGGACGTCGATCAGTCTATTTTAATTTATTTCATAAACGAACGATGGCAGCACTTTGATTCACCCGAAAGTAAACTGTATTATTAGTTGTAACTATTATTTGTATAGTATTGCTTGTAGTATTATTTGTAGTATTATTTGTAATATTATTATTTGTTTGTATTATAATTTGCCCATACGAACATAAAAGAAATACGAAAAATATTCACTTTTGGACATTCATTTCTTATTATTTTACATTGATAGGTTATTGTTTATCACACATCTTGAATAAAAAAGACTTTTATATCCAGCAAAAACTTTTCCGATCGTAATTTTGAGTAGTGGAATTATAAAGAAAATTTAAAAATCAGTAATTTTTGGCAAAATTTTGAAAAATTGCTTTATTTTCTACATAAGCAAACTTTCATTAAAATTTTTTTTGACGTAATACGAATTGTTTGACTAGCTGCACACCCGTATTTATTGGCAGGGAAAGAATCCAATATTTTTGTTCCTCATAGTACTGAAATTATTTCAGTCGCAAAAAATACGAAATTCCTCAATATAAAACTTTACCTTTCAGATAATAATTTGGGATGATATACTGGATGATTCAAAATACAGTAGAATCTCCCTGTAACGAACTCGCTTGGTTCCAGTTAAGGGTGTATGTCGAAAAAAAAAGAACTCTGTTTTGAGTCTTGGTACACAAATTCAAATAAACTAATAGCACCAGGGTCTCCAAAAAAATTCCAGAGGGTTCTTCCTAAGTTGCTTGACACACTGCCATAAGTGGAAATGCTGTGGCGTTTGCGACATTTTCAGAAAAAATTCTTAAACATGGATCGGAGCGGCAAGATTTTTCGTAGAGTGACACGCTTTGCGAAAATATCCGATTTTTAAGAATTTTTTCTAAAAGTTTTGAAACGGATACAGATAGATCGTTTATTTCAGTATGTAGTATAGCTTGTAATGAGATAGTTTCAAAATGTTGAAGTGCTTGGCATCATTAGTTTATTTGTAATTATGTATCAAAATCACATAATTTTTTCGAACAACACCGTTAAAAAAATTCGCTATAGAGGAAATTTCTTTGTACAGAGAGACTACAGATTTTTGCAGTTATTTCAGTAAATATTAAAAACTTTTAGATAATTCAATGTTTAAAAATATTTATTTATGATTTTCAATTAAAAAAATTCGTTGTATTATAAATTTGTTAAACTTATGTGTTCTTACTTTTCAATGAATAAACGAAATGATCAAAAGTAAACACAATTGTCTAATTGCGAGAATGAAATATGTATTCATACATACGTTTATTTTACTTGAAAAATTCCGTTATTTTACGCTGCTTGGAATTCCGCGATATTGAATTTTTGTAAAAATTTTCACACATTTTAAAAGTGTTCTGAAAATAGAGTCAAGCACATTTTCTTTCGTTTGTAAACCTCTTTCAATGGTTTCGAATGATTGTAGCATTTTGGGTAGGATGTGGTTTTTGACTGGTTATCTCTGAAATAACCAATGCCAGGTAGTTTCATCAGGTGGTCTCTGCGAATGGAATGCTCAAAAATTACAAATTTTCTTCAAAAATGTCAATAAATCTCAATGATGAGTCAGAAAAAGTTCGTTATAGAGAGGCAAGCACTTCGTTGTAATGAGGTAGTTGTCGGAGGTTGATTAGGAGAACTTTCCCTCAGCCGTACACTGTAAAAAAAATTCAGAAACGTTTCAGCTATCTGTAAGGCAACTTTTTTCGTAATTGTTTCTCATAAAGCGTGAGAAACATTTATGATAGGTTTTGTGGAAAAAAGAACGTTTCAGATTTGTGTCTGAAAAGTTTCCGGCAAAACAATGATATTGCAATTTTACAACAATTTCTGTTGTATATCTGATAGATTTCAGATAATGTCATGAAACGTTTCGAAATTTTTTTAGAGTGTATTATATGATGTATAGTGGTTTAAAAATATCCATGAGACCTGAAGATATAGAAAAACAGGAAGATGACTCGAATTCTGAAAAGCTACTTTTATTGGAGGTATCAGCAAAACAGTCTTAAAGGAAAGAACTTTAATTAGGTACAGTGCATTGCTTTAGTAGAAAATAACAGCAGGCAGTGATCTAATCATTCCGGCCACCGCCGTGTCGGAGTCCCATAAAAAAAAAGAACACAACCTCCTCTGACGAAGAGCAAACGAGGAGTCTGTTAAAAACTTCCTACAAAACTGCCAGCTCTTTAGAGGTTGGCGAGAAAAATATGAGCCATTCATAAGACACTGGCCACGTGACAACAACTGTCCCGTAGGCATTATAAATATAAAAATTTGAAACAAACGGATTAAATGATTATCGCCAAGACAGAAGTGCCAGAATTTGGCGAGTGCCAATACAAAAGCCCACAACCCCCGTGAGAAAGCAAAGACGGACGACAGGGAGGCACCAAGAACTTACACAGCATATGCTAAAGCGAAATTAATTTAGAATAAAAACCGCAAATGCGAACAAAAAACAAACGCGCACTTATCAAGCAGAAAAGCAAAGTGGAGAGAGAAATTGATACGGAATACGAAATTTTGATTTTGAAAGACGAAACTTAGGAACATTTTTTTAAGACACGAAAAATATGTGAACTTCGTCACAGTTGTATTTAGAGTATTTTTTAAAATTACTTACGCCTTAGAGTTACACACTTAAACCCAAAGAGCGAAAAACACGATACATTGCGGAGCGATCCGTTTCCATGGAAACCTACCAGTATTTCCGCAAATGTGCTCTTTAAGTAGTCTTTTTTCTGAGAATTCCCCCCCCCTCGCCTCGTCTTTTTTCTGAGAATTCCCCCTCCTCGCTACATCTTTTTTCTGAGAATTCCCCTACTCGCTTATTGTTATATTTCGCTCCGCTCTTGTGATCGAAAAACGCTCCTGAAGGAGAAGCGCACTTTTGAAAACTGTGCCCAAAGTCGCTCCGACTGATCGAATTTCGCTCGTTTGGTTTAAGCGTGTACGTTCCGATTCAATATTTCGTAATTCGTTGTAGGGAGACTCTACTGTAGATGTTACAGCAATTATCTTCTTAAATTGTAAGTGATCGACACATACTTTCAATAAGAGAAGTTCCATCCAATAAGGAGTCACTTTCAAATAGGGCATTTGTTTTACACTGGGCTGTATTATACAAATTAATAAAACTCGATGTTATTAGGAGTGTATGTGAGTGGGGCGGGCGTGTGTCGTACCTTGTCGTACATCCTGTTGAGGAGTCGAGGCACGCAGGGTATGACGGTGGGCCTGAGGGTTCTGAAATCTTCGCTCAGGTTTCGAATATCGCCCTGGAAGAAGCCCACTTTGCCTCCGGACATGTAAATGCCCACCTGCAAATAGAACGTGACACTCACTGCATCGTCACGCAATCCACAAACACTTAGATAAAAGCAAACAAACATAAAATAAAACTTCAAATTATTTCACCACAACGAAAAAACTCCAATGATCCGAATCAATTGGAACCAGACCCAATTCTGATCATCAGAAATTCGGATAATTGGATTTTTCCCGAAAAAAGGAATTAGTATGTATTTGAATTAATTACTGTATGTATGTTGAAAATGGGAGAAAAATGCCTCTTTTTTGTATGCAACGGACAAAAAGACTATTTGACCAACAGAACATGATCCGGAAACAAGTGGTCATTTTCTAATTTTATTATAATGTATTTTTTACACCCGTACTGTTTTAGCATTAGAGTGTACAATGCATTGGGTAGTCGATTTCACCGCACAGTAGTCGCACCTAGACTTTCACAATGAAAAACTGGCAAAAAAAGTGCGAATATTACAAATTGAATGCTCAAAAATTAGAAATTTTCTTCAAAAATGGCAAAA
This sequence comes from Cheiracanthium punctorium, assembly GCA_038373885.1. NCBI lineage: Eukaryota > Metazoa > Arthropoda > Arachnida > Araneae > Cheiracanthiidae > Cheiracanthium > Cheiracanthium punctorium. The sequence continues at coordinate 202,607 of JAWZYV010012486.1, forward strand.
AATCTCAATAAAATACGATGTATCGTGACTATTACGTGAGTAAACACGGTAATCGTTTTCTTTTTTTTTTTCTTTTACGATTGGCCGTACATATATATATAAATTTTGTCTGTATTTCGAATTCTCAGGCTCCCCAAAATTTTAATTCATACTATAAAATTCGGTACCTTTTTCTTACGTGACTGTGTAATTTATTGTATAGGTCTATAGCCCATATTTGAGGAATAAAAGCCGAATACAGTGCCTCAGGGACACATTGTATATTCCACATTCAAAATCATTGAATGTCGAAAATTCGGTCACTTATAACTTTCAAAACGGATAGGGGGTGGTCTTTTTAACAGCTCCCCGTAATTAGAGGCATGGAAAATATGTCTCCCAACATTAAACACTGGAATGAGTGATACACAGTACGAAAAGTATTATATAATAGACCCCCTCCCCCATAACACGGTACATACGTTCCGTGCAATAGGAATCCGTGTTGCACGGGGCCTGAGTGCAAACTGCGAGGTTCAATTGCTGCAAAACTTATTGGCGCACCTTAGAATAGAAACACAGGGATGACCAGTGTTGCCATTCAAAAGTTATATTCATGACTGGAACACCTGTCTCATTGGACAGTGTTGCAAGAGTCTCTTTGAATGAGTTATACGGAAACGATTGCCATTTTTTTCGCCGTGTTCTACGAATCCGTGTTGTATGGACCCGTGTTATAGGGCGGGTCCACTGTACAGGACATTGCCGCAAATGAAGGAACCATCTTACCTGGCAACAGCGTTCAAACATGTGAGCTAGTGGCAAAAATGAGAGCATGGTATCACTACTGCCAGGAGCTGTTTCACCCTGCAAAAAAAAAAAAAAAACACAAGAGGAATTTAACAACACAACCATACATCTGAGATGAGTTCGCAATTTACAGTGGCAAAATCAGATGCTATAGAATGGTAATATTACTAAGCCCGCTGATACGGAACGTGCACAAGGTTGTCCGAAAAGATGTTATTTAGATGGTCAATACAACAGTACCTGAAATACTCGAACCGCTTATTTGAAGAAACCTTACAAATCGGCTCATAGCGCTTTGTATAAAAGTGGAAAAAAAAAAAAAAACTGTTTTTAGAAGAGAACAAGGTTTCACAAGCAAAACAATCATTTCAGACTTCTGTGGAGACGTATAAAGCGGCTTCAAAGGAAGGAACTTTCATCTAAGCCCGTGTCTACCTTCAATACTAGGTTTTTGAGGAAAGCTCGTTTTCATCAAAACAGAGACAGCATTTCTCAAATCAGCGTTTCGTTGAGCAGGGACTGCATCGGATAAGAGTTGATCTTTGGTGGAGCCAGCGCGGTCACCCGATCTATCTCCCTGTGATTTTTGGCTTCGGGGAATGACTAAGAAAAGCTTGTCTGTTACGAGACCTACAGCCATGAATGACCTTCTTTCAGAGAAATATAACAACAGAGCTACGGCGTGTATGGTAGAAAAACAACAGCTTTGTTCGTATGTTCTGAAAATACACTTCTTTCCTATTTAATAGGTAACATCGTTGTTCGTGTATTCTTAAAATACACTTCTTTCCTATTTAATAGGTAACATCGTTGTTCGTATATTCTTAAAATACACTTCTTTCCTATTTAATAGGTAACATCGTTGTTCGTATATTCTTAAAATACACTTCTTTCCTATTTAATAGGTAATATCACTGTTAGTGTATTCTTAAAATGCACTTCTCTCCTATTTAATAGGTAACATCTTTCTGAACAACCCTGTATAAACGTCTCGGCTTCGAATAGACGCATCCAACTGACTGAATACGCACACACAGATTATTTTAACCATTGTGGTACCATCGCTGACAGCTTTTCCCAACTGACGTTGCAACGAGTCGAATTCGAAGCAACCCGTGCCTGAATATCAAAGCGTTTGGGGTTGAATATTTGTAATTAAGTTCGATTCTTAATTAAAAAGGGCGCTTCATTTGTGTCAAGACTGCTCACATATGATTTTCAGTTTTTAGCCTATGCCTGCTGCAACAGATAAATTCCTGACATGAACTGTATGATCAATTGATAATTCTTTTTTCCATGAATATTTAGCCATGGCCTTTTGAAACAATGACTCATGACTTCTCTGGTTCGTATACATGATTCTTAAAGAACTGCAAAACAAAAGTAATTACATGAGCAATACATATTGATTTCCGTTAAGAGCCGCATTTAAATATGTAAATACCTACTATAAAACGATTGAATCGATCAAAATGTGCGACATGTACTGGTAAAAGTAGGTGACAAGTATTGTGGGACTTAATGGAGAAAGTTTGCAAGAGAAATATGTCAATAAAACTTTGATGGTCGAATGGGCCAACGCTTTTTCTTTTTATTCTACTGCTCCGCTATTATTTTCGTGGTCTCGGGCCAGCGGACCACCTTTAATTTCGAGCACTGCCTACATATATACCCTACATATTTACCGAACTTTTGACGGGTGCGTCAAAAGTTCGTGCAAATTTTAAAAAGTCATTAAAAAAGAACAATTGATGATAAAGTGCGGTTTGCACGAATGGCGTCAGATAGAGGGTGGATTTTTTAAGAACAAAACAAAAAAAAAAGTTCAAAAAATGACCGATAGGTGGATCTGCTATGCATACACCAAGATGATTTATGCAAATCAGGCTGTCAATCAAGCACTTAAATGCACGTGGACTGTTCAATTGATGCCAATATCATGCTGTTGTTTCAGGATAAAGCGTTGATCATTAAGCTCTTTTATAAGAATGATGAATCAGCAACAAACGTACTGAGTAAATTTCGCGCTACAAAATAAATCTTTGAAAAGACAGAATTGTGTTGGTATTGTGTTTCTGTTCATTTTATTTTAATGCATACCTCATTTGCATTAATTTGTTTCACATAATCAACATCAGCGCCACCCATCGGCCATTTTTGAATTAATTTTTTTTTGTTGTTGTTGTTCTTTAAAAAAAAATCACCCACTTTCTGATGCCATTCGTGCGAACCGGGCATTTTTTATCATTTGCCCTTTTTTAATGATTTTTTAAAGTTTGCACGAACTTTTGGCGTACCCGGTATATATAGGAAACTGGTCGCAAAAGGTTTAACCCACTGACTTGAAACACGGGGCCTGTTCGTACACGCCCAGCCAGTGGTACCCGTTCAACTAGTTTTAGGCTATCTTAAACTGATTTTGTAAACCTAAAAAAAAAAAAGCAGTTGAACGTCGTTTTTAAAGTTACCTGAATTCAGAAAGTTAAAAAAGGACATCAGCTGAGACGGGCGCCCGTTGATTCAGTTTTCGATAGTCTGTCTACAGTTCCTCCGAGAAATTCATGTAAACAAACCCATCGTCTAGGCAACGAAGCTCAATAAACTCGTTCTTGAACTCGAAACTAAAGAATCCCTCATCACAACTGTTGCCGTTTTTGTACAGTTTTTACACGAAAACGACTGGATGATTCTATAAACAAAGCATTTTATGGACAGGAATATTAACGGCGCGTATTTCGAAAAAAAAACATGTAATTTTGAGTCATAAATACAAAGGGGGAAAAACCTAATTGCGTCAAGCACTTCGAGGTTTTTTAGAATGCCTCTTTACAAGCTGTACTACTATTACTTGCCGGAATAAACGATAAATATATAGCAGCTACGAAATTCATATAATATATTCTTAAACATCGAAACATTTGCAGAAGGAATTACTCTTCAAAAAATATTTCTGTGCCTTTCGATGTTCAAGAATATTTTCTGAAAGTTTCGTAAAGGCAGTTAATTAGTTTCGTCCCCCCCCCTCCCGATTTATTGCAGAGTGTATAAAGAATCACTATGGACTGTATTGCATCCCTGGTGCAGTTAGTTTAATCTTTGCAAGTTTTGTTTCTTCGACATACCCCCCTTAACCCTTCAATGCGCTGTCATCGCGCCGTGAAACCACCTCTTCCCAACGCTTTCAACTGTTTCTCTCAAATAAATAGGATTAAACCAACGCCCCCTTGAGAGGAAAGCCGCGGCGCTTACTTGTGACGTCACACCGAGTAGGTAAAGCAAAGCGTTTCCATTGGGTTTCTCCTGTCTCCCGCGGTGCGGGAGAGAGGAGAAACCCAATGGAAACGCTTTACTTTACCGACTCGGTGTGACGTCACAAGTAAGCGCCGCGGCTTTCCTCTCAAGGGGGCGTTGGTTAAACTGTCCCAACGCCGAAAAAGTACACCCGTTGCCCAAGGATGTATTTAAGGAGGGAGATCCAGAGTATCTGGGCCCCCTCCGAAATTTTGATTTTTGTTTTCAAAATGATAATGATATAGTCTTTTTGTGAAAAATTTCGCTTTTTTACCGTTTGGACCCCCCCTTCGAAATTTTTGGGCCCCCTCCATAATGTTTTTTTTGGATACGTTCTTGCCGTTGCCATCGCTCGAGTTCACTGCCAGCAACTATACAGTCGATCGTCGCCTGCTCCAGACAAAGTCCTTTTTTTTGACACAGCCGGCTGTGTCAAAAAAAGACCTCGAGCTCTGTAGCACGTGACGGGAGATTCGATCGACCACCCCGTTGCAGGTAGTTAACTCGAGCGATGGCAACTGAACGGATGCACTTTTTTGGCATTGGGCACTCTATTGCTGTTCTACAATATAGATGTGAAAATGGTTGAGCTTTAAGACCACGCTGTATGAAACACGAGTATACTCACTAGCTGCAACATGACCGCGCTAACGTTGGCAATGATGCTCTTGTGGGTCAGCATCACCCCTTTGGGGCTCCCCGTGGTGCCACTCGTGTAGCAGACGGCGGCCAGAGACTCGGGCTTCGGGGGCTGGAAAAGGGAAAAAAAAACACAACACAAGTCAGTGATGGAGTTCCTGTTATTGTCATATCTTGTGAGAAGATGGTTTTTCCGAGTTTCTAGGGGGCGAGTCAAATGAAATTGAGCCAACCACAACCCCCCCACCCCCTGCACAAGAATGGTTCGGTCCATCCTCTGCGACGCACACGCATAGCACAGAGACATCCCTCATTTATGAAAGTGACGCTAAAGTGTTAGGTTAACCCTTTGAGGCGCAACCCTTTCCCAATGCTGAAAAAAGGGCAGCCGTTGCCATCTCTCAACTACCAGCAAGATGGCGGACGATCGAAACGTTCATCGTGTGCCACAGATCGAGAGACCCTTTTTTGACGACAGCTGGCTGTGCTCGCGCACAGCCAGCTGTGCGTCCTAAAAGGGGTCTCTCGATCTGTGGCACGCGATGAACGTTTCGATCGTCCGCCATCTTGCTGGTAGTTAAGTCGAGAGATGGCAACGGCTGCCCTTTTTTCAGCATTGGGCAATCTATCCAGCTGTTCTCGCGTTCTTCCATTTTTCGGCAGATGTCAGTGGTGTTAAAAAGAATCGTGACCATTTTTTTACGGGAAAGGACGTGCTAAAAAGTAAAGGATTCTCGTGGAGCTATGTCACCCGCAACTATTTTTATAGAAATCCAATCTATTCTTCGTGACCTTCAACAGTCAAAACGTCAACAGTTTGGTGGTCTCAGAGCGAAACCACTGCGCGTTAAAGGGTTAAAGTTCTCTAAGGCGCTCATACAATGGGTTGAAGACGGTAGCATGACATAATGGACGCTCCAAAGGAGGAACAGCGTGGTGTGGTCACGTTTTTGACAGCTGCAGGTGTTTCCCAACAAGAAATCAGTCGCCGTAAGACTGCCGTGTACGGTGAACATTGCATTTCATTGGCCACTGTGAAGCGTTGGAGCAAACGGTTCAGAGAAGGACATGAAAGTTGCAAAGGCGATCCAAGACTAGGCCAAAGACACCTCGCAATCAGCTCCCGACACAATTGCTCAGGTGGATGAGCTGATTCGACAAAGCCATTCAGCTCAGATGGGTCGCCATGCGACTTTCACATTTTCGAGAAACTGAAAAAGCATCTAAGGCAGGGATGGGCAAACTACGGCCCGCGGGTGGAATTTTAATGAGCTGGGTCGACGGAAATTTAAAGAATATATATTTATATATTATATATCTATATTAAGAATTATGAAGATGGCTTGAAACAAAGTGCATTTTGAGTTCGAACGCAGATTTCAAGATTTCAGTGCCATTCAAACGGAACTGGATATTTTGACCATGCCTTTCATCGTCCATTGTGAAGCAGTGAGGTCCGATTGGCAGCGTGAATGAATTGAATTGCAATCTAACCATCCTCTCAAGCAGTTGTTTCTAAATAGGCCAAAGTTAGAGTTTTACAAATCCTTATCGAAAGTCAGTTTCCCAAATTGAATATCTCACGCCCAGAAAATCATTGCTATGTTTGCTTCATCTTATATATGTGAACAAGTGCTTTCAACTATGAACCTTAGAGAGAATTCTTTCCGAAGTAGACTGACAGATGAGCATTGAGCCTCGTTCCTTAGAATCAGTGCATCTCACTTTGAACCTCAATATAAGGAACTTTTAAAAATGAAATCGCAATTTCATACATCTCATTAACCTATTTAAATTGTAATACTTGTATATTGTTCTTGAAATTTTAGAAAAATTTATCTTGGCCCGCGACCGAAAAAGTTTGCCCATCCCTGATCTAAGGGTACCAGATTCGTTCCAGACGCCGCCGCGAAGGAGTCAGTTACAAACTTTTTGAATCAGCAGCCTACGGAGTTTTATGAGACAGGAATCATGCGACTCGCTTGCCAATGTCAGACCAATGTCTCAATGTTCATGGAGACTACTTTTAAATAAAGTACTCTGCTTGCCATATATTCGCTTTGGCTCACTTTCATTTGACTCGCCCTCGTAGAACCAACACCTCCCAGATATAGAAAAGCCTCACAACCCCTACGTCACCAAGCTTTGACGTCATCATTAGGCCAACATTTAAAAGTTTTATTTTCGTAAAATAAAACTATTAAAAATTTCTGGTGAATGGACCCATGAATAGCAAATGTTTTAATAATTTGAGATACAAAATATAATTTTAAGACAAATGGCAAATTTTAATCATGACTCATTAGATAATAGGATAAGGGAGTAGTGTTAGGATGACCGTTAGGATCGCTCCACGCTGCTCGATTTCCAATGTTAACATAATTGAAACTTAGTTTGGATACCACAAATCCCAGCAAGCAGCTATGGAGAGTGTCCACTCAAACAGTATATCTCCTTCATCTAATAACCATATGGGTTCAATGCCAAAGATAGGAATCACCTACAGGGCTAAAGCTTTAAAAGAACAGACACCAGAGAGCTCTGATTGACTCAAGGGGGCTGACGCAAGTGCGGCTTCGGATGATCTGCCGACGATACCGGAAGTAATGGGTTTCGTGGAAATGACGTAACACATGCGAAAGAGTTGTGAAAACTATTTAGAATTGCATGAAAATTCAGAGAGTATTTTTACAGTAAGTTAATGTTTTGTTTGTTATACATTTATATATTTTAATTTTCCGACTAGAGAACTGTAGAAATGAATTCAGTTTCGCTGAATGGTTGAAATGAACACTGGATTCCGTTATTACGGAAACTGTAGATGTTAAAGAAATGGAATATGAAATTGCTTAAGTAAGGAAAAATGAAATGTACTGATTCATTTTCATTGATGAAATAATTAATCATAATTAATCATAATTATTCAAATTATTGATGTATTATCATTTGATGAAAATAAATAATTTTGCCGTAGGATGATTGCTGTTTGTATTAGCCGTTTGTAAAATACAGCCACACATGCGCACTTGCTTTAGCCTCTTGTGCCAATCAGAGTCCTCTGGTGTCGGAATTTTAAAACTTTTTTTTTTGTGCTATGAAGATACCTATCCCTAAGTATCGATCCATGCTAGAAGCCTTAGTCACGTTTCTTAAGGAAAAATGCCAACAACATTTATCTCAATTTCAACAATAAAAGCATTTTCAATACAAACAGTCACAGAGGAAGAAAAAAAAAAGGAGGAAAGTGTCAACTTACTATCATTTTCTGGGGATGAGCTTTTCCTATTTCCTGAAAAGAAAAATTAACAAGAGTGAGTGTTCAACCAAGATACAGAATAGACAGAAAATTAATTCTTGTTTTAGTGGGATTGCGAAATACTATACTAAGCCCTTCTTCCCGGCAGAACATCTGCATACTGGTGAAATTCGTTAGGAACGGTGAATGTAGATGGCGCTGCCATGAAACGAATTATGTTTCTGAATGAAAATAATTGATTGAAGTAAACAAATACTACTCTTAACACCCGTCGCCAAATAAGAAGTTTTATAAGTTTGTAGCCTTTGTCAATTTTTGTGTGTCTGGACTAAAAAATGGATCGATTTCATTATAGTTTATTTGTTTATTTTTAATTAGGAGCTGTTTAAATCAGAGTTGCTTCAGTTGTTTGATTAATATGCAAGTAAAACTCTTAATTTAGCCTGTGAATCGTAGCCACCAAACAGTTGAGGAGATTTTAACCCTTTCAGAACAGCTGCCGAGTTTTGCGGAATTTATTGCCGAGTGGAAAAGGGCGAATTACGCTGGAAAACGGCAGACTTTCAAAGCTAACCCTAATTAAGATAAAAGTCTTTAAAATGACATTGCATTCTATATTAATTATTTTAAACAACATAAATAAAGTATACGAAATTGCGCTCTACATTTGGTTTATACTCGCGACGTTTCAATGAAGTCACGTGAGTGACAAACTAATGGACATCCTTTTTGCGTAGGTGTCCCTATTGTTTTCCTATCGTATACAACGCAGAAAAGATAAGGAAAGATACATCCGTTTTACTAATCGCTTTAAAACATAAAAATATGCCGAGAAAATCAAAGTACTTTCTTAACCCATTCAAAATATCTAACAACTTGAATACTTTTTATGAATGTTGAAAATCAGTTATTTTCCCAGTGAAATACTGGGCGATCGAAATTAAGCAACCCAATTTTAAAGTCGTCTACAGATGAAACTATTGTTGAGAAAGTTGTGTAGAATATAATGAAGGTATGGGGATTTGTTTGAGCGAATAAAAAAATTTAGTTCAAGTACTCGCCACCAGGGAGCTTTTGAAATGAATTACACACTTGAATGGCCCCCTTGATTCCTATTTCCATGCGACTTTTGACTTTGGTACGTCGTGATCATCCAAGAACTTTGCCTGATCTGTGAAAGCTGTCTTTAAGACAGCCTTTCCCAGCATGTTCGTAACATTTCGCCTAAAAAAATTGGTCAGCTGCGGAACAGGCTCTCTTACGATTCTAGATGGTGTTGTTTTTCATCCCCACCGGCCTAGCGGAGCTAGAGTAGGTCCATGAGGCTATTCACCCTCAGAAAATCGAACAACAAAACCGGATCGCGCAGGAAATCCTCCTTTGAAAAATCCGCACAATTGAGCAGGTGGGCTGGACTAGCAGCACTGGAGAGACCTTTTGGTGATGCTCGAATTTCATGCATCTTAGGTGGCCACTGATAAATCTGGTGAACGCAGTCTGATCACATCTATCATCCCTGAGTGCTACCCGGACCATCCCTAGAGTTCCAGTTGTGAGTCTTCCAGACTAACTGAACACTTCTATCTCTAATGGAATGAATTTCCGAGAAGGTTAAGTGACAAATTCTTCGGTAAAGGCTCAGATGTGCCTATCTTTGAGAGGGAGTCAGCGATTTCATTCTTATAAATTCCCACATGGGACGGAATCCATTGCAAGTAAATGTCTCGTTTCTCAGAGATGCTGCAAGGTCGCCGTTCCAGGTCTATCGCCCACTCTGTGCCAAGCACTTAGGTACTGGATAGAGCTCCTGCTACCTCGGCCAGGATCCAAATGGAGACAGTCCTCGAAAATCTCAAGTCCACTTCAATTGCGTTCAGTCCTGCTTCAATAACTAGAGGCTCCGACCGGAAAACAGAGCAAGAATCCTGATTTCTCAACTTAATGTTGACAACATTGTCAGGGCTCCTGATGAAAACTCCACTTCCAGCACAATCTCGATCATCCATGCTACCATCCGTATATATTTGGAGGCCATCCTCTATGATGGTGCCTAATTATCTCAAGAGCCAGCTGCCGCAGCAATTCAGTAATGTCTGAAGATTTATTTGTGCAAGATAACAAATACGGTTGGAATTGTACTCTCGGCATCCCTCGCAAGGGATCAACACCAAAAGTGTGGCTCGACATCTTGGTAAACTGCATTTAGAGAGATTACACGTGAAAAAGGGCTATCTCTTTTTGCAATAGATAATTAGCAATTCTATGTTGAGCCCCATAAGCAAGTAATTTAGTCGACTGTGATGGCCGCCCTGTTGAACATGTTTTGGTGGAATAATAATTGTGAACTATCATAAATGTGCCATTCATTTAAAAAATTCGCCTCCTGTTGGCAAACAGTTGAACTCGTTTTTCGCTCCAACACATTCCCATACCTTCATAATGTCCTACGCAAAATTTCCCACCATTATCAACACCTGTAGACAACTTTAGAATTGAGCCATTTAGTTTCGGACGACCTGTACATTATGAGAACCCAAAGCTGTGACGCGGAGGGAGGGACTTGCCACAGAGATGCTACCGCAGTCGAAATACTCTATAGCTTAGACCTGAAAGTGGTGAAAATGACTTTAATTCTATTTCAAAAGCTAGTTTTAGTTAAGATTTGAAGCACTAAAACTTGCGAGCATTTAAACAAAAATGTCTTCCAACCAAGACCAATGTGGAAGACATTTGGTCTTGGAAACTGGCCTTGGAAACCAAGGCCAATGTGGCTTGGAACATATAGGGCATTTAGACGGGCCAAGCAACCACGTGGGTGGTGGAGGCAGCCCCTCTCTGCTAGAGAGCTTGAAGCTTTCGTAAGGTATTTCTGTAGTAGGAACCCGATTTCGAGCATTCAAAAACGGTATTCAAGTTGTCGGATAATGTAATGGGTTAAGCAAAGCTTCGAATTTGACTTTACAATTTTGTTTTGAAGTGATTAAAAATAATTATAAACCGATGTTTCTAATATACTTTTTCTGGTAAAATAAAACTTGTGAAAAAAACACACATAAAAGGTTACTTCAAGGTGTAACGATCGTTTCGACCAAAAATTCGTTCGGTTTTCGTCAGAGAAACCCTTCCGTCATACAGAGCAGAAGGAACTTCAAAAGATAAACAATCAAGCATGTTGCCAAAAGGAAACAAGAAAAGGCGGGAAAAACCAAGGAGAGGGGGAAAAGGGAGTGGGGAAGGGATACAAATAAAAGAAAATAAGGACAAACAAAAATATGTTTGTCTGACGGAGACCGAACGAATTTTCAGTCGAAACGATCGTTACGCCTTGAAGTAACCTTTTATGTATGTTTTTTTCACAACGTTTTTATTTATTTTATCTTTTAGCACGAGTTTTTTGAGTGTTTATTTTCATCCTTTTTCTGGGTTGAATACGATAAGAATACAACGGGAGAATCTGCGCAGAAGGGATGCGCAATCGGCAGTCACTCAGATGACGACATTGAAACGTCACGTCGAAATGGTCCGAGAGTGAACTATAACGCCTTACCTCCATGTCCTGGAAGGAGAGCAGGTCCAGGTCTAGTTCCTTGGCCTTGGCTCGGGCCTCTTCCGAGATGGGCTCCACCTGCACAATGATCCTGAGGGTGGGCATTTCGCTCTTGTCGTTCATGAGGGCGAGGCTACGCTCCTCTATATCACAGATCACAATGGACATTTCGGCTGCCAAAACACAACCACACAGTCAATTTTATTTCTGTTAAAAAAGCCGTAACTCTAGCATTACATAAGCCGTTATTTGTTTACAATACAGGTACTATAAATCGATTTGGATCATGACAGCTTTGTTTGTTTTCCAGACATGTAGTTTCAGCGGAACCAAAGTATGAGGGCAAATATTTTCCAGCGATAACCGCACCAAGTACTAGGGAGTTTGTGCAGAGCAGTTGCGCTTACCGTAAGGCTAATGCTAACCATTGAGCGAACCTCCACGTAAACTGCGCATGCGTACGAATAATCGGAAGGTAATGTCAAACAATCGTAATTTTAGCGTGATTGATTGCAGTAAACCTTATTCATAAACAAGATGGCAGACAACCGAGTGAAATTTAACACTCCTAAATATAATGTGAATAAATATAGCCGACAAAGGGACTAGATTTCTGTAAAAGTTTACTTATTAATGCTACAGGATTTTTTAGCTCGAAATCTTGACGAAAATAGCATTGAATGCCTTTCTTTATTGAATTTCGTATACATACCTCAAGTTCTTGGATTGAATCAATTATTCTTTTGGTATCGCCATCTGCTGGCATGAAAATAATTTTTTCCCTGGAATTATATTGTCCCGTATTTGCAGTGCATTGCTTTTAGAAAATATCTTATAAAATTTTAAACAGAATAAATTTATAGAATGAATGAAATCGTCAGACCTAGTTATAATCGTCAGAATAGTTATAAACAAATTAAAACAATTTTTAATTTTAAACAAATTAATAATTAAAATAAATCATCAATTTGGATAACTTTAGGAAAATACAGTTAAATTTTTAACGAAATTAATCTTTAGAATTAATAGAATCCCCGTAAACAAATTTTTCTTCAAATGCAGTAAGAACCACTGGACACAAATCCTAGGGCATACATACGGTATATAAAAACTTATAGACGAAATAAAAATAGATATAGACGAATTAAAAATCTCGGTTTTCATAATTATTTTATTAAAAATCCCAAGGTTTGTAAACAAACCTAGATTCTTAACAAAATAATTCTTGACGAACTAAAAATCCAGGTTTGTTTACAAGTAGTGATCGCAGTGGGTTAAACAATTTATAAATATTTTATGAGATTCTAACTATTTAGCAACTATCTTTTCGAGGAACTGATAAGGCGTATCAAATACTGTCAAATTCTTCGGAACTCATGACCTCCTAATGCAGCGATTTCAAATTCCTCAAATCAATCCTCTATCTTTTTTTATGCCTGACGAATGCTTACGGGAGCAAGAGAGACAAACGTTATGCAAAATGCCTCCTTCTGAAGTAGTTCTGATACCGTACACTTTATACGTGCGCATGCGCTCTACTGTCCTGTGACGTTTAGCGTTGACGTTACCGTGAATGAATCCGGTATGCACAATTTACCACTTCATGATTTCGTTTCGCTGGGAATATGTGGATGGGAAGCAAACAAAGCGGCAATGAAATAAATACTCAGCGATTTAAAGTCATGTAAAGTTTTACTGAAAGACAGTTATTGCAGTCAAACCCCGTTAGTACACCATTCTATCCCACTTTAACCCTTTAACGCGGAGTGTTCCCGCTCTGGGAACACCCAACTCTGACGTTTTCACTGTTGCCAATCACGAAGAATAGATTTCATTTCTATCAAAATAGTTGCGGGTGACGTAGCTCTACGAGAATCTTTACTTTTTAGCACGTCATTTCCCGTCAAAAAAGGATCACGATTCTTTTGAACAGCACTGACCTCTGCTGAAAAATGTAAGAATGCGACAACAGCTGGATCGATGGCCCCATGCTGAAAAAAGGGCAGCCGTTGCCATCGCTCGATTGAACGGCCAGCAAGAGGGCGGACGAACGAAACGTTCATCGCGTGCCACAGATCGAGAGACCCTTTTTTGACGACAGCTGACTGTGCCGGTACAGCCAGCTGTCGTCAAAGAAGAGTCTCTAGATACTAAGGTGTACATATTAAAACGCATACGAAATTCTAAATGTTTCTATGATAAGTGTGACTATCATTACCCATGTGACTATCATTACCAACATTATAATTTATATCAATGAGTAGAATAATAATTTAAATTAATGAAAAGGAAGACAAAGTAAGGAAATTATAAGTAAAGATGGCGTGTACTATTTATAATTTAGCTCTACAATTCGTCCTATTTATTCTGCCATCGTAAAATTTATTGATAAGGCAACCCTCTTTGTCAGGAAAAATGCGGAAAGTCATGCTCAAGAAAAATGAAGCGCTATCGGAATTTTGACAAGAAAGAGATTGTTTGAACGAGCGACAGTTGCACCCATGCAAAATAGCTATTAGTCGAATTGAGGTAAGTTATCTTGCTCACCCCCTTGGAAATATGCTACCGCTGGCCCTTTGCGAGGCCAAAAAAACATCATTGGGTCCGTCCATCGCTATAGGGGGCCCTTCCAAAACATGCTACCACTGGCCCTTTGCGAGACGCAAAAAAACATCACTGGGTCCGGCCATCGCTGTAGGGGCCCCCCCCTTGAAAATAGTCTACAGCTGGCCCTTTGCGAGACCGCAGTGCATCCCTATAATTGTCTCCCTGTCCTCCATTTCGCGGGTGCAACTCGCCCGTGGATAAAATTCAATTGCGGTGCAAGTCGCCCTTTTTTCTCCCATCGCTCGGTGCAACTAATCCATTCCCTCGAGTTTATGTGGCACTCTTAAAAGTGACGTCTTAAGTGGAATGGTTGAAAAAATAGCGACGCAATAAGCGGAGTGCGGGAGAAAAGGCGTATTAAAAAGATCGGGGCTTCTGAAAGAGTATTTACAAAGAGTATTCCATAAAAACTGAGAGCTATTTTTTTTACGTAGTGGCAACACCGTGAAACTAAAAGATAGAAGTGCAGGCGATTTTTTCAAACTGTTAACTGTACGTTTATACAAAATTCTAAACGAAGCAGACGATTTTATTTTCCTAGTTCCGTGCTTGTTTAAAGAACTGTTTTATTTTCCCTACAGAAATGGAGATGAGTGATTCAGAGATAAAAAACGAAATGCGTTGTGCCATAAAATTTTGCTATCGTTTGGGCAAAACAGCTCCAGAAACAGTTAAGTTAAGAAAGAAGCTAACAAAGACAAATGTTTTGGTGAGTGTACGATTTTTAGATGGCATGGTAATTTCAAGAAAGGCCGATAATGCTCATACCGATAATCAGGATAATGCTCACCCGCATGTCGCTACTTCTGTTCAGCAATATCTTAGTCAATGAAATATTAAAATCATGCCACATCCCCCCTGACAGTGCAGATCTCGCACCCTGCGATTTCTGGCTGTTTCCGACGTTGGAGGAGAAGCTCCGTGGCAGACAATGGAACACAGATTCTGAAGTTATTTCAGCAGTGGAGGGTTCTTTGAAGGAGCTTCCAGAAAAGGGCTTCTCCACTTGTTTTAAAAAGTGGGTTGAACGATGGGACCGTTGCATATCATCTGACGGAAGGTATTTTGAAAAAGAATGATGTATTTTTTGCTGTAAATATACTGTCTGTCGATCACAAGAATAGCTTCCGCCATCGATTCTGGTTATTGGCGGTAGCTGGAGTAACTGGAGCTGTCCATTTTGAATGGGGGTTTGAGCGTGCGAGGAATCCGCGGAATGAAAGGTAACCTCACACTTCCTGTCATTTTTCTTCTCGGTTCGCCCTTCTCGAAAATGAGTGAGACTTGTTTCCACGGCAACGAACTGTCATAGACTCCTTGGCGAGAGCTACTTTTGTGGCCGACCGACATTATTTCGTGATTTTTTAAGATTTTACTTTCAGTTCTTATGGAGTGCCCTTAGTGGTATACGGAAAGATGTCTTAACCAGATGACTTACTCACGAGGTTTGACTGTATTTTATTTATCATTTAAATCAATACAATGATACCAAATGAATACCATCTCTGAAACGAAAAAGTGCAGTGACTCACCTTCGTTCACAATGAGGGTAAAAGCTTTGGGACCTAGCGTATCATAAATAGGAACTATCGCCATGGAGCGGCCGTACGCTGCATGCTCTGCTAACACACACTACAACGAAAGGGAGAAAAAATCATGCCCACATTTCAATTTCAAAGCAACAACGTTACAAACATGTGTGATTAAAAAAAAAAAAAAAAAAATCTGGAGTGACTCCACTCGACTTTCCGAACACTTACGATTAAGATCATGACCCAGCATTTCAATCAATTTGAATCGATGAATCATTGAAACATATTGGGGAGCCTTGACCATAAGGGAGGCTTGACCCACCCTTGAATTTCAGTATTTAAAAATATTTTAGCTTTCCCTCATCAGATGGCAGTCAAAGCTACTGATATAATCAGACACCCATCATAGTTTCATCCAGTCAGTTCATAGTGGAGTGGAAATAAACAAGAAAGTTTTTCTGCCTAAAAAGTAAGTATTTTAAACACACTTTGTAAGAGTTTTTCAAAGAAAGTAATTGAATTAACTTTGAGCGAGTGGGATTTTATAAATACTGTCATATTAAGCTATTATTATAGTAAAAAAGTTTATAGAAAGAATCAGGTTTCAAATCACCATGCACCATTCTTTACAAAATGGCGTGATGGGGAGGCTTGACCCACTGGGAGGGTTGACCACTGGGTCACGGCTCCCTTAGTGAAATAGTTTTGAAAATATAGCAATACTGCTTTTCAAACATTGTCATAATTAAAATAATACCTAGATATGAATATAAATAATTTTATATGTTTACAATAGGATAGGTGGTTGACAAAAAGTTACCTACCAATTATTGTCCAATAAAATTTTCAAATTTTAATACTAAAAACTAAATTATGAATAATTCAAGTATAATAATTTTCCAGATTTATACAAAGATATTACCAAATTTATTTTTTTTTTTGTGTGTGTGTGGGGGGGGATTATAAATGTTATCTTTATTGAAAAACTATTAATTATATCCCTTCTATCTGCAGTGTCCAGGACACAGAAGAATTTGAAAGGGAGAATAAGCATTATATAGTTTGCGACTTTGCGGTAGTGAAGTTTACAACAAAGAAAGATTTTTGTTATTTTGTTGGACAAGTGACACGGGAGTAAGAAAACGATGAGTATGAAGTCACCTTTTTACGACGATGTGAACAATCATACACTTTTGCATATCCTGATAATGAAGTCTCATCTGTAGTGTATTTAACAGACATGACTAAATTGCCATGCCCTATGTCATCTGGTGGTACTGAAAGAGTGATTATGAAAGTTCAGTTTGATTTTGATTTTTCCCAATTTATTCCATTAAGATAAATGTAAAATTTAAACCAATAGTGTTACATTGTGTGCATTTTTATGTGTGTTCAATTTAAATAAAATATATCTTAACCTAAATAAGATGCAGGACTACTTACTTGGTTGTATGAACAGTGTTCTTTATTATTTTTAAAATGTAGTTCAATATAATTATGCTCTAAATGTTCATAATGGTAGAAAATAGGATCTTAAAATGTTTTTCAGAGTGTTCAATTATCATACTGAAGATTTTATACTTAATGCTTATATAACTAATAAAAAAGATTTACTTTTATCTTATTTTAAAATTATACATTATTGCCTGGGCCAAGCCTCCCGTACCATGGGCCAGAGCTCCCTTATAAAGGGAGCCTTGACCCACTTTCCAACGTTTAAAAAAATATTAAATTCAGAAAAGAAAAAATGCACAATTTATATTATCATAAATATATTCTTCATGCCAATAAAATTTCCTTTAAATTGCACTATAATAGGATTATTTTGCTGCCAAAATAAAGTTTACAAAACTGTTTTTCTGAAAATGTGGTCAAGGCTCCCCAGGTTCCATTATATACCAAGTGGAAGCTCAGTCGAATGCGCCGCTTAAACGCTAGCCCACTTTCAAGAATGTCTCCCCATAGGCCATAATGTAAAAGAAATCTGGGTCGTAGCGCTGTAGAAAAACGATAAGTTCTATACACATCAAAAATCAATACCGGTCTTACGATGGTGGTTTATAACATGTATACCCAATCTGAGCTCCATCGAAAGCACCGTTTAAACGGTAGCGCACTTTCAAGAATTTCCTCCCATAGGCCATCCTGTAAAAGAAATCTGGGTCGTAACCCTGTAGAAAAACTATACGTCCTATACACACCCAAATCCATACCGGTCTTGCGACGGTGGTTTATAACCTATAGACCCAATGGGAGCTCCATCGAATGCCCCGTTGAGGAGCTATCGTGTTCACTCACATACACACGCACACATACATACATACATCTCGTAAAAATAGCCTCCATGAATTCAGAAGACCTCCAAACGTTTCCATACACCCGAATCTCGAAGTCGAATTTTTTCAGGATGACAATACTTTCCTTACAGGGTACATGTTCGGAAAGTAAAAAAGAAAACCGACTTCAAATTACTTCATTATAACGAAAAATTATTCTCGTTCTAAATAAGTAGGGCTTGTTAAATTCTCGCCCAATATAGACGATATCTCCAAGCGGAATTCAGTTTTAAGAACTTATTTCTTGACGCCAAACTTGGCGATCAAGAAATCGCAAAAAATGGCCAACGTTAGCGACTTTTGACAAGATCAGTGCCGTTAGTGGCAACCCTTTAAGCAATGGTTTAAAAACACTGTTTTTTCGATTTTCGGAACGATAATACACTGGAACCTCCCTAGGTTGGACACTTTTCTGGGGAGCGGATGTCCATAATATAGAAATGTACCTCTATAAATTGGACACCTCTGAAAGTTGGACGCTTTTTGAGGGAACCGCGGGTGTCCACCTTAAGGTTTCACTGTATCCTCAGAACGCGACCCAATTAATATGGGACCACTCCTGGGCTATAACCTTTCCAATATATATATATATATTTTGAAATCTGTCCGCGCGATAAAAAAGGATCGCTGTATACAGGGTGAATCTAAACTCTTGGGCAAAACTTTAACCCTTTAACGCTCAGTGGTTTCGCTCTGAGACCACCAAACTGTTGACGTTTTGACTGTTGAAGGTCACGAAGAATAGATTGGATTTCTATCAAAATAGTTGCGGGTGACCTAGCTCCACGAGAATCCTTTACTTTTTAGCACGTCATTTCCCGTAAAAAAATTGTCACGATTATTTTTAACACCACTGACATCTGCCGAAAAATGGAAGAACGCGAGAACAGCTACCTGATTGCCCAATGCTGAAAAAAGGGCATCCGTTGCCATCGCTCGACTTAACGACCAGCAAGATGGCGGACGATCGAAACGTTCATCGAGTGCCACAGATCTAGAGACCCTTTTTTGACGACAGCTGGCTGTGCAGCTGCGACAAAAACGGGGTTTCTAAGATCTGTGGGGCACGCGATGAACGTTTCGATCGTCCGCCCTCTTGCTGGTAGTTAAGTCGAGCGATGGCAACGGATGCCCTTTTTATCAGCATTGGGAAAGGGTGCGCCTCAAAGGGTTAAGGGGTGGTAGGGCACATAAGAATCACACAGCAATGTGGGGTCGGCAACGTCGTCTTCATGTAGCTATTAATAATCATTTTGAAAAAAAGTGCTGAAACAACAGTGCACTTTCCGATCCTTGTTCGTCAGAAACCAATGTATTTTCCCCCGAAAATGGAAGACTAAAATGGATAGTTTAAAAATTCTATTTTATTTCATGGATGAAATTTTCAGGGACGAGCCTATTGTTTATGAAACTGGGTTAAGAAATGAGACGAACACTTCAATGCTTTTTCCAAAGTGATTATGACCGGGTCAGTTAAAACTGCGTTTCTGACCCCAGATTGGTATGGGGTTACGATTGCTTATTGTGTGCTCTATCACCCCTTAAAGTTTTTCCAAGAGTTTAGATTCACCCTGTATATATATTAACCCATTTATGCCTAGCGTCCCTTTTTTGGGACGGCATTTACGCTATCAGTCGAAAACTTTATTTCTCCTAGCCTTTATTCGCGAGTATCGAACCTCAATTCCACAAAATATTTTAATATGGCCAAGTAGGATGTTGACATTTCAATTTTTATACATAATGATTTTAAATGAAATCATCCCTTGTTCAAAAAGTTGACATCAGGAATTTATCAATTACTGCTGGTGTTAGTAAAAATCGAAGAAAGTCGCAAAAATATCCAGGCACGAATGGGTTAATCTATGTACTATATTTATCTATACAGGGTGAATCTAAACTCTCGGCCAAAACTTTAAGGGGTGATAGAGCACACAATAAGCAAAGTTTTGGCCAATAGTTTAGATTCACCCTGTATAGATAAATATAGTACATAGATTAATATATATGCAGGATAAATCTAAACTCTTGGCCAAAACTTTAAGGAGTGATAGGGCACATAATAAGGAATCAAAATCACATCGCATTGCATGGTCAAAAAAGCAGTTTTCACTGACCCGGTCATAATCACTTTGGGAAAAGTACTGAAGTGTTCGTCTAATTTCTTAACCAAGTTTCACGAACAATAGTCTCGTCTCCAAAAATTTCATCCGTGAAATAAAATAGAATTTTTAAACTGTGAATTTTAGTCTCTTGTTTTCGGAGAAAAATGCATTCGTTTCTGACGAACAAGGGTCGGAAAGTGCACTGTTGTTTCTACAAAAGTGATTATTAATAGCTACCACCCTATGTACACAGGGTGGTGTCCTGCACTATAAGTCAAAAATGAAAAGGCAGGTGGAGGGGACCCAGACAGTTGACATAGCAATGTGGGGTCGTACTGAATAAACACCAGTTAATGATCCCTTTGCAAGAACTGTTCAAGTAACAGTGCACTTTCCGACCATCGTAGACTAAAAACGAATGCACCTTTCACAGAAAGCACTTAACCCATTTGTGCCTGGATATTTTTGCAACTTTCTTCGATTTTTACTGATAACAGAAATAATAGACAAATTTCTGATGTCAACTTCTTGAACAAGGAATGATTTCTTTTAAAATTATTATGCATAAAAATCGAAATATAAACATCCTACTGGGTCATGTTAAAATATTTTGTAGAGTTGAGGCTCAATACTCGTGAATAAAGGCTAGGAAAAATAAATAACGTTCTCGACTCATAGCGAAAATGCCGTCCCAAAAAAGGGACGCTAGGCATAAATGGGTTAACCCAAATGGGTAGTTTACAAATTCTATTTCATTTCGTTCTTGAAAATGTCGGAGAATTGCTTATTGCTTATGAAACTCGATCGAGAATTTAGACAAACAGCTCTTCCAAAGTGATTATTAACCCTTTGAGGCGCAACTCTTTCCCAATGCTGAAAAAAGGGCCGCCGTTGCCATCGCTCGACTTAACGACCCGCAAGAGGGCGGACAATCGAAACGTGCATCGCGTGCCACAGATCGGTAGACCCCTTTTTTGAGGACAGCTGGCTTTGCCGCACAGCCAGTTGTCGTCAAAAAAGGGGTCTCTCGATCTGTGGCACGCGATGTACGTTTCGATCGCCCGCCCTCTTGCTGGTCGTTAAGTCGAGCGATGGCAACGGCTTCCCTTTTTCGCAACACTGGGCAATCTATCCAGCTGTTCTCGCATTCTTCTATTTATGTCCGTGCTGTTAAAAAGAATCGTGACCATTTTTTCACGGGAAATGACGTGCTAAAAAGGTAAAGGATTCTCGTGGAGCTCTGTCACCCGCAACCAATTTTACAGAAATCCAATCTATTGTTTGTGACTGGCAACAGTCAAAACGTCAGAGTTGTGTGCTCCCTGAGCGGGAACACTGCGCGTTAAAGGGTTAACAGGTTCATGAAGACGACATTTCCAATCGAAACATACAGTTTAGGACCACCCTGTATACTACGCGTGTACACACAAACATACACATAAATACACACACACGCGTGTTGAACATAGTACCTCCTTCTTTCTTCAAGTCGGTTTTTTTTCCGGAATGTTCATTTTACTGTGACCCAGATGAGGCCGATTTTTTGTTTTTGTTTTTTAACGATAATCGATTTGTTTTAATCGAAGTTATCGTAATGATCCTCTACAAAACGATAATTGCAATCGATTGCAGAGAGCTCTGCGATCGTTCGACGTCAGTCAATGTGCTTCTGCATGAACAAACTGTTTTCGAGTAAACAATAACGAAAATCTTCGTCAATAATGTTGCTTGGCTACGGCCTTAGCTGTTCGCGGCCAGAAATTGCGGTCTAGCGACCCCAAAATCACTGTACCGCAATTTTTAAGATACTCCATGTCTTTATTTAATCTGAGAAACAAAAATTTTAACAGAGCTTTCCAAAATGTTATTAATTAATTAATTTTTTTTTTTTTTGGTCGTTTAGTCTTGAAATGAAAGCAAGCGGAAGATTTTGTGGGGTAAGGGGGGCAAGAAAGAAAATACATTGGGTCAGAGGCAAACGGGCTTTTGGCCTGAATAAATTTGACAAGTAGTTTTGATATAATTGATATTGTACCGTTAAAAATGAGCCGCACAGGTTACAAAATAAAAAGTTATTTTAATGACTATGTCATTTTATCTCTTACCCCTTCTCTTAAAAATTGTCCCAAAAAATGTGTCCCAAAAATGCGACATAAAAGTATGCGACATCATTTTACATATATTTAAATACTATTAGTTCACAACAGCTTTCATCTATTGTTACACTATTTCGTAAGCTGTAGAATAGGCATCCCATGTACTTTTTACATATATTTCAATACTATTGGTTTACAACAGCTTTCATCTTTTGTTACACTATTTCGTAAGCTGTAGAATAGGCATCCCATGTACTTTTTACATATATTTCAATACTATTGGTTTACAACAGCTTTCATCTATTGTTACACTATTTCGTAAGCTGTAGAATAGGCATCCCATGTACTTTTTACATATATTTCAATACTATTGGTTTACAACAGCTTTCATCTATTGTTACACTATTTCGTAAGCTGTAGAATAGGCATCCCATGTACTTTTTACATATATTTCAATACTATTGGTTTACAACAGCTTTCATCTTTTGTTACACTATTTCGTAAGCTGTAGAATAGGCATCCCATGTACTTTTTACATATATTTCAATACTATTGGTTTACAACAGCTTTCATCTTTTGTTACACTATTTCGTAAGCTGTAGAATAGGCATCCCATGTACTTTTTACATATATTTCAATACTATTGGTTTACAACAGCTTTCATCTTTTGTTACACTATTTCGTAAGCTGTAGAATAGGCATCCCATGTACTTTTTACATATATTTCAATACTATTGGTTTACAACAGCTTTCATCTATTGTTACACTATTTCGTAAGCTGTAGAATAGGCATCCCATGTACTTTTTACATATATTTCAATACTATTAGTTTACAACAGCTTTCATCTATTGTTACACTATTTCGTAAGCTGTAGAATAGGCATCCCATGTACTTTTTACATATATTTCAATACTATTGGTTTACAACAGCTTTCATCTATTGTTACACTATTTCGTAAGCTGTAGAATAGGCATCCCATGTACTTTTTACATATATTTCAATACTATTGGTTTACAACAGCTTTCATCTTTTGTTACACTATTTCGTAAGCTGTAGAATAGGCATCCCATGTACTTTTTACATATATTTCAATACTATTGGTTTACAACAGCTTTCATATTTTGTTACACTATTTCGTAAGCTGTAGAATAGGCATCCCATGTACTTTTTACATATATTTCAATACTATTGGTTTACAACAGCTTTCATCTATTGTTACACTATTTCGTAAGCTGTAGAATAGGCATCCCATGTACTTTTTACATATATTTCAATACTATTAGTTTACAACAGCTTTCATCTATTGTTACACTATTTCGTAAGCTGTAGAATAGGCATCCCATGTACTTTTTACATATATTTCAATACTATTAGTTTACAACAGCTTTCATCTATTGTTACACTATTTCGTAAGCTGTAGAATAGGCATCCCATGCATTTTTTACATATATTTATATACTATTAGTTCACAACAGCTTTCATCTATTGTGGCACTATTTCGTAAGCTGTAGAATAGGCATTCCATGTATTTTTCTATAAATAGTTTACAACCGTAAAAATTTTAACATAGGGTGACCAGGCGAAATACACGAAAGATGAGAGATAAAAGGACATAGTCCATGAATATCGTTTTAGTATGGCAGTCATGAAACTAAAAATTTAGGGGGTTTCAGGAGGCCTCCCCCTGGCTAGGCTCGAACAGCCGAGTTATTTTTTAAATTTTGTGTAAGACCAGTTACATAAAGTATGGCATAAAAACAAACTGCATGTAAGTAGAGAATTTTCAGTATCTGTAGGTGTAGTGCTACATTGAGTGGTTTAAAAATTGCTGCACTGAACTGATCATACAGTTTGGAACATTC
Source organism: Cheiracanthium punctorium (assembly GCA_038373885.1). Lineage (NCBI taxonomy): Eukaryota > Metazoa > Arthropoda > Arachnida > Araneae > Cheiracanthiidae > Cheiracanthium > Cheiracanthium punctorium. The sequence goes on from JAWZYV010012486.1 coordinate 226,668, forward strand.
AGCTGTAGGGGTTAAGAAGGTTAAAATATGTATACAGGGTAGTCCTAACCAATATGTCAAAAATGTGAAGGCAGGTAGAGGGGACCAAGATGGTTCAGAATTCCATAGCAATGTGGGGTCGGAAGTGCTTGCTTCATGTACCTGTTAACCCTTTAACGCGCAGTGTTCCCGCTCTGGGAACACCAAACTCCGGCGTTTTGACTGTTGCCAGTCACGAAGAACAGATTGGATTTCTATACAAACAGTTGCGGGTGACAGAGCTCCACGAGAATCCTTTACTTTTTAGCACGTCCTTTCCCGTAAAAGAATGGTCACGATTTTTTTTTAACAGCACCGACATGTGCTGAAAAATGGAAGAACGCGAGAACAGCTGGATCGATTGCCCAATCCTGAAAAAAGGGCAGCCGTTGCCATCGCTCGACTTAACTACCAGCAAGATGGCGGACGGTCGAAACGTTCATCGCGCGCCACAGATCTAGAGACCCTTTTTTGACTACAGCTGGCTGTGCTCGCGCACAGCCAGTTTCGATCGTCCGCCATCTTGCTGGTAGTTAAGTCGAGCGATGGCAACGGCTGCCCTTCTTTCAGCATTGGGAAAGGGTTGCGCCTCAAAGTGTTAACGCGCAGTGTTCCCGCTCTGGGAACACCAAACTCCGGCGTTTTGACTGTTGCCAGTCACGAAGAATAGATTGGATTTCTATAGAAACAGTTGCGGGTGACAGAGCTCCACGAGAATCCTTTACTTTTTAGCACGTCCTTTCCCGTCAAAAAAGGGCCACGATTCTTTTTAACAGCACTGACATCTGCTGCACAATGGAAGAATGCGAGAACAGCTGGATAGATTGCCCCATGCTGGAAAAAGGGCAGTCGTTGCCATTGCTCGACTTAACGACCAGCATGATCGTGGACGATCGAAACGTTCACCGCTTGCCACAGCCATCTTGCTGGTCGTTAAGTCGAGCGATGGCAACGACTGCCCTTTTTCCAGCATTGGGAAAGGGTTGCGCCTCAAAGGGTTAATAGCATGTTGGAAGGGCTGTTGGTCTAAATTTTTAATCGTTTCATACGCAATGAGGTTTCCTCAGAGACTTTCAACCATGAAACGAAACAGAATTTGTAAACCATCACTTTGAGTGAAGTGCTTTCTGTCAAAATTGTGTTCGTTTTTGACAAACGAAAGTCGAAAAGTTGACTGTTACTCCAACACCTCTTCCAAAGTGATTATTAAGAGGTACACAGGTAACAGGGGGCTCCTTAGTCGAAATACTTTTTAAGGGGTTCTAACGCGCATTCACGTTACATATTGAGAAAACCGACCCAAACTCCAGCGCGGTAGGTTCAAACGCGGGACTTGCACACTTTCAGCCGTCTACCATGTTCAATGCTTTATCCACTCTGTTTCGGTGGGGCGTTCAGCTTTTCTGATTCTATATAAATAATATAATGACTGTGGTATTTTTTAACGTTAATTTTTACTTTCCGAACATGTACCCTGTAAGGAAAGTAGTGTCATCATGAAAAAATTCGACTTCGAGATTTGGGTGTACGGACACGTTTGGAGGTCTTCTGAATTCATGGATGCTATTTTTACGAAATGTATGTGTGTGTGTGTGTGTGTGTGTGTGTGTGAGTGAGTGAACACGGTAGCTCCTGAACGGGGCATTCGATTGAGCTGAGGTATATATGTTATAAACCCCCATTATAAGACCGGTATTGATTTGGGTGTGTATAGGACTTACAGTTTTCCTACAGGGCTACGACCCAGATTTCTTTTACATTATGGCCTATGGGGGAAAATTCTTGAAAGTGCGCTAGCGTTTAAACGGCGCATTCGATGGAGCTTCAATTGGGTGTATATGTTTGAAGTATTCATCGATTAAAGTTTATTGAAATGCTGGGTCATGATCTTAATCGCAAGTGTTCGGAAAGTCGAGGGGAGTCACTCCAGATTTTTTTAATGTATTATTTCAAGAAATAAAATGAATCGAAATAGCAGAATTTAGGTCTCATTTCGCCGAAAGATATTTTTTAAATCATTTGAAATTTCGCACATTTACTACTGCAAGTACATAGTACAACATAAAGTTTCTGCGTTATTGCATTATAAAATGGGAAAATTGAATTATTTTTATTTTGTTTTGCTTTATAGCAATAATATAGTAAACTCGCAAAATAAGACTTTTTGCCTAGCTCAATTTTGATTTAGCTCAAATTTTGTATTCTTCTTCAGGGGTCGGGGAGGGCGAAAATTGGGTCCGTTTTGAGGGCCCTTTCATCAACAAAATTACAATCGATTAAAATGACCCCTGCACAAAATTATAATCTATTAAAACGGGCCCTTCGCAAAGTTAGAATCGATTAAAGCTGCCCTTCATTGACATTTTGCCCTGCATTTTAATCTGTTTTATCAATTATTTTTAAAAAAAGTTTTATAAAATTTGTATGAAAATTCACAAAAATTAATGTTGAAATTCCCCAAATAAAATATTGAAATTCACAAAAATAAGCAGACTTCACAAAGAAGGGACCTTGGAAAAAATTCTTGGTTCGACCCCTGCTCTTAGAAAATAGTATTGAACAAGTTTTCTGCAATATTTCAAATTTTCGAAAATTCAATTTTTTTTGGCAAACTCTACTGTGCAGGATATATAGGGTCGTGAGCCACGGGGGTTGAGCAGGATATACCCCCCCCCTACCTTGTCATTTCCAGATTAACTAGCGTAACCTTCATATCAACCATAAATTCAGGGTATTTACTGATAAACCTAATGGATATCCCTGTCATAAATCTTTGTCCAGGCTACGCCCCTGGGAAATATCTACCCAGAAAAAGAACATTAACACGTGAACAAATTTGCATCATAAGCGGATACCTGCGCAAAAAATTTCCTGGCCATTCTATGACATAACATGTGACAATTAAAATCGCACTTTATTTTAACTAGAAAAACAATTCAAAGAAGGCTGTTAAAATGGAAAGAATTTTAACAGTTCTTGGTTGTATGGACCAGTTTTCCGCTATCTCGAACGGTGCAAATAAGTTAAATGTTCAAAGGTTTGACAAACCAAATAAAATAAAAGGATTGTAATTGCAAAAACAAATGTTGAAATTCCCAAAATAAAATATTGAGTTTTATGCGTTTTGATTCCATCACAAACGCATAAAACTCAAATACCGAATAATTTAATTTGCGGCAAAACGGTTGCATAGCTTTTCATAATTTAAAAATTGCCTTTTAGGCATTGAAGATGATTGCGGAAATATCGAATAACTCTATGAATTACATTTACAAATGTGCCTTTTTTTGGTGAATAAATTTCCAAAGGTCAGAATTAATTTATAGCAGCAGCCTTTTGTGTACAGGCACGACAAATATCTTTTTTCAGCTTGTCATGTTTTTCCATTTTAAGAAACACAAAAGGAGCTACTGCGGAACGAAGAATGCGGTATTCACAGTCGCGAAATCAGCAGTATCTTTCAAGGTCCGGCCTCAATTTCATAGCAGAGATTTTTCATTAGAAAGTGCACATCTTTTGGCACCCATTGAGGTTGGAAAAGAATAATGGATAATAATCAATGTACCATAAGCGTAAAGTTTTCAAAATTATTGGGGGGGCCGGGCCCCACAACCACATATGTGAGTTGCAGAAGTCGTAACCCCCCCCCCATGAAAAATTTCTGGCTACGCCACGGATTCAAGTGCACCCTCCAAAAAAAGTATTCGAGCAAGAGAGAAATTTCCAACGTTGGTTTCGTATATTAAAAATTATTTATCATAGAATATGAATTACGCTATGTATAAATAGGACTTACCATATTTCTATCAAGTTGTGCGTTTTTCAAACACTCAATTATTATTCGCAAATCTAAAATATGAAATTTCTCTCTTGCTCGAATACTTTTTTTGGAGGGGGTACATATAACTTACTCATAGCTGCCAACTACTACAGAATATAATTAACCACTATTTCTACATGATTTTTCGGCTTAAAATATAGCAAACTTTTTGTGCTGCGCGCTCGAGCTGGTTACTGTTTTGAAAAAAAAAATTATTAAAAAATGTACTGTTTACAAAAAGTGGTCAATTATATTCCGTAGTAGTTGGCAGCTATGACTTACTATATACAAGTGAAAATTATTGGAGGCGCTCGAGCTCTATGGGTCCATAGAATTCTACACCTATGTAAGGTAAGTATCCATGTTAGTATCTTCCTACCATGTTATAAGTTAAAAAAAAAAGAAGCAAAGTAAAAAATTCAAAGGAGGGAAAAAAAAAAACATTTTCTATGAGATAGTGCATTTTAGACACATCTGAACTTTTCTTCATTTCATACTTTACATTGCATAATCTAATTTTAATTAACCAGAACCTGGCGAGGGCAGCTTATAGTATCATTATGTGTTACGTGGCGTCACAATGAATACTAAATCATGATTGAAATCAAAAGAAGAAAATTTTTAAAAGTAAAAGTAAAGGTTTCTTTTAAACGTTTGTAAATACCGTGAAATACTTTTTTTTATGTTAGTATAAATTAGTTTTCTGTGTTTAGTGGTAAATTATTGGGTGGGCTCAGCCCCTATTCACAATTTATTGGGGGGGCTCGAGCCCCACGGGCCCATATAACTCTACGCCTATGCAATGTACTATGTGTGAAATACCTCAACGATACGCGGTCTATCCAAATCCAAGCGTTGAAAATCGACGACAATCCTAAATATGCTTTCGTAAATGGAACAAACAATCACCATGAATCGTAAATAAAAATCGAGTAAAAAACAACTCACCTCAACTATATTTGAAGAATAAATACCAACAAAAGAACCCGGCTTTAACTTTTTATGCATCATTCCAGCACCAAAATTTTTTGCCCTTTCTAAAACCTGGAAGGAAGAACAAAATTTGTAATTAAAATAAAGACTTAAATACTTAGATTATAAAAACACTAGGCGGTCAACATTTTGGCTCGAGATTCCGGCATCTTTAAACCCGGCCTATGCCTCATCTCTGGTGCAAAAGGAGAGATAGTTTCTCAAAGACTGATTACTTCTAGGTATATGGCAGCACGTAAGAAACTGACGAATATCTACCAATAACACAGCAATGCTCGATCGCAATTGATCTAATTTCTCATGGACTGAGAAAAGGCGCTTGAACAATCTTTGATTACGACAGTCTTCGAAGGCGATTTATAGTTTGCATCTTGCTTTCACAGAATGTGTAATTAAGGCCTTATTACAAGAACAAAACTTCGAGCAATTTGGTTGCCGCAACCCATTGCGGAAACTCGTTCCGGCAGGACGACGATCCTGCAGGTTTGCCATAATAAATTCGGCTGTGTTCACAAACGCCAGAGATTTACCGAATGGGCGACTGTTAGAGAATGTCATTATAACTAGTCAATCGTCTCGGCAACCTTTTTAAATATTTGGGATCTTGAGGGTTCCACAAATTAGGAATTTCAAACTAATGTTTTCAATCAGATCAATTTCCATATCGCTATTTCATTAGAGAGACATTTTTTCTTCGCTCGTTCCTACGATCGCCGAGTCTTCCGCCATCTTGTGACGTAGAAATAGGAAGCACTACGATTGGCTGGCATTCCAGCAAACAGCACTATTTTCGCCTTTAAACGAAAAAGTTGGAGGGGAGCGTTCGCTAGGTAACCGAGGGAAATTTCCAGGTTTACTTTGTGATCCTCATCAAAATTCTAGGACTTTGGAAGTGCCTGAGGAACATGGGTACCGATATGACTGTTTGTTAGAGGGAGGTCCTACCCCAGAAAGTTAATATATTTTAATGTTGAATCCCTTCTACGCTATATCGGCATGTAGATTATTACGATAGCATATACAGTCGAGTCGGATTAAGGGAATAACGATTAAATTGACATTCAGCTTATTTTTTATAAATTTTCAATGTTCCAAATCCTAAAAATTAGTTAATGTGCTCGCCGATAATAGAATATTCCGCTTATTAGAATAAAATTTCTTGGCGAATGAGTTATTCCATTAAGCTGGCTCGATTGTATATTTCCTAAGATCTCTGGGAGTGGGGGGAGGACATGGCCCCTCCTTGCACGTAGATATGGGTGTCCATGCTGTAGAATTTCTGAAAGATTTTTCCAAGACCGTGAGTTTTTAAAATAAAACTCAAGGAATTTCAAGGATATTTCAAGAATCCTATGAAAAATTTCTGGGACTTTTGTTTATGGTACCTGTCAAGGTGTTTCAAGGACCAGGGGAGATTTAGAAAGAGTTGGTATTTCTTTAAAGGACATTAACCTTTTACAGACCGAATTGGGATCCAGGCATATTTTAAATTAGTTTTTGCACATCTTGTATTCTAATACATTAGTTAAGGGTGTATGTCGAAGAAAAAAACCCCTGTTTTTAGCCTTGGTACACAAGTTGAAATAAACTAATAGCACCAGGGTCTCCAAAAAATTCCAGAGGGTTCTTTCTAAGTTGCTTTACACACTGCAGTAAGCGGAAAATCTGTGGCGTTTGTGACATTTTCAGAAAAAAATTCTTAAATATGGATCGGAGCTGCAGGATTTTTCGAAGAGAGAGTCGTTTTGCGAAAATTTCCGATTTTTAAGAATTTTTTCTAAAAGTTCTGGAACGGATACAGATGGATCGTTTATTTCAGTACGGAGTACAGCTTGTAAAGAGACAGTTTCAAAATTTGGAAGTGCCTGGCATCGTTAGTTTATTTGTACTTGTGAACCAAAATCACATGATTTTTTCGTACTACACCTCTAAAGGATATTAATGAATTAAATGGGGGGGAAAATATTCTATACCATTTTCACCGTCTTTCCCTATTGGGAAGCATGGGTCATTTCTTACATTTACATGGAATTCAAAAATGGAATAGGGATGTGTAGTTTAAATAATAGAGAAATATCAAGAATGAAATCTAAAAATAAATACTTTTTTAAAGTGAAGATATGTAATAAGTGTGAAGGGGGAGGGCGTATCAAGATGATGGCTTTGTCAAAATGCATGAAAAGGGCTATTTCCATGATTTTTTGTTCATTTCTCCACTCATGATAGAAATGGAACTTCTATTTCAAGAAATCGAGTCCTCTTTTAACTATATGCGCTCATTTTTTCAAGTCAATATCGACAAAATTTCACTTTTCAATAAATTTTTAATTGTCTACGTTTCCAATAGGGAGCATCGGACTGTAAAAGGTTAAGTCTCTGGACAGTGTTTGTTCAGAGAAGTTTAGTATCCAGGTAGCACATACAAGTTGTCAGAACGTGATTGCCATGTCTAACATTGTGCAGTGCTTGGCTCATTGAGCTTCACGTTTTACTACAGTGCTCTGAAGTATCTACCATGAAAGATTTTCTTATTGGGACTGCTTAACGTGCAGACAACAAATTTTACAATACGTTCTATAATCCACGTACGCTACCACGTACTAAAGAGGTTCAGTGTAGTACAAAACGACGACAAAAATACCCGTTAGAGTACCAATACCGAAATGAACCAACCCATGGCTTAAACCAGCGAGAAGAATTTCAAAGACACCTCAACCCAATCATTGCTGTTTGCCTAAAGAATTTCTGTTGGACATTTTGCTGTTTTGCACCTTAACGAAGTATGTGCAAGTCACAATAAAAATGTTGTAATATATTTATAAATCAAAATAGGATTTATAATTCGAAAATTTTAATAAGCAACATCCATCCTATTAATGAGCCGTCGATTCCAATAAACAACGAAATGGATTCAAAAAACGCAGTAGAATATCGGTTGACTTAGTTTTATAGTACTTCCTGCATAATGAGCCATACAACGTTTTAAGTACGTGTGGAGAACACTGAACTGGACCCAGATTTTGATGAGCATTGTCCGTGTTTTGTCCGGATATTCTGACGTAAGCGACACTGTCAATCTCTACAGGATGGTCACGTGCTATCGGAACGTGGAAATGACGGCCTTTGAACAAGTTTGTGCTACCTGGGTACTTGCTGCTCATGGGAAGGAAAGACAGGGAAGATAAAAAGTACCTCCTTGTAGTGTACCCACTGGTACTCGTCACTCCCTTTCTCGCGCCACCCGAGGCAGGGTCCGTTTCCTGTAACAAGAAGGAGAAATCAGGTGCAGACACTGCGATATATACAGTCAACTCCGTTTATAGTGAACTTCCGGATATAATAAAGGCAAACCATTAGTCCCGATTCGCGTATCCTCTTCGGTACCGAGGTACACATATTTGGACATTTCTCTTTCCATTCTTAACCGTTTGAGGCGCAACTCTTTCCCAATGCTGAAAAAGGGGCAGCCGTTGCCATCGCTCGACTTAACGACCCGCAAGAGGGCGGACGATCAAAACGTTCATCGCGTGCCACAGATCGAGAGACCCTTTTTTTGACGACAGCTGGCTGTGCCGCACGGCCATTGTCATTTTGAAATGTAATAGGTTTTTCTAAAAATAATTATGGGATCCCAACAAACACACACAGGTTCTCTGAACGTCTATTAACGTTCAGAAAACGTCTTCTGAACGTTATAGACGTTCAGAGAACCTGTGTGTGTTTGCTGGGATGGCTCTTTAATTTGACATGCGAGATTTTTGTCGGGTCTGAAGAGGATATAGTATCTCTGTTCAATATGGGGGCATTTTGGTTTTAGTAAACTTCGGATATAGGGGACGAAATTGGAGGGTCCCCAGAGGTTCACTATAACCGGAGTGGATTGTACTTTCTCACAAGCACGAATAGAGGAAAAACCATTTGACAAGTCACAATGTGATAGCTGATTCTTGCGACTTTGGATGCAATAAAAATTACATAAGCTTGTAAACACGTTAAAGAACATGTCAGTAATCAGAAAAAAAAAAAAAAAACATTCACTACATCAAACTCATGAGTTATAGAACACTTTCCAGCTCTATCTTGTTCATAGAGGAGGAACAACTGAGGACAGAGTCTTATTGTATTTTCATGGGAAAGTTAAGATAATAAAGAAAATGAACAGATTTGGCTGTTTATGACCCTCTTTTTCGCGAAATCAAGCATTTTATTGTGTCAAATGAATTATAGGCTTGTTTCAGTTTAGGTTTACAATGTTTCTCTCCATCTACATTCCTCCTCTATGATCTTTTTAGCATTTGCACTTCTGATTAACGAGTGGTTAGTCCATTCCCATCCTAGCAAGGACGCTATGCATTAGAGCAAAATACTGTGCAGCTAGTCACTACAAAGAGGGAATGTCTGCCGCCACTTTATGGGCAGCGATGGGGACGAAGAGATTAGAGCGAAAAAATTACACTAAAATACCTATTTTAATCACTGCCTTGCTTGTTGGCGAATGAAAAGCAACTATGCTTATTAAATAAATTGTTTTCGACTGAGAGTATTTAGTTATGCTTGAAGCAAAGGAATGCTTCCGAAATTCGTTTGAAAGATTGAGTGCCTGTACATTTTAAAACTCCCTGTAAAAACATGCTATATAATCCTTTCTGTATGGAAGTCTATAGACTACAAGAGACTACATCCATCTCGTAGCAGTCGCCTTTGAAAGGCAGTTACAGACGTTCATCTAAAGACTAGCTGTGACGTCACAAAGTCTCGCAGGGAGTGACAGTGTGACTGGTAAGTGACATGACTTCACTGTGTGGTCATAGTGACGTTTGATTTGTTTCCAGTCGCCAAGTGACGTCAGTATCCAGTCGCAATGTGATTGTTGGTTCTTGCAATTTTAAAGTGACGTCACTGATCCATGTTCGAATTCTGGAATTCGAACACGAAATGCCGAGTCAGGATTCTGATTTTGAGCTTCTGATTTTATGACGTCAACATGTTTTGGACATTAGTGACAGATTTTAGAGCCAAATGTTCATATTTTTCTCGAACGGCTGCAGTTGTGACTATTTCGTGTCGGCAATACGTTTTGCTGTGACATCGCAAGAGTCACAACAGCCATTACCATCACTGTTATGACTACACTGCAGGGTCACATTCTTCCCATAGGGACGACCGACTCAATCCCGACGTCTCATTGACGAAGCGGTACTTGTACACCGTTTCGCGACTTCATTTCACAGTAACAAAAAGTCACGGTGCTGTGAAAGTGTAAGCCATGCAGATGTGCAATCAGGCAAATTGAAGCACTTCCGAACTTTGTTGAAAAGTTTTAAAAAATAATTTGTTATAAAAGTATTTCATTACTTTTAGAAGGAAAATCTTTGTTATGCCTTTGCTGCCTTGCGCATTTCTTTCGTAAAGTCACTTGGTCTGGTCCAGAAATCGAGTAATCAATTAGTGATGCTTCATGTCGAAGACTCCGTTTTATATTTTCGTGAGGTGGTTCAGTGGTTTTCCAATAATAATCAAATCAGGTCTAGCACAATCACATATAATTTATTTACATAATTCCTATATACAATTTACACATTCAAAATAATTAACAGATTCAATCTAATGCCCTTTTTGGGCCCCCAAGCAGAAATCGGTCTGCTCATCTACGAATCTGTTCTCGAAGTGTCGAAGTTTTTCACGGTCACCCAGGGGGGAAAGAACCGCGTCACGTCATCCAGCGCACGTGGTGCTACATGGGAAGCAAATTACGTCAAGCATAAACTACTACTCTTATTTTACCACATGTTTTCTAAGCATAGACTGCAGGTAATGTTTCGCTGTAAACCGGATAGTTACAACCGGGAAAAATGTCAGCCATTTTCAATATTAGCTTAAAATAGTTCAATAAATAATATATTAAAATGGCAGACGCCGTAAAATACTTTAAATTTATTTTTTCGAATTTTGAAAAGTGGCTGCCGGGATGTTGCAACTTTTAAAATCAGCAGCCATAGTTATTTTTCAATTTTTCTAGAGGTATATTATAACATATTAAAACGGCAGACACCGTAAAATACTTTAAAAATTTACTTAATTTTCATATCTGACTCACCTGAGGGACCCCAAACCTACCGCGGCCGGGCTTAGCTAGTACCCACTGCTTGTTTACTGGGTATAGAAGTCTCACTGGACGAAATTTCAGATACCGTAAAAAATGTGTTGTCAGATTTAAGCTGGCTCTTAGACTATTAAACAGTATAATTAATGTAAGTGTATGTAAAAGTGTACTAAAAGATAAAACAACGACTTCAAAAAAAAAAAAAAAAGGAGGTGAAAAATAAATAAAATACATTTCATCTAACTCGGATTTTCTTTAAAAATGTAATTGGATGTGTATTACCCAGACAGCACAGCAAATTTGCATCCAACTTGCAGTAAGCTTGGTTTATCATGTCACTCAACTTGAAAATTTCAAGCATGTAAGCTTGACACAGCAAGCTTGACATAGCAAGCTTAATTCAAACTAAAAAAAAACTTTCTTAAATACACGGGACGCCGGTTGGAGAGCTCGCCCCATATATTTTATTTTTTTTACGCATTTTCCACCCTAAGTTGAAATCTCAAGTTATTTTAATCTGTTTCCGTCTACGGTCCGCGACTGGGATCGATCTCGGGACTTTATGTGTGGGAAATCAGTGTCCTAACCATTAAGCCAATCTGACTCGAGGCGATAGGACTCAAGTTCGAACTGACTGTTAGGGTTTGTCACGCCGTTTTTTGGCGAGATGGAACCAGTATCGCCCGATGTATCTTTATTTTTCCATGGGATGAATCAAAATTAAAATAATCTTATATGTGATTTATAGACTCTACTAATAAAGAAATAAGCATAATAAAAGCAGCACACGTTTTAAAATTTTCAGTATTGCAGCACTCATGTTGGGCAATATGGGCCAAAATCGAGACAAACGACTGATTTTGAAATCCATTTTGTAGTCTATTTGTATTTTATTTTGAAGAATTTCAATATTTAGAAATATAGAATCTTTTTTTTTTTAATTCTAGGGTCAAAGTACATTGATGACTGATGATAAATTGTTTGTTATGTGGATGTGGCTTTCCAAATCAAACAGTCATCCAGTTGTATTCAAGCTTGACAGTTCCAATGACTTCAATTCGGCGGGAAAATATTGGCTGACCCATTTCTTTGTCATCTCCAAGCTTGCTGCAAGCTTAAAATGAATGGAACTGTCCAGCTTGTATGAATACGGCCAATTCAAAGAAATGTCAAGCTTGATTGAAGCTTATGTGCTGTATGGGTAAATAGCAACTTTTGAAACAAGTCAAAGCACAGTCGTCAAAACAGTGGCATAAAAATGGACCCTGTTAGTTTCTTAAATTTGATTGGAAAAGAATCATTTGTGCTATATTCACGAAGTTAAATCTTTAGGAGGGGACACTTCCCTTAGAAAGTCGGATAACACCATTGTTGCCTATAGAGGGCGCAACACCTCACTGGGTCACTGCTAATGTAGCCATTAGAGATGAGACGGGCTCATCCCGAGCCCGAAAGCCCGAGCCCGAGCCCGGGCCCGACTCGGGCTCGGGCTCTGTAATTCACGATTGTGTTCGGGCTCGGGCGGGCTCGGGCTCGTGAAAAATTTCTCCTTTGTTGAACATACTCCTTGAAACAAATTTTAAAAAGTGATTTATGGGATAAATAGATGTACTTATTTCAAAAAATAGCGGCACGAGGGACTAGAAGGTGTGTGAAGCTCCAAAATTTATTGTATCCTATTAATAAAGTAGTTCATTTTATTTGTCTTTAGCTGACATTTCGGGCTCGGGCGGGCTCGGGCTCCAACTTTAATAATATTGCTCGGGCTCGGGCGGGCTCGGATTAAAAGTCTTCGGGCTCGGGCGGGCTCGGGCTTCAAAAAATGAGCCCGAACTCATCTCTAGTAGCCATCGAAGAGGAGACAGTGTTTAAAAAGTGCTTATTTTTAATGACGATTCCACTCAATCAATATTTCTATTTGTATCATGCGGCCATAAATTTTAACGCAGTCTTAAATTCCCGCTCATTAACAAGTTTTCGACATTTGCATAAAGACTGGCACATTGCATGCAGTGCCGATGGACGGAGTACTTACCGGACACTCTGGCCCCTCTGACCATGCACTCATACAGCGTCTGGGCGTCTTCGTGTATGTAGGACACGTGGGGCGCCTTGGGCGTCAGGTGGGATATCCGCACGTGGTCGGGACCCTGCAACACATAAAGGAAGTCAGACAGTTTTCTTTCAAGATGCATTACAAGAAAAATACAGCGAGTCCCAGAAGCCCTTGACGCATTTAAAAAATTCATAGAAAAGCAAAAATTATCGTATGAATATGACAGGCACCTGGAGCCTGGTATGCCACTTCTTACTCTGATTCTGATTGGCTCTTCGCGTCAAGTGACTTCTGTAGAGCTCTGATTGGTGCTCTCCTTGCTGCCTGAGGAGCATATTTCAGATCGGAGAAATTAAGGAACGTTTCAGATATATTTGGCAGTCAGCACTGCATTACAGTACTCTGTCTTGCCGCTGGATCAGCTAAACATAAACATAAGCGAATAGCAAAATGTTGTTATTGATATTCGATTAGTTATTATTTCCTTTTTCTTTGAAATAATGAGGTCTATTAAATAAAATGCTATCGGATACTGATTAGTGTTTTTTTTATGAGTTTATTTAGCAGATTCGTGTGTTATAAACATTTAGTTATTTAAATACGTATAATCTAGAAAGCATGTGTGCGTTTTCAGTCTATAAAATATGTTATTACTTCATATTTATTCGCAGAACATTATTATTATTATTTTTATTTATAAAAGTTCTTATCTGATCAGTGCCGTATCTAAGTTGGGGAGAGGGGGTATAGGGGACGACCCCCCTCCCCCCCCCAAAAAAAAATTGATGCGCATTAGTTTCAAAAAATTCTTTTCTTAGTACTGCTTTTTTTCTCAATTCTTCTTTTAAATGTAACAGACAAATTAACTGGCTTAGTGAGTTTAAATGTGTAATTACATTAATTAATTACATAATGAAGTTAATAAATATGTAATTAAGTTATTTATGATTTAAAACTGATTGTATGTCATATTTCAATGATTCATTATGTGAAATAAAACCAATACACAAATTAATAACAGCATTAATGATTGCTAATGAACAAAAAATTTTCAATTTTATTATTTGCTTATGAATTTTGATTGATCTCATTAAAGGTGATATTTTGCATATGATTTAATTACTAGTTAATTAAATAATATATTAAATTAATTAATAATGTACAGATAATTACACAATAATTTAAGCCCGCCGATCACTCAAAAAAATCACTTAAACCACGTTTTTTGCGAACGGAGTATGCAGTAATCTAGCCAAAACAAGCACACTATGAAGAGGAAATACACATAACGAAGAGCACCAATCAGAGCTCTACAGAAGTCACTTGACGCGAAGAGCCAATCAGAGCTAGAAGTGGCATACCAGGCTCCAGGCGCCTGTTGAATATGCGGTTTGCACAACGATACTTCACAGGTTCATTAAATTTTTCTGACATCGTAAAAAAATTACTTTCAAATTGTGTTCATAGGTGGCGCTGTACCGTCACACTAAGCTTCTCGAAGGTCTTCAGGGTTTCTACAGATTTCACAGCTTTTGCTTCCCTGACATCTATCACACTCTTCCCTGACTTTATCTAGCGTGCTTTCCCGAATTTTGCGTTTCTATTTTTAACATTACATCCTTTAATTAATAATTTTTTTTTAATATATTTTGCCCCTTTCTTTACAAATAATAATCATAAAATTGATCTATTCAAAAATCTAATTGGACATCACTGGATTTTAGTAAAAACCCTGTTGGATAATCATTTAGGATAAAACTAAGCCTATTTCAACTGCACAAGATTTGCTCATAAAGAACACAAATTAAAAACTGTTTTTAATTAATAATTAAAAAAGTAATTAAAAACCCAAAATTTAATAACCTCTAAGTAGCCTATAGCCGTTTCCAGGGTCCCATCTATCTCTATACCAAAATTCATCATAATCCATTGAGTGGTTTAGGCGTATAAGCGAAACAAACAAACTCACTTTCGCATTTATAATATTAGCTAGGATGTCATTTATTCATGCCATTTATTGCTTCTGATTTTTATAGTTAAATGACTATAAAAACGGTTTTTAATTAATAATTAAAAAAGTAATTAAAAACCCAAAATTTAATAACCTCTAAGTAGCCTATAGCCGTTTCCAGGGTCCCATCTATCTCTATACCAAAATTCATCCTAATCCATTGAGTGGTTTAGGCGTATAAGCGAAACAAACAAACTCACTTTCGCATTTATAATATTAGCTAGGATGTCATTTATTCATGCAATTTATTGCTTCTGATTTTTATAGTTAAATGACTATAAATACAAAACAAATTAAAAATTAGTAGTGTTAGGACTCAATAACGTAGGAAATAAGGCTATTTCTTTTTAAATGAGAGCTATATTATGAACATTCTCCGTGATTTTTCTGGGAAACTACATAGGTGAAAGTTTTTAAAAGGAACAAGAGACGACATATATTAGAGTATTGGTATAAAGTGTCATCTATCTCACCGGCAGCTCCTCGGACTGGGAGTTGAGGTCGAAGTTCCGCTTGATCTTGGGGGGCGGCCTCGTGGCTATGTAGACGGCGGCCGTGGCAACGGCCCCTGTGATGGCGGCAGCCACCGAACCACAGATGTACTGCAGAGAACTCTCCATCCTGATGGGACGATCGGCTACCGAGACCTGTGCACAACAAGTACATTCTTATACATATACTTATTGACAGTAAGTAAGGACATTCACATAAGAAGCTGAAGGGACTCAACCCCTTAACCGTCGCATTATTTTCAAGAAAACGGTCATAAAAGTGCTTATTTCTTTTATTCCAGAAAATTGTGTAAAACAAGTGCATATATAGTATATATATTTATTCATTTTAAGGTTTTGGACATTTTAAGCACTAGAGAGAGAAAAAAAATATTTAGGAAAAGCCAACATTCAGGGTCATTGTGACTGAATGTGTGTTTTGTAGTAAGCAGGGAATCATTAAAAATATATGTTTTAAACACTAGAAAGTTTTATTAAACTTACTACGTAAAATAAGTAAACATTTCTAAAATTTTCTTTGAACATAAATTAAAAAAAAAAAAAAAAAAAAAGTAAGCTAAGATTGCATAATGCATATCCCAAATACACGTGTGTTTGAGTACTGCTACCCTGTATTTAAAAATAAACTATCTCCGAATTAAGTTAAAAATACTCTGGTATTGTCCTCTGTTGTATAAAATTATATATTACAAAAAAAAAAAAAAATAAATAATCCGTGCATCAGAATTGGAACGCTCTTATCTTTCTGGCGCATTTTTTTGAACAGTATTGCCCGGAAATTGGACGGGCACGAGAAATAGAGGGAGAAAGCTTAGCCCGTGATTTTGACGGGAGCGAAGATTAAGGGGTTAAAACGACTTGAAAGGGACCACGGCAAAAAGTCGTATACTTCGAGAGAGTTGTATCATTGAGAAGTTTAACCCTCTCGTCACCCTAAACCTCATAGGAGGCTCCTACTTCCAATAGCCATATTGAGAGAGAAAACAATTGAATGGAGTATTTTTTTCTTTCAGTGATATCCATATCATTCATTCATGTAGAAAGTATACGAGGCTCTTCACTCGATGCATCCATTGTGCCTACATTGCAGTTCTCGTCCATTGAGATCCTTTTTGACAGTTTTCGCTTCATTGTTTAAGGAGAAAAATTAAGGAACTATTTACCCTGCTTTTTTTATCGTTTTTTTTTTCTTTTTAAGGTCAGTATAGTTTTTTTTTCTTATTCCTCGACCTTTACCTAATAGGTGCGTCCTTTTAAATTCATTTTAGCGTAACAAAAGGCTTCGAAAAGGCAGAAATGAATATTAGAAAAATCGAATAGGAATCGACATTAGAAAAAAAAATATTTTTGCGTGATTGATAATAGTATTTCAGAGGCATTCAATGCTAGACAGATTTCTTTTCTCCGATTTTTCATAATTCGGTGACGAGAGGGTTAAAATTGTATAGGTATGCATTAATTTTTTTTTATCTACATTAAGAAATAAGTTTCGAATAACTGAGAACATAGCTTGACAAAACTTGTAAAATACATAAAAAAAGATGAAACATAAAATATTTGAAAAGTTCACAGTATGCGAAATCGTAGTTTACCTATCACTACGTTGATTTTAAAGATTTTCAGAAGAGTTTTTAAAAAAATCATAAGCGGTATTAATTTGTCGCTAGTTGACCGTTAGTTAGTTAGTTGTCTGTTTTTCTAAATCTTTTAAAGCTTCTAAGCTATTTTGGGAATTGCCCTTTTAATCAGACGTACAACGACTCTCGCGTTATTGCAAATATCGCGCAGTTAGTAACACAGACAATTAGATGAGAAATGTTATTCATTATTGATTAATCTCTTTTAGAGTAGGGGTAAGATAAAGGTACTAAAATGTGTGATATGTAATTGAAAAATTGTAAAATGTATTCTCAGGTGAAAAATGTAAAATCGCTTGGACCATTTAACCCTTTGAGGTGCAACCCTTTCCCAATGTTGAAAAAAGGGCTGCCGTTGCCATCGCTCGACTGAACGACCCGCAAGAGGGCGGACGATCGAAACGTTCAACGCGTGCCACAGATTAAGAGACCCTTTTTTGACGACAGCTGGCTGTGCCGGCATAGCCAGCTGTCGTCCAAAAAGGGTCTGTTAAGTCGAGGTCGAGTGCTGGTCGTTAAGTCGAGCGATGGCAACGGTTGCCCTTTTTTTCAACATTGGACAATCTATCCAGCGGTTCTCGCATTCTTCCATTTTTCATCAGATGCCAGTGCTGTTCAAAAGAATCGTGACCATTTTTTTTACGGAAAATGACGTGCTAAAAAGGATTCTCGTGGAGCTCTATCACCCGCCACTATTTTTATAGAAATCCAATCTATTCTTTCGTGACTGGCAACAGTGAAAACGTCAGAGTTGGGTGTTCCCAGAACGGGAACACTGCGCGTTAAAGGGTTAAAGGAGCGCGAGAAATATTTATTGTTTTTTTTCAGCGGTCGGTCACGTGCCGATGAGGCATTCGCCACTACAACAGCCCGTAGGTATTGCCCCTTTTACTATGGGAGTACCCAATCGGTGGCACAACATGACCCTCCTTCGAAGGGACGGACCTGTTGACATCCATGCCTAATCCGGGATTCGAACCCGGGCCCAACAAGTGATAGAATGGTTCTTAAGCCACTACACCGCCTGAGCGGCACACGAGAAATCTTTCCCCGGGCATTATTCTTCGGATAGAGGGTGGACTCGGGAAACTGGACCTTGTCCAAATGAAAATCCGGTTTGCATGACACATCTGTACAGTACATTCTGTGTACTGAACTCTGCAGAATGCGGCTCCGCCCTTGTGCAGATGAAACATTTTACAGAATAAATATTTTTTTGGGGGAGGATTAAAAAGCTGTTACTTCAAACACGCGAACTTACATCTTACACTGCACCATTGAAAGCGCATTTATACAGAAGAAACATTTTAGACAGTGGCCAAAGGCGAAAAAGTAGGACCCGCTGCCATCTCTCGTGTTCACTACCATCAAGAGGGCGGTCGATCGAATCGCCCATCGAGTGCTGCAGAGCTCAACTCCCGTTTTTGACACGGTACTTCCATGCTGCTGGTAGCGAACTCGAGTGATGGTAGTGGATGTACTTTTTCATCGCTGGACAGTATGTAAATTTGTTTAACTATATAGATGTGAAAATGATTGATCGTTAAAGGGCTAAGCATTACAGAAGTTTTAAACTGAAATCGCAGTGGCTTCGTCATGGCCGCGCAGCCGGCTGTGTAAAAAAAAAAAGAAAGGATTTTATCTCTGTCGTACACAAAGGGAAATTCCACTGACCACCATCTTGCTGATACTGGTAGTTAACTCGAGTACGGCAACGGGTATACTTCTTCTCGCTTTGGGATTTTTTGTGGTTAGTAATAGAAAGCGTAGGGAAGAAATGGTTTCACGGCCTCGCGTGTTAAAGGGGTTAAACCAGCATTTCTCAACCGGTGGGGCGCCCCCCCCCCAAGGGTGCGCAGAGCGTTTGCAGGGGGGGGGCGAGAAAAACCAAAGAGCCAGTAGTGATGCATGTTTTTAAAAAATCATCTTATTTATTCTCGCTTTTACTCAAAAATAGATCCATTTTCGCTTAAAATATTCATTCAAACTTGACTGATAACATTATTTTGAAGAAATTTCGACTCAATATCCATTGTTAAAGAAATGAAAAAATGTGAAGGGGGGCCGAAACCGTAAGTTAGCCTTTGTTGGGGGGTGCGGGGGAAGGGCGACGTTAAAAGGTTGAGAACCGCTGGGTTAAACGGAAACTCCCTGATTTTGATCACTTTTCCCTACCGCCCGAATACTATCAAAAATATCAATTTTTTTTGGTGTAAATTTTGAAAAAAAAAAATCCAAATTTAGATTTTCTAATCTATCTAAAAATCTAAATTTAGATAGATTAGGGTAAATATTCTTCTTGCCAGGAATCAGCGACTAAAAGAATCTGTCTTTTTGTCCTGGATTTCCGGATTTTTTGAGCAAGTCATTTCCGGAACTGAGAATTTGAGCCAAGGGAAAAAATTGCACTGAAAATTACGCTCAACCATTCCAATCTTTTCTTGTCCTTCTTGTGAATGACTATTTTTTTTTCCCTAGAGAATTCCTTCGTTTAACTTTCCAAAGCCGAAGAATTAATTTTATATTGATTTGATTTTTTAAAACAGATTTGCAGGTATTGATTCTGACCCATGGAAAAGCAGGCCAATTGTATAATACTGTGCACATAGACAAAGCTACTCGAGGGCTATCTGCTTAAGAAGGGGTGACTTGGGTGAGGGACTTTTCTCGAAGTCCTGAAGTGTATTCACGTTACATCTGGAGAAAACCGATCAAAAACCCGGTTTACCGAGTTTTTGCTCGGGACCGTTAGACCGATGGCTGCACAATAGGCCTAAATCTTGCACCTTCACCCATCTACGAAGTTCAGTGTCTTTATTCATTCGATTATGGCCCCACCAGTGGCCGAGCGCATAGCTCTTTGAACTGGCATAGTGTGAAGGTTCCCAGTTCGGGCCCCATCGCGCAGCTGTCGATTTAACGGAGTGGAGTTTGGGTCGGTTTTCTCCAGATGCAACGTGAAATACACGTTAGAACCCATTTGTTCTCCGAACAAGGCACCTCACAGCCTAGGCAGATAGGCCAAGAGTGGCGTTGCCACAATAACACCAACTAACTTAACGGGTGGACGGAAGGTGCCTGGTTTAAAACCAGGTAGTGCCCGCCGGCCTAACGTTCGGAGTTTTCCGTGGTTTCTTCCGAAACTTTGCGTCCATACGGGTTAGAAACCCTTAGAAAGACTCCCACGGAGGGTAACCCTGACCCTCGGACTAGATCCCGCGAATTAATAATTGGCCAACAACATCAACCACTCGATTGTGGCGGGTACAAAAAAAAACTAAGCCAAACAGTCCAGAGCTATATGTAGGGGCGCCCAATTGAGCCATATGTATTTCCTTTTGAGACCTGATGAAATAATTTCTCTTTGTATTAAATCATTTCTCTTTTTAGATCACATTCAATTTGTAATTAAGAAAAATCTGGAGTGACTCCACTCGACTTTCCGAACACTTACGATTAAGATCATTACCAAGCATTTAAATAAATTTGAATCGATGAATCATTCAAACATATATACCCAATTGAAGCTCGATCGAATGCACCGTTTAAACGCTCGCGCACTTTCAAGAATGTCCCCCCATAGGCCATAATGTAAGAGAAATCTTTGTCGTAGCCCTGTAGAAAAACTATACGTCCTATACACGCCCAAATCCATACCGGTCTTGCGACGGTGGTTTATAACATATATACCCAATTTGAGCTCAATCGAATCTACCGTTTAAACGCTAGCGCACTTTCAAGAATGTCCCCCGATAGGCCATCCTGTAAAAGAAATCTTTGTCGTAGCCCTGTAGAAAAAGTATAAGTCCTATACACACCCAAATCCATACCGGTCTTGCGACGGTGGTTTATGACATATATATCCAATTTGAGCTCAATCGAATGCTCCGTTCAGGAGCTATCGTGTTCACTCACATACACACAAACACACACACATACATACATCTCGTAAAAATAGCATAAATGGATTCAGAACACCTCAAAACGTGTAATTACACCTAAATCTCGAAGTCGAATTTTTTCATGATGACAATACTTTCCTTACAGGGTACATGTTCGGAAAGTAAAAATGAAATTAAAAATCCTGATTATTCAGTTTTCGGAGAAATTTGTTTTTATTTATGTGCACCCATTACATCTTTCCTGTACGATAACGTCATTTTTAGGTCATTTTAACTGTCATTTTTGGGTCTTCCATATAGACGCAGGCTCAGAAAGGGTTCACTGCATTATTAACCCTCTAATGGCCATGGTAGCCTATAGGCTACCATCCCTTAAACGCTATTTTTTTTTTACGGGGAAAAATGCTTTAAACCTTTAACGCGCAGTGTTCCCGCTCTGGGAACACCAAACTCGGACGTTTTGACTGTTGCCAGTCACGAAGAATAGATTGGATTTCTATCAAAATAGTTGAGGGTGACAGAGCTGCACGAGATTCCTTTACTTTTGAGCACGTCCTTTCCCGTCAAAAAACGGTCACGATTCTTTTTAACAGCACTGACATCTGCTGAAAAAGGGTGGAATGCGAGAACAGCTGGATAGATGGCCCCATTCTTGAAAAAGGGCAGCCGTTGCCATCGCTCGACTCCACTACTAGCAAAATATGGTGGACGATGGAAACTTTCATCGCGTGCCACAGATCCAGAGATCCCCTTTATGGACGACAGCTGGCTGTGCGGCACAGTTGCCAGGTAGTGAAGTCGAGCGATGGCAACGGCTGCTCTTTTTCAAGCATTGGGAAAGGGTTGCGCCTGAGTGGGTTAAGTTGAGTAACTGCCTATCCTGTCACCCAATTTCATTTCGTTCGCTTCAATCATTGTTAAGTGATGCGAGAACAAAAAAGCGTCACGGACAGAACGACTAAGATTTTTTTGACGGTCGTACTGGATGCCCAAGTGCTTGAAAAGGGTAGAAATCACATAAATTTTGAATTCCAAGTGATGTATAGACAAAAGTCTGATTTTATTGATATGGATTATCTGCAGTTATCAAAAATATCTCGCAGAACAAATGCGTGCATCCAATTTTGAATCGCTTAACCTTTAAGATCTTAAAATGAAAAAAAAAAAAGTGCAATAATCAAGAAAAAATCATCGGATATAGTTTAATAAATAATTGTTTATTTAAATTAAACGTACGACGGGGGGTATATATATAACAAACTCGCTTTAATTTAGTTGACACTGACCGGTGACTGAAAGCAGGTTCGCTTAAAAAAAAATATACAATTTCGCAGATCTTGAATAAAAATGTAATATATATTACACTACTGGCCAAAACTATTGCAAGTTTCAGAAATCTAAGCCTTTTCAAGATTAAGCCTCCTCTCCCCCGTCAAAATTAAAAATCAATGTATTTGATGTTTTTTTAATATCAATATTTTAAATGAATGACTCCAAAGACACGACGGCACTAAGTTAAGGAACGAAAATAATTATTTAATTTATTGATAAAATAGCATAAAAAATATATAGGTTTTTATAGAAATAATATGGCTTGCCGGATTAAAATGAAATAAAGAATTCATTTCAAGTTATTCTGCAATTAGACGATAATAAATAAATTCAATTGAACTAAAGATCAATTATTATGTCGCCGAGCAGACTTGACTTTGAACATAACAGCCACTCTTTCAGATATGGAATCCACCATGTTTCACATCACTTCCTTCGGTGTTTCAGGGTGCCCACTTAACCCTTTAACGCGCAGTGGTTTCGCTCTGAGACCACCAAACTGTTGACGTTTTGACTGTTGCCAGTCAGGAAGAATAGCTTTGATTTCTATAAAAATAGTTGCGGGTGACATATCTCCACGAGAATCCTTTACTTTTTAGCACGTCATTTCCCGTAAAAAAGTTGTCACGATTATTTTTAGCACCACTGACATCTGCCGAAAAATGGAAGAACGCGAGAACAGCTGGATAGATTGCCCAATGCTGAAAAAAGGGCAGCCGTTGCCATCGCTGGACTTAACTACCAGCAAGATGGCGGACGATCGAAACGTTCATCGCGTGACACAGATCTAGAGACCCTTTTTTGACGCAGCTTGCTGTGCGCGAGCACAGCCAGCTGTCGTCAAAAAAGGGTCTCTAGATCTGTGGCACGCGATGAACGTTTCGATCGTCCGCCATCTTGCTGGTAGTTAAGTCGAGCGATGGCAACGGCTACCCTTTTTTCAGCATTGGGAAAGGGTTGCGCCTCAAAGGGTTAAAGGATGGGTTCCTGAAGCTCTCATTTTATTTTTTAGTGATTTTCAGATGTATTCATTCCAATTATACTACATAAATTCTCAAAAATATTTAAACCTGGCAAATTCGCTGTCCATTTTTTTCTGGGCTTATTCTTGAAACGATGGTTAGATTTCTCAAACTTGCAATACTTTTGGCCAGTAGTGTATGGGAGACTCTACATAATTTGAAGATGCCTCTTCACAAGCTGTACTATACATTATTATACAAGCGAAAAATACGCGCCTTTTACGATACTTTCCAAAAAAATTGTTATAAACAAGCAAATGCGTGTCAAAATGTGACAGAACTTGTAAAAATATTTCCATTTTTTTTTAGATTTTCTTTTTTGAAAGTTTCATAATGGATACACGTTTATAGTTTCTCGAAATATATAATACAGCTTGGGAAAACACATCCTAAGAGAACTTAAAAATACTAATCACGAGTGTATTAAACAATTAATTTATTTACATTCGAAACCCATATGATTACTTTTTTTTCGTTATAAATTTCAATTCGAATTATCAAAATATTCTTAACATTCATTCCTGTAGAAATATTTCGGGAATTATTGAAAAGCTGTATTTAATGATGTTTGAACATCCAGACGCTATTTATAGTGCAAGGCATTGGAATAAAATAACTATTTACAGCTAAAAAGATAAAAATAACTACTATTATCTGAAAGGTAATAATCTAAAATCTGTTTATTTATATAATATTTAACGAAATAGCCATATACATAAAACCGAGTTCATTTATTTACTTGCGTTTATATTTGTAATTGACAATGGCCATTATTTTCGTCTTCAAAGCATTAAAGGATAAATTAGACCTCTCTATGCTTGAAAACAGGTTTCGAAACCGGATTTCATCTTAAATTGGAGGATTGTGTTCCTACGAAGCTCGAAACTTCTTAAAAAAAAATTCTTGAATAAAATCATTATTGTGTGAAATAACAAAAAATACCCAGATCATTAAAATAAACTCAAAGTGATTACGAAAAACAATTTAGTCTACAGTTTATTCTCAAGTAGGTATTTTCTATTGTCTGTTTATAAAGTACTTTTTTTTTTTAAATACCAGGAGTTAGAATATGGAATAGGCTGGTAGAAAATGTTCGTCTTTTTTTCTTTCTTATTTTTTTCTTTTTTTTTTTTTTGTTAGATAGAAGAGTCATACCGTGTAAGTTCGTGAAAATTTTTTTTTTAAATGGCTCCTACCTGTCCCATTTGGATGAAAACTTATTATACATTAACCCTTTGAGGCGCAACCCTTTCCCAATGCTGAAAAAAGCGCAGCCGTTGCCAACGCTCGACTTAACTACCAGCAAGAGGGCGGACGATTTAAACGTTCATCGCGTGCCACAAATCTAGAGATCCTTTTTTGACGGCACAGCTGTCACCAAAAAAGGGGTCTCTCGATCTGTGGCACGCGATTAACGTTTCGATCGACCGCCATTTTGCGGGTCGTTAGGTCGAGCGATGGCCACGGCTGCCCTTTTTTCAGCATGGGGAAATCTGTCCAGCTGTTCTCGCATTCTTCCATTTTTCAGCAGATATCAGTGCTGTTAAAAAGAATCGTGACCATTTTTTTTTATGGGAAATGACGTGCTCAAAAGTAACGGATTCTCGTGGAGCTAGGTCACCCGCAACTATTTTTATAGAAATTAAATCTATTCTTCGTGACTGGCAACAATAAAAACGTTATACATTACGTCAGAGTTAGGTGTTCCCAGAGCGGGAACACTGCGCGTTAAAGCGTTAACAGAAATTTGATGTTGATAACGAAAATGCATACATTGTTAGTCAAATTATTGGACTCATTTCAACTAAAATTACCTCGTCGTAACAATATTTTAATTGCATTCATTTGGGTTAGGATTGCTGTAATTTGTTTTTATCGAATGAAACTAAATGACTTCAGAGGTGGCTATAGCAAGAAATTGACAATGCAAAATCTATGAAAAAAGAAAAAAAAATGTGTCAATTTTATTCATAAAATGAATTTATTATAGGAATAACTTTTCTATTTCATTTTCTTTTTCGTTGCGAGTCCAGTAATTTGGCTAACACAATAGAAATTATATATATATATATATATCAATCCTATTGTGAACAAAAAATAATGAAATTGTTAACGCGAGGTAGTCTTTTAAAAATTATGTCAGCCATTTTTAGTGGTCATTTTGAACCCACACGTATGATAGTAAAAACGATAGTAGCTTCTTTCAGAATTATTCTGGAATACTGCACTTTATACTGTTTCTTCAAAAGAGAATAAATCATTACGAGAATGATAGATAATAAATCTTTCTTGAAGAAGAAGTCACTGCTAGGTGTTTTAAGATCCAATAAATATTATTTTGATGGGTCATCTAAAAGAAATTTCTTACAGAGCCATTTTTAACAGGAATACCGTTTTGCAACTAACAAACACTGAAAAACGGTTTAATGCTAAATCGTTAAAAATTTTGTCAAGAAAATCTAAAGTACAGGAAAAAAGCCCGTTGTAGAAAATTACAACTGAAGCAGAAAATACATTAACTAAAAATGTCTACACTCAGAATATTTGTTCTTTGTACTCTAAAATAACTTCATAGTCTACTTTTATTATTGTAGTTACCGAAATATCATTATTACCACTTAAGTTATTAAATTAATTCTAAATTCACAGTTTCGTGCTAACGAAACTCTGGTTCATTTTGAGCCAATTTTTCAAACAAACTGTTTTAAGCAGTTTTCTGAAGATCGAGGAACGGTTTAATTTTCAGGTTTTTAAGGTATTATTTCTTTTTTTTGTGTGTGTATTTGTGTACAAAATTGAAAGCCAGAGGTGAGAATTTTACTACATTTCTTGAGTAAAAATTTCCTAACGCAAAAGTTGCGAATCTTAACTACGAGCTTGTAGCGACATCTTTCAACTCTTTTTTTACCTCAATAGAGTAATTTCTATCTAAAGTGTGTATTTATGCATGATGAATAAAAAAAATTCCAATGTAACTAAATTATCTGTTTTATTTGTTTTGAATAACTAATTAGTTTTTGGATAAAACACACAACTCGAAAGAAATACTAAAATTTTTTGTTACATACTAAACAACCCAGTTCCAATGATGAACGATACTTTAAAGAACCTGTCCAAGACATAGTCGGTTGTTCATCCAACGTATATCTTATGATTATTCATTTTTTCGTAATTTACGTTTTCATGACATGAATCAGTATGGATCATTCATTGCCTGACTATAGAGAGAGAAAACGAATCGATTCAAAGCGATGTTCCTGACCATTCTTAATTCAGTACATAAAGGGATAAGATAAAGTAAATAATTCTCCTATAAAACCTGTATAAAATCCAACCATTAACAGAAAAGTAACCATTACACGGTTTGCAGTCCATTGGCTTAAAACACACTTGTTAACCCTTTGAGGCGCAACCCTTTCCCAATACTGAAAAAAAGGGCAGCCGTTGCCATCGCTCGACTGAACGACCCGCAAGAGGTCGGTCGATCGAAAGGTTCATCGCGTGCCACAGATCGAGAGACCCTTTTTTTGACGACAGCTGACTGTGCGGCACGCGATGAACCTTTCGATCGACCGCCCTCTTGCGGGTCGTTCAGTCGAGCGATGGCAACGGCTGCCCTTTTTTCAGCATGGTGCAATTTAACCAGCTGTTCTCTCATTCTTCCATTTTTCAGCAGATGTCAGTGCTGTTAAAAATAATATTTTTACGGGAAACGATGTCCTAAAAAGTAAATGATTCTCGTGAAGCTATGTCACTCGCAACTAATTTTATAGAAATCCAAATTCTTCGTGACGGGCAACAGTCAAAACGTCAAAGTTGGGTGTTCCCAGAGTGGGAACACTGCGCGTTAAAGGGTTAAAAAAGCACACACACACACTGCATTGCCAACAAAACAATTGAACAAGTCTCAGACTTTTAATACTCGGGATGGGATACTTCATATTATAAAGACCTGGATAATCAACTGCAGACATTTCAGCACATTTGTGGATACTTAAGAGTGTATGTCGAAAAAAAAAAGAACTCTGTTTTGAGTCTTTTCACAAATTGAAATAAACTAAAAACACCAGGGTCTGCAAAAAATGCCAGAGGGTTCTTCCTAAGCTGCTTGACACACTGCAATACGCGAAAAAGCTGTGGCTTTTGTGAAATTTTCAGAAAAAATTCTTAAATGTGGATCTGAGCTGCACGATTTTTCGAAGAGTGACACGATTTGCGGAAATGTCCGATTTTTAAGAATTTTTTCGACAAGTTTTGAAAAACAAGTTTTGAAACCGATACAGATGGATCGTTTATTTCAGTATGGAGTACAGCTTGTAAAGAGGCAGTTACAAAATGTTGAAGTGCCTGGCATCATTAGTTTATTGGTACTTATGTACCAAAATCACATGATTTTTTCGAGCAACACCGTTAAGTAGAATTTTGAAAAATAAAACACGTAAAGAAACTAAGCTTAAATTCCATAAGGTCATAGAGACACCAACAATTCTTAATAGGCCCTTTTAACGCCCTTCCTTCGGCACCTCGCATATAAAAATTCTGCTAAAATTTGTCAAGATTCGTCTTACACCAAAAAACAATGGACGCTTCCTGGTTAGACATCAGCCAACTGTAACTGTCCCCCCCCCCTTTCTTTTTCAAATGGACAGCATGCTTATGTAGCTCTTACATTATGGAAACGTATTGCATTAAAATCTTAAGTAAACAATTTTTACTAAATTAGTCAGTAGCAACAGCGGGTTTTTATTGGGGAGGGGGGGGGGGGGTTCAGGTCAAGGTCCACAATTAAGTAAAAGACCTGCTAGGGTCATTCTAACGAAAACGTAGGTTTTCAAAGTTAAAATTTACCAAAAAAATATTCATTAAAAAAATTAATTTATATTGCTCTTTTAATACTTCTTATTACCACCATATAGTTGGTCACATTCTTGTTGATTATTTTTAAACTTTTTTTTTGTATTTGAAATTTTGAACACAGAAGATATACACTAGTAACAAAGAATACACTTTTATGAAAGATATAATAAATGTATGATATCTCATTGGAGCATTCAATAGAGAATGTAAAATAAGTATTAATTTTTGTTTTAAAACTAGTTTTTTTAATGGATATTTATAGGAAAAAGAGAACTTTCAAGATACAATCTTAAAAAGAAAGTGAGTGTTAAATTAATTTTTTAATGTGATATTTAAAAGCTTTTTATTTAAATAAATCTATATATTTTATCAAAAATAAAATTTAGACTAACTAAAAATTATATATTACTCTCATAATTGATTTTTTTTTAAATGTATTCTCCATTACATTTACATTGTAACGGAGGATACAAATTGATATGTTTTATTTTTTTATATCATGCTGATTTGTTAACACATCGTTTAAATTTAGATTTTACTGAAAAAGTGCTTTATTACTAAATAAAAAAAAATAATTTTAGTAAATAAACAATTTTTACTTTCTAAATCAAGAACGAAAGATATTCAAAATTAATGTCCTATTTGACTTCAGAGAAGAAAATGTTCAAATTCTTACAAAATAAGCTTTTTAACTACCTTTTGAAGAACAGATATTGTAAAGGGGTTAACTGTGTGATTCTAATCCTCTATAATGAGGTGACAGGACTGCCATTTATGGTAAATTTTTGCACATAATTGCATTTTGAACGCAAGACACAAGAAAGACTATGACCAGTGGCGTAGCCAAGGGGGGGGGGGTTAGGCGGTCATACCTCCCCATGAGGAATTTTTTGCCGTACAAAATGTATATTTTTCACTCCCTTATCCCACATACGTATACATATATATGAGTTGCAGTAGTCGTAACACCCCTCCATGAAAAATTTCTGGCTACGCCACTGACTGTGACAGTAATTCAAAGGATAATTAAAGCTGAAAGTTTTATTTCTTTTCTTACAGAAATCATTTAAACTGTAAAAAAAAAATCTAGTAACTGAAATTACTCTATTGAATCTATATCCTTTTCTGAATTTAACAAGTAAATGCAGGAAAATATGTTGTGACGTGTAACGAAGATATACAAGTATCCCTCCGTTCATTGAAAAAAAGCAAATAAAAAAATAAAAACATCATCAGTTTTTATTAATTACATTTAATTGTTTGTGGGATTACGGCCGATTAGCTACGCGTGGGCTCTAGTCCGAAGTGTGGGGCGCCCTCCGTGGGGTTCTTTCTAAGGGGTCCTAACCCGTTTAATTATATTGAAAAATCTGTAATAATATTTAAAATGTCTTATAAGAATATTCTAAAATAATTTTAAAACTACCAACTACAACTGCAAATAGCGCGTTTTTCGTAGTATGACCCGCTATTACTTTTTGTCCTGGGGCCGCTCTATATTTTTCGCCCAGGGCCGCTAAAACCTTAAACGACGGAAACAAAAATGTCTACATATGTGGACCTCTGGAACAAAGAGGTTATACATAACATACACACACATGCATTCAACTGAAATTTTTATGCATACACGAAATAAAATTCTTCCTTGCCAGGGCATCATCTATCATCTAGCGCCTCACAGATTCCGACAGAAATACACTACTGGCCAAAAGTATAGCAAGTTTCAGAAATCTTAACTCTTTTCAAGACTAAGCCCCCTCTCCCCCGTCAAAATTAAAAATCAATATTATTGATATTTGTCATGTCAACATATCAGATTAATTACTTCAAAGACAAGATATCATTCAGTTAAAGAACAATTTAATTTGTTAAAAAATAGCATCAAGAATACATACGTTACTATAGAAATCATAATCCATTTTGGCTCGCCGAAATAAAATTAAATAAAGAATTCATTTCAAGTTATTCTGCAAAAAGAGGATAATAAATAAATGCAATTGAACTAAAGATCACTTATTATGTTGATGAGCAGACTTGACTTGGATCACAACAACCAGTCTTTTAGATATGGAATAAACAATGTTTGACAACACTTCTTTCGGTGTTTAGGGTGCCAACTTAAAGGATGATTCCTGGAAGCTCTTGTTTTGTTTTTGGGTGATTTTCAGGTGTATTGTTTCCAATTATACTACAACACATGTACTCAAAAGTATTTAAATCTGGCCAATTTCCTGTCCATTCTTTCTGGGCTTATTCTTGAAAAGATGATTAGATTTCTCAAATTTGCATTACCTTTGGCTAGTAGTGTATACGAGATGAAAAAACGTTCGATATCATCCAAATAAAGAATCAATGAAATATTGACAGACTTTGCGCTCATCTCATACACGTATTTCAGCCATCGCAACAAGAGAAAAGAATTAATCTTGAATCACAATACACCGAGAGTATGCATGCATACATACTGTCTTCACTCGCGTAATAGCCGCGCATTTTTTGGCCAATTTTTTAGGGTGAGAGTCTGGGTGCGACTAATATGCGGAGACATCTACCACACAATACATTGTACACTCTCATGCAAAAATATGACTGGTATTACATAATAAAATGACTAACTTACCAATTGTTTCCAGATTATCTGCCGTATATTAAATATAATCTTTTCGTCGGTTGGACACAAAATAGAGACATTTTTCATTTTTATAGTCGTGTTTTTGTAGACATAAATGAAAGTTAAAAAAAAAACTCGGCTGTTCGAGCCTTGTCAGGGGGAGATCCCCTGAAGCCCCCTAACTTTTAGTTTCATTATTGCCCTATTAAAACGATATTCATTGACTTTGTCATTGGATCGCTCCTCTTTCGCGTATTTCGCCTGGTCACCCTATGTTGAAATTTTAACGAGTGTAACCCATTTATAGAAAAATACATGGGATGCCTATTCTACAGCTTACGAAATAGTGTAACCATAGATTAAAGCTGTTGTGAACTCATAGTATTTAAATATATGTAAAAAATACACAGCATAGCCTATTCTACAGCTTACGAAAGAGTGTAACAATAGATTAAAGCTGTTGTGAACTAATAGTATTTAAATACATGTAAAATTATGTCGCATAGTTTTATGTCGCATTTTTGGGACACATTTTTCAATAAAGAGTGTTGAGAGATAAAATGACATAGTCATTAATAGGTAATTGCAACTTTTATGCGGGGAAAATAGTTGGACGACTTTTTCTGCTTCAAAACGGGGGGTACGACTATTACGCGAGTAAACACGGTACATACATACACACACATACATACATACATACACAAAATAAAATTTTTCCTTACCAGGCAGAGTGGATCCTCTGACACTCCAGAATTCCGACAGAAACTCACGGGATTAAAAATCCCTCGATTTATCCACCAAAATAATTGAATCCAATCAACGAAGAAACAATGAAAAATTGGCACGTCCACTCAAAAAATCCAAGTCATATCACTTAAAACAGAACGTCTTCAAACGACGCGAATGAAATGACCACCTGGACACTACTGCGCCGGCATTTCGAATGAAAAGTTGGACGGGAGAGAGCGTAGCGTGTCTGCGTGTCTTTGTTCCGAAAAACGACACACGGCGAGCCACAGCGAAAAGAGTTCTTTGAACGAGAATTGTGGGTTGTTCTCTGCTCACTTTTCCGTTCTGGTCTGCTACAGCAGCTGTAATGGTAGACGGGCTGGGGAAGAAAAAAAAAAAAAAAGGTACTTTTTTTTTTCTCCCACCGTCCGCTAGAGGGAGGGGTTGCGGGACGGGGGTTATGGAACAGCTGACGGGATGATAATAGGGGTGAGGTCTACCATTATGCCCCCCTTCTCGGATCTCAATTTCTTTGTGAGTATTTTATTTTTAAGAGGAAGTCGGTTAGTGTAGGTAAGAGTCTGACTAACTATAGCTAGGCTTTAGAGACGAATTCGGGCCCATTCTTTAAAGCCCGAGCTATATTATTGAAGTCGGAGCTCGAGCCCGAAATTTCGGCTAATAAATCGATAAAAGTCAGTGACCACTGACAGAGTATCATAAATTTTATTGTTTGTGCAAATTAAAGACAAATATAACAGCAAACTCGTAATGCACTTTCTAATTCTTTTTATTCAAGCTTATCGAATAATAATAATCAGTTTATTTCTCCCATAAATCCCTTTCTAAAATCTGTTTACAAGTAGGGATGGACGCGAGACGATATTTTGCGAGACGAGACAGAGATTTACAGCTTTTTTGCGAGACGAGACAGACATTTTTAACATTACGGTATAGGGATTTTTGCGAGACGAGACAAAGCTTTTAGGCTGTTTTGCGAGACGGAAAATTGGCGTCTCGCGTCCATCCCTATTTACAAGGAGTAGGTTATAGCCGAAGTACGTACTGTAGTTAAGTACGTTTTAACCGAAGTGAAATAAGATCATAAATATAGGACTTCCATCGGGACCTAGCTTCTAGGTACGTTATAGCCGATAGTACGTTATATCCCAGGTCCGTTATAAAACGGTGCGTACTGTACTCTATGACTAGGGGAGTCAACAAAGGGTATAGCGGGCAGAGGCGGTTCCAGGGGGAGGGCGCCTCTCCGAGAAAAATGTATTTACACTAGATAAATGGAACTTTCACCAATATTAAGTGTGCTTTACACTGGATGAAATGAGTAGCCACGATTTGCGCCCCCTCCGAAAAATGTTTCTGGATCCGCCCTTGATAGCGGGGGCCCTCAAAAAAAAGTGCTAGGCCTAGGGCTCCCGTATATCTTGACCAGACCCTGATTACAGTTATAAAATTGACCGTCAGAAGTCCATACTATCTGTGTCCAGGACAAAAATAAGATTTTTTAAATTTTGACTTCATTTTAAACCTCGCAGAAATAAAACCTGTCCACGGTCTTGGTTCTCAAACTAACACATTGTGCCAAGAACTCTAAAACATTCAGGATGATTCTTCATAAGCTGTGCTGCAGATTGCAATGCACACACACACAATAATAATAATAATAATAATAAACAGTGGACGAAAGCTCCAGAAAATTTCTGAAACGTAGAATCGTGGAGCAACATTTTTGAAAAGGTGATGCAATCTGCAAAATTTTCGATTTTTTAAGATTTTATTTCATAAAAGTTTCGCAATTGAATTATAATTTAGGATAAATTATAATACATCTTGTGAAGAGACATTTTAAAAAGTCGTATTTTTGTAGTCAGGGTCAGTCTTTGACATAATTAGTCTACTTGCAGTCATACAGCAAAAATCACACTATTTTTTCAAACTACAGTTTTATGCTTTCTAAATGAGTGTGAATTTTTTTCTATGATTTTCAACAAGGAATTTCAATTACGAGTATTTCATTGATGAAACATAGCACTAAAATTTATCTACTTTTTTTTTTTTTTTTTTTTTTTTCTTTGCAAAGTGAGATTTTAAAGCTTTGCAAGAGATTGAAACATTGCAAAAGAAAGATTGATTAAAGATTGCAAGAGGTCACAGTTGTAGGCAAAGGCGTATGATAAGTACCGAGGGGGAAGGGCAAGCTTAAGGGCCTCCCCCCCCCCTAAAGTTCACCATTGCTTTTTTAAAAATGAAATTAAGAACTTTTTCTGAACAGAAACTATACGGAACTGGGTCGCTGAGACGTTTTGCACACACACACACACACAAAAAAAAAAACACTCCTTTAAGTAACCTGGAAAGCCCATTAATTATAATATTTACCGAGTACAGTGACACTTCTATGAGCGACCACCTCTATTAAGCGACCCCTCCTCTAACGATCCATTTTTCAAGGTACCGATTTTTGACCCTATCTACTGAATGTTAAAAGATACTCTTAAAGAGACTACACAACACTCTATAAGATATTGGACACTGTCCGAAAATTTTCTGGGATTTTGCCTGATGTAAAGTAAACAAAAAACATCGGGGAGACTGGGGGGCTAATGAGAAAAAATATTTCTATGAAAAGTTCACATACCACAGAAGAGGTACAGTCATACTACATCTTTGAATAATAACAGGTCAACCATTGCAGTTCAGTAATAAGCCAGAGAACATAATTGTCGTTTCTAGCACATCCAAGTCAATTTTAATTTTTACATTTGATTGCATATTTTAATAATCTAAAAACTTATTAATGAATGGAATAATTCTTTAAGATAGCAGATATCATACCGATTATGATAATATAAATCGCTCATTGTGTATTGCGTAATGAGTGAATATGTGGTTTTCTATTCTTGAAATTTAGATTTCTTACACTGTGCAGTCTAATGGGACTGATGAGACAGTAAACCAGTTATTTTATAAAAATCCTGATTTAGACGTAAATCGTGACTAAAAATGATTAGGCCTATAATTGAATTAATTTAGGGCTAATAAATATTAATTAGCCTAACAATATGAACTGTAAGATTTCAGACAGTTTTGTAGACAGTAGCATGTCTTTACAGAACTCAACTAAGTTTGAGGGTGCAATATCCAAGAGAAGTTAAAAAAAAAAAAAAAAATTAAATATAGGTGACTTCGTTTTAGTTCAATTTGCAGGAAAGCGGAAAGTGTTCCATGACATCGGTATCATGAGTGAGATTAGCCATGATGAAATAAATGCTTGTTAGCTACCTAAGGAAAAATCCCACTGTTTTAAATTCATAAATCCAGAAAAAGAACATAAGCCAGTGGCGGATTAATGCAAGTTTGTCGGGGAGGGGGCGGTCAGTTAGAAGATTGACATATACATCCATTTTATGGAAGTAAAATAGGATCTTTTACATTAATTTCTTCTTTCTCAGGGGGAGGCAGTCGCCCCCCGTCCACCCTTTAATCCGCCTTTGACATAAGCAGTGAACTGATATTGCCGAAATAGTGTCGAAATTGATACAACCTAAAATTGACTGACAAACTATGCGATCCACTACAATTTTGGGCTTTTTCTCCACTCTATATGACCTTAAATATTACTTCATAAATAAAAAGAATATGAAAGAGCATTGATATTAATATTTTGTAATTAGATAGTTCACACACATAATTTAGTTTTTATTTATTTAGTACGTAATTTATCTAATATTTGTCCCACTAGCCCTGCATATGGGAACTCATGGGACAGTGATATAATTTCAGAATTTTCTTTCTTTTTTCTTTTATTAATTGGTCTTTAAAAACACATTAAGCCTTTTTTGACAATCACATGTGCATGATTTAATCGAGTATAATTTATTTTTAAATATTTGCACATTTCACCGAAATACAGCTCAAAATAAAAAAGTGTCCCATTAGCTTCCCGCTCTCCCCTATTCCAAATCAGTCGCTGTACCTCAAATAACTGCAAGTACACGTACACATTACGTACAAATCCTGTAGGTTACAGAAGAGACTTGCTCAAGAAAAGAGTAATTTTACCGTTGGAGCAGAGCACGGATGGGATCGAGTCACACAAAACAGAAAATTCGGAGAGGAAGTGGGCAGTTATTTTTGGTTGTGGAAAACCCCCAAAAAGCCAATTTTAAAGCAAATAGATTTTATTGTGGGAAATTCAGAATGCATGAAGAATACCAGGATAAATGCCCTTTTGTCATATGTAAAAAATAAAGTAGAGAGAGAGAAATACTATCGGAAAGAAGAAAGAGAATGAAACAATCTATAATTTCTAAATATTTTAATAAAATTTAAACTATAAATATATGTTTCTATAATTACTTAGGTATTAGTAAATTATGCAATTCCATAAATAACAAAACAATATTTTTTATAGGCTATCCAATGTTTATACTTCTTTCAACGACCACCTCTCTTAACGACCCATTTTTCGTGGAACGGAGGGTGGTCGCTGCTGAGAAGTTTTACTGTATCTCCATTTTTTGATTGTTCATTACCCTTTTAACCATTAATTACAATCCCCATCGTTTCAGCTTTTTTTTTGTAATTCCTGTAACTTGTGCAATATTTCACATGTCCAGAAGTCAGTCCCTTTTAATTCAAATCACTGTCTATCCCCACAGTATAAAAACTTACGAGCCGCTCTGCCCCTTTTCCAGTAATTAAAAAAAAAAAAACAAAAAAAAAGTGTCTACTTACAGTACCAATCGCTAAGTAAAGGTTACGCCGAATTGTACGTAATGTAAATAATTACCTTAACCAAAAACAAAAAGTATTTCAAGTGCATCCATGCAGCCCACCGGGAGGAGGAGGTCAGGAGGGCCATTGCCCTCTGACTAGGGCTTCAGGGCAACCCCCCCCCCCGGAAAGCGATTTTAATTTTTATAATGTATAAGGTTTTCGGCATGGGGTCCTTTAAAAGTTTACTAATTATATTCTGCTTTTAAAAAAGTTTTTGGGACGAAAATATCCTTTTCTTTTCGGAAAGGGGTGGGGTGGGGAGGGCCCATCTCGAAATCTCAAACCAGTGGGGTACGAAGAATCTTGTCGTAGGGCCTTTATCCGTGTATTCAGTACTGAGGTGAGACAAATACACATTACAAAAAAACAACAACAACAAAAACAATTATAAAAGGAAAAAGAGAGGACGTGAGTTTTTAGATGGAAAAGAGGCTTGTCTCGTCAGTGAGGGACTGTTTTCAGGCAAGGGATTCGGGTCAAGAGCCTCGACTCTCAAGAAAAGGGGGAGGTTCCCTAGAATGATCCTTTAGGCTTAAAAATTTGCGAATTTTCATTTTAATGTAAAATACGAGATACAGAAAGTATTTTTTTATGAAAACTAACAGTAATAGTAATAACTCTGTCACTGTTTGATGGCGCTAGTATTACCGTATCGGCCCGAATAGATCCCGAAATTTTTCATCATGATAAATAGGAAAATCCTATCTTTAGGCCTCTAGTGAAGCGCGAGTCAGGTTTTTTACGGGCAATGATCAGTCGAAAAACACCGCGTTCCATTGGCGCCGGCAGCATAGGGCAAGGGGGGGGGCATGCCCCCCCTGGATTTTTGTATGCAGTGTTTTCCCTTGCTTTTTTGCTCTTTCCAACAGGGTAACCACATACGTTAAAGTAGTCTTTGCCCATCCTTGAGTAGTCTTTGTCCCCCCCCCCTTCCTGGAAAAAATTCTGCCGGCGCCCATGCCGCTTTCTATTCGGGGCCAATACGTTGTATTCAAAACTTTATAGCTAAATGGTAGTCTCGGGCAATGATTCAGCGCCAACCTATCATTGAGGCGTGGCCTATGGAGTGATGAAGGCTGATCACAAAGAAAGTACGGAGCTGATTTTCAATCGGAACAGATAAAAGGAAATACAACTTTCTTCAATATCTATCCCACCATAAATAATTGCTCTCGTGTGTAAGCATTATAGGACAATCAATACAAAAATAGTGTGCTACTCGAAAAATACGGAATGAAATGAACGATTGAAAATTAAATAATGTAATTGAAATATTATCCTACATAATATTGTTACTGAACTATTGAATTTCGTTTGCATCCTGATTGAATAATCATTGTTATTGTTATGCTATTATAACATTCTTCTTCGCAAAGTTGATTTG
Source organism: Cheiracanthium punctorium (assembly GCA_038373885.1). Taxonomy (NCBI): domain Eukaryota; kingdom Metazoa; phylum Arthropoda; class Arachnida; order Araneae; family Cheiracanthiidae; genus Cheiracanthium; species Cheiracanthium punctorium. Next base: position 264,452 of record JAWZYV010012486.1, read on the forward strand.
AAGAGGATAAGGGGAATGGCGCCCCCCAATGAAGCTTTTCCCAGGGGCCCCCATCTCTGCAAATCGGTCCCTGTATACAGAAATGATAAAAAAGTGCCTTTCTCGTATAAAAAATGTTCAAAACATTTACAACTGTAATATTATGAAAGGATCTTACAATACTCTGAAGGGGGGGGGACTCTTTAAAAAATTAACCTTAAGCATCAAGGGCGTAGCTAGAAAAAGAACTCTACGATTAGGAGATACGCAGCGCTTTGGGAGGGTGTGTGTGTGTGGGGGGGGGGGGTTATGTAGAGCTAACATTTTTTCACATTTAATTAACCTCCAAAATCAACACAAATTTAAAAAAACTACTCATACATTGACTAAAATTTCGGAAGGGGATCAAACCCCCATGTCCACCCCCCCCCTGGTTACAGCCTTGTTTACCATTAATAAAACTAAACTATTTTTCATTTTTGAGTTCATTCAAGTTATAAATTGTCATAATATTTCAACGATTTCCAACGAGTAAAATCGTTAAGTTTTATCACTTTTCTAATCAGATAGATCTCGTTGTTGAAACTCGGGGGTGCCTAGGGGCACACTGGAGACCATAACCATAGACAGGCATCGTTATGAGAGTCGTTCATTTTCTCAAGATTTCAAATATCGAAGAAAAATTTACGTAATAAAAATATATTCATTGTATCTGAATGTTGATGTCTTGCAAACAATGCCATTACAGCAATTTGTACACATTTTTTTGAGCTTAAAAATCAAAACAATAAGAAATATTCACATCTTCACGTGTTATTCATAAAATTGAGCTGTATTCTAAAATAGAATCAAACTTTGAAATTGTTACTATCTGTTTCAGCATGACTTGTGCACTTGGGCACTTATTTAATTTTAAGAAACCAGATAAAAATGTTCTTAAAATGTTGAAAAAAATGTTATCCCACAAAACTACAAACGAGTTCTTCAAATGAAAAGTTACCCACAATGAATCATAAATCGTCAAATCTATAGCATAGAAATACACATAAAATTCCAGCTGTAAAATTTATGTCCAAAATTTCCAGTGCATATCCAATCAGGCTACAACCTACAATTTATTGTAGTCCGAAGTTAGTAAGAACTACTACTAGTTGGATTACAATGTCAACTTAAGTTGTTAACAAGAGCAATCAATAAAAACCCGGTGAGGGAGAATAGATTAAAAACTTTGTAAAATAACACCTTACAAAAGACAGTATATTACGTGCCCTTTTTATGCGTTAATGAAATTTTTACTTAATTTTAGCTATTTATGTATATAGCAAAGGCATTCCAACTTACATCAAGTTATCCCTCCCCCCTCGCTAAAAAAAAGCGTCCAATCACGAATTACGTAAGTGGGCATCATTTTAACGCTTTTTAATTCCAGATTAAAATAATTCAAATTTAAAATAATTTTACTTTGACTTCGAGGATACAGTTATTTAAAATTAACATGGAAATTTTAAAATTTCGAAACAGAGTTAAAAAGTACATAAAACGTTTTGTGTATTGAGAGAATTGTTGTTCGTCTGTTGTAACCATGACAGATTAATTGAGAGCATCTGATCGGATGCTGCTAATTATTTAACCAGAGAGCTGTGCGGACTTTAAAAAAAAAAGTGTGGGACATCAGTTAGAACTTACACCCCTCCACGAAAACACACGCTACATCTAAAACAAACATCCATAAATTTGCAGTCCTTCCAAATTATTCTTTAAAGAACACAGAAATGCAATTTAAATGTTAGACACATACCGTAAACACTGGAAGGAGGCTTTTGAACTTTGCTTTAAAAGCTATGAAAAAATAATCATCCGGATTTTTGGGGGCAGGTCAACACGAAAAACTGCGTCAAGAGCGAAGCTGTTGTTATTATTGTGAACACGTATATGGGATTCGCGTGCTTGGCTCGAAACTCGCTTATAAATCCTCATCAGAAGGACAACACAAGAGGGGTGCCCTCCGTGGGGGGTCTTTCTAAGGGATCCTAACCCGTATTGACGCTAAGTTTTGGAGAAAACCACGGAAATCTCCGAACAGTTAGGTCGACAGACGCACGATGGGACCCGAACCCGGGACCTTCACACTTCGCCCGTCTACCCTTTCCAGCGACATAACCACTGTGCCATGGTGAGGCCCTGTGTTTTGAAATCTGTATAGAGTACTTTCAAGTGACGTCACTGAATTTTTTTTTTTAGTCAACTCGGATATTTAGGGATACAAAGCCACATTTTCGGCCAATGACCATTCTCAAATGAACGAATGTTTGACCAAAAAAAGTTGGTTGCTAAGGTGTGACAATGACGTAGGTGAAACAGTTCACGTGTGGCTTTGTATTCCTAAATATCCGAGTTGACCTTAAAAAAATTCAGTGACGTCAAGTGAAAATACTCTATAGACTTGTTCCACGTGACGTCACACTTCCTCTTGGTTGGCAAAACTGACCAATGGACTTATTCTACGGGACGAGTGGTTGGCATAAGTAACCAATAGAGTTACTCTACGTGACGTCACTGAGATATTTGTTAGTAAACATGGAACAAGTCTATTGCATACTATTTTCGACTGCTGCCATACTGCAAAACGCCAAAATCAATCCGATTAGCAAACCACTAAGAGCTTCCTTCTATGTTGTATGATGATTTATAGAAGCAAGAACCCGTTTAGAAAGCCTCGTCGAGAAATCTAAACAACACAATGAAAGGTTTTTACGAGCACAAGAGAAGGGGAATTGTGAACATCCAGGGTATGAGGGGAATCGAACCCACGAGCGCGAGTTTTCAGGATTTATAAGCGGATTGTAAATCCTCCTCGTCCTGCAGGGGGTTAAACCAAATAAGCACGAAAATAAATGTTCTAAATAAATACAACAAAACAAGTGGCAAAATGTTTGTCAGTTCTACTGCTCCAAAATTTTCAGATCTCCACAATGCGTCCTTATTTCACGGTCGCTCCGTAGGTCATCTTCCCCCCCCCCCCCCGCTCCCCCCCCCTTTCACCCCAACAGAGGACGATGGATGGCGAGAAAAAAAAAAAAGTGACATTTTCCGGACACGCCTGTATGCAGCGCAACAATTAGGCGAGGCCCGTATCAATAGAAAAATATCGAATTTTTCTTCGATCCAAGTATACTTGGAATCGATATAAAAGGAACAAAAGCGCGTTGTGGTTGTAGAATTCGTGTCATGGATCACAACACAAGGGCACGTACTACAGTACTTTAAAAACAATAAAGATAAATCATGCCAAACGCATCGATTATAAAACACTTTCCAACATACTAGAGAGCGCTTTTATTCTAACCCTATTGGGCGATGGATCGCAAAAGTCGCCAGTATTGGCGACTTTCAGAGCACCTTTTGAGGGAGGTATTTTTATGGTATTGCGTAGTAGGGTGGTACTGCGTTTTGAATGGTAGCCTATCTCTAACCAGGGGCGTAGCCAGGGGGGGGATATCGGGATATATCCCCCCCCGAAATTTGTGGATTAGTGATGAAATTCCGTCTATTTATACACATATAAGTTCATATCTCCCCCCCCCCCCCGAAAAATTTTCCAGGCGCATATCCCCCCTCCCGAAGAATTTTCCTGGCTATGCGCCTGTCTCTAACTGCCATTGAACGTAATGTATTGGAATTGAGTGCTCCTATAGAAGAAGTGTTAACGATACAGACGTCCTTATTATGATAAATTTTTAAAATTATTTACGAAGTTCATCAACAAATGGCGCTGCTGACGAGCGAAAATTTTAGAACAATGTTTTCAAAATAACCACCGTTTGCAACAACGCGAAGTAGCCTGAGGATAAATTCGCAAAAGCCCGTGCAAACTCTTCTGTTGGAATGTTCTGGCAAGTAGCAGAGACGCATTTTTGCAGTTTGTAGATTGTGACGATACCCTTTGTCTTTCAAGAACACCCTCCCCTCCCTCCCCCGCAAAAAAATCATCCCCTAGCGTCAAATCTGGCGAATAGGGAGGTCAATGCATGCCACTCTGCTTGTGCTTTTTTTAGTGAAGGACAAAGTATTGTTTGCGACAGCGTTTCTGACATTGAATTTCCTTTGAAAACAGTACCTCGTTGCAACAAAAGTGTGGTCCAGGTAAGGAAGGTCCTAAACAATAAAAATACGCTATCCCAGCGAATGAACCATACACTATAGGATGTACAATGAATGCCGATCAGAAAGGACGGATTGCGTACGGAACAGCAGCACCATCTATTGACGAGATTTGTAACTAATTTTGAAAACGGGTGAGAATAAATTCCCTGGTTCACTAAGCAGAATGTTGCAAACCGCACATTTCTATTGCCTTCCGTTTTTCTTTTATTTGATTTTTCAAGTAATCGGTTTATATTGAAACCTGTTTCTGAGCTGAAAGATTGGTTTAGCAATTCAACTCAATCCTTCACGGTTGAAACTTAGACAAAATATAACCCAAGAAAGAGGAGCTGGTTGGGCTTGTTCTGACTAGTGAACATATATCAGCTAACGTTCCCCCCCCCCCGGCAAGTTATGGCCTGCACCAGTATTGGACTTCAGGTGTCACAGGTTGGCCACGATGCTGTGCGTGTAAAATTTTTATTTAAAGTCAGTTGCGCATACTAACATGTGATTTATTATTTAGGTATGATTGTTTTAAACGTGGTTTTGCAAGGGCCAGCATTAGGGTGGTCACAAGTTATATGATGGAAATTTTTTTTAATGTTATTTTTTGGGGCACCCCCCCTAAAAGTTGCCAATTGACTAGAAAATGAGATCGGTAAAGTTTCAGCTCAATTGCATAATATTAACCCGTGCCGCATCGAGGTTAAATTCTTGAAAAATAACGATTTTTGCCAAAAATATCTAGTTTTTCCTTATGTATAAACTATTTGCTCTACAAACCTGGTTCTTGTTTTATTTCGTAAAAAATGTTGTTGTTTTGAACTTTTACTCTCAACAAAACCAATAATGACATTCAGTGTTTTTTAGGTCAGTTTGTGAATCGTACCACCAAAATCTGCATTTTTGTAAATTTAGTGAAAAAAAGACAAATTAAAAACTTTAAATAATTTTGATCGTTTCTTGTATTATTTGCATCAAAAAACAAAAATAAATCAAGAATTTTCATAACTTAAACTACAATTCGTGAAATATTTTTATTTATTTCGTATGCATTTCTGTGCTTCAGAAGAAAGATCTTGATTTGCATTTCAGTTGAAGCACATCTAAGACAAATCTCTGAAATTCTCTTTATTACAATGCTATTTTTGTTATCTGTTATTATATACTTTTAGAATGGACATGGGTGCCCATACGTATTGGCAAGAAGTTGCTATGCCTCCCCTAGCTCCCATATTATCGTTATAATTTTCATTTCAAGTGGTTCAACACTAGTACATAATATCTTTCCGGTTCAGGACCCTTGACATGCAATAAGACTCCGAAGACAAGAATTTAGAAAACCAAGAATTAATCTCATCAAAAGCAGATTTTAAAATTCTGATTTAGATGGTGCTGTTGTTCAGTGTGAAGAAAAAAAAGTGCTTCCTCATGTTTTGAATAAAGAAAATGTAGAGAGAAAAACGATTTTAATTAGCTGTGGCGATGAAGAACAGTTAATAGGAGTTCCTCAGCTTGAAAATAATATGAAAATAACTCTAAGGCAAAAGCTGTATTTACAGCAGTTGAATAATAGGAGGCAGTTGGTAAAATTCGGGAAATGTGTTTTGATACCACTGGTTGTCTTAGGGGAAAGTTCATTTTTTGCTGCAGCAATTACAGGATCGAAATATTCTATATTTACTTTGTCGCCACCATATTTTAGAAATCCTCCTAAAATATGTTTTGATTGCAAAGTGGGCAAATCTACGGCTCTTCATCCAGATATTTTTTTAAAATTTTCAGATTGGGTGGTCTAAGTTGGACAAGACAAAGTACAAAACTGCTATAGAAGATGAAACTATTACATAAAGAATACAGAATTTGGAAGCAATTTAAAATTTTCTTGCAGAACATTTAAGAAATCAACACCTCAGGGATAACTATAAAGAATTAATCCAACATTGTTTAATTTTTATAGGAGTCTCCCCAAATTGACATTTCTTTCAGAGTACCTGGTGCTGTTCATTATGCCAGGTGGATGTCTAAGGCAATTTATAGTCTCAAAATACTTCTTTTCAAACATCAGGTCGCATTAACAGATTTAGAAAAAGGAGGTATTACAGAGATTTGTTTATCTATAATAAATATTTATGTAGAATGTAGAAAGTAGAAAAACTTTTCCAGACTCTTTGAAAGCCACATTATCTAAGCCTTGCAACTTTAACAAACAATTGTAAGCAACCATTTTTTTTAAAATTTTATAATGTGCTTCCTGTTAGATACATAACTTTAATAATCAAATACATTTGAACGTTATTCGTTCTCAATTTTATGCCTTCATTGACCTTATTTTCTGTTAACTCATTTATTTAAATTTCCTTTTTTAAAATTTTCAACTTTTTCTAAATTAATACCTTTATTTAGTGCACAAAAAGAAAGGAAAACAAAAGGAGGAAAGACAAAATAGATTTTTTTAAATTTTCATAAAAAAAAAGCCAATTTTTAGGCTTCGAATCATATCTAGTCCTGAAAAAAGCATAGATATATGCTTTTTTCAGAACTAGATATGATCCGAATGTTACCGTCTGATCGTTTTGGAAATGGGCAAATAATCTAAAGTTGTTTTCACGGTAAAATTTTCATGCAATTTTTAAATTATAAAAAAAATAAAATTTTTAATAGGAAGATTTGCAATTATTAAAAAAAAGGCTCCTTAACTACATACAAGCTTTAATATCAAACATATTTTATGATATCACAGTGTTATAAATGATTAATATTGTAGATGGATAGCAGTGAAAACTGGAATAAAGTGGACGGGATTTGACATCACAACCGCTTGGATAATTAAATCTGTAAGTTTTTACATAAAAGTGATGTCTAACTCATAAAGGCAAGAAGTTTTCTTATGAAACGAGACCAACATTATGTTTATAGACTCAATTTTGTCCATTTTATGAGGGAAAAACTGCTTTTATTTTTTCGAAAAACCGCGGTTTTTCTAAACTTTAACCTCAATGCGGCACGGGTTAATCTTATGCAAATGAGCTGAAACTTTACCAATCTCATTTTTGAGCCTATTGGCAACTTTTTGGGGAGTGACCCCCCCCCCCCCCAAAAAAAAAAAAAATTCGAAAGTTGATTTATGTGACCACCCTAGCCAGCATATGCTGACCAGCTTGCTGGAGAATTATCTGTTATTTTGAGCACACAAGATTTATTTTAAGAGGATCCAGCCCCTATAACGACAACCCCCCATAAAAATGCCCAGTATATTTTTTTTAATATCTTGTATGCAAGATGTTAGACTAGTGGACATATATCCATAAAGACTTTTCCCAGTAAAAAAAAAAAAGAACTTTCAAATAAATAGCTTTAAGTGGCCATATTTGCATACAAGAGGAGACCAGAACAATAAGAAATTTACTGAATGTTATGTTTTTGATTCCCAATTTACTTTTAAAAGTAGAAACATAAGTCATGGCGAACGCTTCAAATACAATTTTTTTCTGCAAAACCAAGCTAAGTAACTAAAAGCTATTGCACGCTTGCTTGAATCTGCATGCAAAGCTTATAATCATGGAATATTTAAATTTATGAAAGAGTAGGGTATAGCGAGGTAAGGGTACAGAAACCGCATTTTTGTATTCATGGGCTGCTTTCTGTCACTTATAATGCTAAACATTCAACATTTTTTGTGTTACTTCATCCAAAGTATTCACCCCCATTCTCACCTGAAATTTTTTTTATAGTTAATATTACTTTTAAATTCGAAAAAAAAAAAAAAAAATCACCTTCATTAAGGGCTGTTTTTCTCATAATGGTGGGGTAAAACGGGGAGTCCATTTTTTAAAAAGGCCAAAATAATTAATATACTTTATAGAAAAATTATTTATTTCGTATCATGATTTTAGAATTATCCAAATTACAAAGTATTATGGCCACGGTTGTTGGACTTAGGTTTTGGGTAATCATCGTATTCTGATTTCTTATTGTGCATTTTAACTTGAAGCAAAATGAGTACGTATTTGTTTTGGATAAAAATCTGTCAATAATTTGGTTTTATATATTTTTTACGCTGCATTTAAAAAAAAATGTTAGAAAGTACATATTAAAAAGTTTATTAAAAGCATTTAGAAACATAAGTATTAACTAAGCTAACTACATTTTTCCATTTTATCTTATCTCACTGAAACATAGGAGAGAAGAAAAGTATTTTTAAAGATTTATACTTTTTTTCCGATAATAAGCTGCTTGCGTACTTACTAAATTGTAAGGAATAAAAGAATCCAAAATTTCAGGAATATATTCCTCTCTTCAAAGTATTTTTCAAGACATCGATAACCAGTAAAAATCGAATATTCGCTTCCACACTGGGATATAATCTCCTATTTTTGACATAAAATTGAAGCAAATAAATTTTCAGCAACTACTGAAGTAAAAACAAGCCATGCCTAAGAAAAAAATTCCTATTTGTTATAGCGGGACTAGCTGATGGAAGCCTTTTTGCCACTACTAAGGTGCGAACCACTGGCCATTTTATTATGGGGGCACCCGGTGGGCGGCTAGCATTATCCCTTACGAAGAAATGGGCAATTCAATGCACAAGGCTGGAATCGAACCCAGACCCGAGGCGTGAAAGAATGGTCCTTTAGCTACTACACAACTTGGTCGGCAAACGCTTCTATGTACTCCGTGACATTTCAAGGACCGGTGACTGACAAAATAAGAAAACCTATTTACAGCTCTAAATTTTAATGTTTGATTTATCAATAAGAACCCAGTTCTGGACACAGCACTCATTCCAGTGGTTCATTTTAGTGGTGATTTGAGGAATCAACACCCATTATTACGTACATTTATGTATGCATACATGTACAGCAAATGCTTCAATGTACTTCTTACATGTAAATGCTTCAATGTATTTAAAGGGCTTTCAGACACAAGCAACCTATTTACAGTCATAAATTTTAATGGTACAGTCAATTCTCGCGGTCAGTAGCTTCACCAACGCGAAAAATTAGCCAATTTTTTTTTTTAATTTATTTTAGTAGTCAAAATAGTAGGTTTTTTCCTAATTTTAGTTTAAAATTTATTATTGTCATCATACCATAAAAAACGAAGGCATATGATGAAATAACCAAATTGATTTTTCTTTTTACTTGCTCGGAATATTTTCGTGTTTTCTCTCTCACACAGGGGCGTAGCCAAGGGGGGGGGAGGGTTGGGGGGTCATACCCCCCCCATGAGGAATTTTTTGCCATACAAAATGCATATTCTTCACTACATTGTCACACCCACGTATACATATATATGAGTTGTAGTAGTCGTAACCCCCCCCCCCATGAAAAATTTCTGGCTCCCCCCTGCTCTCACATATACAGGGTGGTCCTAAATTATAGGACAAAAGTGTAGAGGATGGTAGAGGAGACCAAGACGGCTCAAAAATCACACAGTAATATGGGGTCGGAAACGTTATCTTCATGTATACCTGTTGATAATCACTTTAAGAGAAAGTGTTGAATGGACAGCGAACTTTCCGATCAACATTTGCCAAAAACGAATGCAATTTCGACAGAAAGCACTTAACCCTTTATAAGTCCGTGGTAAGTCCATCGTCCGACCATGGTAGACTAAAAACGAATGCACCTTTTTCACAGAAAGTAGTTAACCCAAATGGGTAGTTTACAAATTCTATTTCATTTCATGGATGAAAGTATCGGAAAAGAGCTTATTGTTTATGAAACTGGATTGAGAATTTAGACCAACAGTTCTTCCAAAGTGACAGGTAAATGACGACAACGTTTCCGACATCACATTGCCATGGTATTTTGAGCCGTCATGGTCCCCTCTACCTGCCTTTACATTTTTAGCGTAATAGTTTAGGACCACCCTGTATACTGACACTTCTTATACATTATACACTAATTCAATACAAGCAACAAGCAGAGTTGGATAAAATATTCCGAAAACGTGTGTTTTCGAAAAAAAAAAACATAATACATTCATTCAAACATTAAATTACAAAATGCCTCTAGCATTTAAAAAAAAATGCAAATACAAAGTACATGTACTTTTAAAATACATACAAAGTACAAAATACATACAAAGTACAAAGTACAAAGTACAAAATAATAACAAAAAAATCTGGAGTGACTCCACTCAACTTACCGAACACTTACGATTAAGATCATGACCGAGCATTTAAATAAATTTTAATCGATGAATAATTCAAATATATATACCAAAATGAAGCTCCATCGAATGTATCGTTTAAACGCTAGCGCACTTTCAAGAATGTCCCCCCGTAGGCCATAATGTAAAAGAAATCTTTGTCGTAGCCCTGTAGAAAAACTATAAGTCCTATACACATAAATATTAATATCGGTCTTAAGATAGTGGATTATAACATATATACCCAATTTGAGCTCAATTGAATATACCGTTTAAACGCTAGCGCACTTTCAAGAATTTCCCCCAATAGGCCATAATGTAAAAGAAATCTTTGTCGTAGCCCTGTAGAAAAACTATAAGTTCTATACACATCAAAATTAATACCGTTCTTGAAACGGTAGTTTATAACATATATACTCAATTTGATCTCAATCGAATGTATCGTTTAAACGCTAGCGCACTTTCAAGAATTTCCCCCCCATAGGCCATAATGTAAAAGAAATCTTTGTCGTAGCCCTGTAGAAAAACTATAAGTCCTATACACACCCAAATCAAGACCGGTCTTGCGACGGTGGTTTATAACATATATACCCAATTTGAGCTCAATCGCATGCCCCGTTAAGGAGCTATCGTGTTCACTTACATACACACAAACACGCTTACACACACACACACATACATACACACATCTCGTAAAAATAGCATCAATGAATTCAGAAGACCTCCAAACGTGTCAATACACCAAAATCTCGAATTCGAATTTTTTCATGATGACAATACTTTCCTTACAGGGTACATGTTCGGAAAGTAAAAAGTAATCTTAATAGTTGTTTTAAGGAAAATAGTGCTTTTGGTTTTTCCTTTAAACGATCCTAACACTTCAGCTACAATACCGCTTTAGCTAAAATACCACGTGGCATTCTGGTGCAGCTCATAAATGACATCAAGAGAGGGAGGGCGGGGGGGAATCAGCCATTTTATTTTTTTCAGTTGCGCATGCTTTCTGAGCAATCTGTGATGTTACGATTCATTGATTCCCAGAACATAAAATTTATTTTTTGTATTTTGAAAATGCAAAATACATTGAAAATGCATTTTAAACTATATTCTCAAAATACTTTGTTTTTACTAGTGAAAAACAAAATACAAGATACAAACTTATTTTGAAAAAACACTACTAGCCAAAAGTATTGCAAGTTTCAAAAATCTAACCCTTTTCAAGAGGAAGCCCCTTCTCAACCCCGAAAAATTAAAAATCAATGGAATGGATATTTTTGAATGGCAACATGTTCAATGAATGACTTCAAAGACACGATAGCACTAAGTTAATGAACAGAAATAATTATTTAATGGATTGAAAAAAATAGCATAAAAAATATACAGGTTATTATAGAAATCATAATCCATTTGGGCTAGTCTTAATAAAATTAAATAAAGAATTCATTTCAAGTTATTCTGCAAAAAGAGGATACTAAATAAATGCAATAGAACTCAAGATCATTGATTATGTTGCCGAGCAGCCTTGACTTGGATCACAACAACCACTCTTTTAGATATGGAATCCACAATGTTTGACAACACTCCCTTCGGTGTTTCAGGGTGCCCACTTAAAGGATGGGTCCCTGAAGCTCCCACTTTGTTTTTTTTTAGTGATTTTCAAATGTTTTCTTTCCAATTATACTACATAAATTCTCAAAAATACTTAAATCTGCGAATTTCCTGGGCTTATTCTTGAAACGATGATCAGATTTCCCAGACTTGCAATACTTTTGGCCAGTAGTGTACATGTATTAGCGGTACTGTCCAACTCTGGTAACCAGTACTAATTTTCAAGTGACGTTATTAACCCTTTCTAAGGCTAAGAACACTTACCACCTACAGTCTGTTGACTTACAGACAGTAGCGGATCTAGGGGAGGGGCTAGGGGGCTTCAGCCCCTCCCAAAAGAGATTGCTCAAGGGTAACATTCTGCTTTATTATACACTTTAAATAGCTAAAATGATCCTATTTTATTACTTAGCCCCTCCCAAAAGTCTAATACATTGGTTTAGACTAAAATTTTGATTTATAGTACATTTTAATTGGGTGAAATATGCTTTTTAAAAAATTTAGCCCCTCCCAAAAAAAATTTCTGGATCCGCCACTGCTTACAGAAATCAATTATTATCAGCGAATTTTCTGATTTTTGTTCAGGGAAATTGGGCAAGTACTTTTATCAAACACATAGATTATACATTACATTTGGCTTATAAACTTTAATTTGAACGTATTTGTAAAGAAAGCTCGCATAGTTATTCTAAAATGGAGCACATCAATCATCGCTTTTAATTATATATTTTTTCATTCGATTGCGTATGCAAGTGGCAGTTAGTTTTCCGACTTTGATTGGTTAAAATCAATTCATTCTCCTGCAAAGTTTGTTTGCATGTCTAGCACTTCTTTCTTTAATTTTGACGTCCAATATTAAAATAGAGGGAATATATGTGAATGAATCCTAAAAAATAGAGCAGAAAATACGCAAGTACTTTCGATTCTCCGCAAATAAACTCGCCCATGAAAGGGTTAACCCTTTAACGCGAAGTGTTCCCGCTCTGCGAACACCCAACTCGGACGTTTTGACTGTTGCCAGTCACGAAGAATAGATTGGATTTGTATAAAAATAGTTACGGGTGACAAAACTCCACGAGATTCCTTTACTTTTTAGCACGTCCTTTCCCGTCAAAAAAGGGTCACGATTCTTTTGAACAGCACTCACATCTGCTGAAAAAGGGAAGCATGCGAGAACAGCTGGATAGACTGACCCATGCTGAAAAAAGGGCAGCCGTTGCCATCGCTCGACTTCATGACCCGCAAGAGGGCGGACGATCGAAACGTTCATCGCGTGCCACAGATCGAGAGACCCCTTTTTTGACGCAGCTGGCTATCGCCAGCTATCGTCAAAGCCAGCATACAGCCAGCTATCGTCAGCCAGCGTCAGTATATACAGCCAGCTATCGTCAAAGAATTGACAAAGATCGTCAAAGATTGACAAAAATCAGTGATGAAAGAACTCACTTTCATTCGATGGAATTCATCCAAACTCGTCCCATCCAGTTCCCTAAGAATACACTACACAATACAATAGGAAGCAAAATAATAGTTGTACAGTTTTGAGAACAAGAGGGTGTTTTATGTTCGCTTTCAGTTCGTTTTTGAAAAGTTGAGGAAAACGAGAAAAAAATTTCTTTTTTTATTTATTAGAACTGAAAATATTGCTACTTTTTTTGGAATCATTTTATTTACTATAGATATAGGGTGATAATCAATCGAAAAAAAAATCAAAGCCGATGGGGGGGTGGGTCCAGACCCCCTGGACCCCCCCTTGTGTGCGCCACTGCAGTGGAATAATTAAAAGAAAAATATCCTTAACAAATTTTATTTCCGAATTCTCTTGCATGCTTATAAAACTTTTACTGACTTCAAAAATGTAGCGCGATGAGTGAAAGACTGCTTAATACCTCAGGACAGCTCCTTGACAGTACCTAGGAAGATCTCCAGGAATCAGTCTGATAGCGGATAAAGCGTTGAAAAGGAAAGGGAAATCATAAAGAACATAACTTGTCACTTTCCCAATGGGAGGTCTAGACTAGAGTCAAGCAGAAATCGCTCAATATTTGAAAATACAGTCGACACCGGTTATAACGTACTCTCACGGGACCTAAAAAAGGAGTACGTTATAAGCAGTACCGCCGGTAAGATTCAATATGACACAAAAAAAAAAAAGAAAGTGGGCTCATCATTTCATTGTAAAACGCGTTTGAAACAGGTCTGATTTTTTACTTTCCGAACATGTACCCTGTAAGGAAAGTATTGTAATCATGAAAAAATTCGAATTCGAGATATTGGTGTTTTGACACGTTTTGAGGGCTTCTGAATCCATTTATGCTATTTTTACGAGATGTATGTATGTATGTGTGTATGTGTGTGTGTGTATGTGTGTGTGTGTGTATGTGAGTGAACACGATAGCTCCTGAACGGAGCATTCGATGGAGCTCAAATTGGATATATAGGTCATAAACCACCGTCGCAAGACCGGTATGTATTTGGGTGTGTATAGGACTTATAGTTTTTCTACAGGGCTACGACAAAGATTTCTTTCACATTATGGCCTATGGGGGGAATTTTTTGAAAGTGCGCTAGCGTTTAAACGATACATTCGATGGAGCTCAAATTCGGTATACGTGTTATAAACCACCATCCTAAGACCGGTATTGATTTTGGTGTGTATAGGACTTATAGTTCTCCTAAAGGGCTACGACAAAACTTTCTTATATGTTATGGCATAATGGCCTATGGGGAGACATTCTTGAAAGTGCGTTTAAACGGTGCATTCGATTGAGTTTCAATTTGGTATATATGTTTGAATGATTCATCGATTAAAATTTATTTAAGTGCTTGGTCATGATCTTAATCGTAAGTGTTCGGAAAGTCGAGTGGAGTCACTCCAGATTTTTTAAAATTTAAATGAAACAGAGAAAATTCTTTATTACTTACAAGTTTGAGATCAATAATCTGTCATTTCCTTTTGTTTTAAATGGCAGATGCAACTATGAAAATACCGTTTTGAATATCCATAATAGACTTCATGTAAAGTCTCTGCATCATCCATGCGACCTTCCAAAAATCGCGATCCTGTTTCTGCAGCATGGAATGCGTCCGGTAGGCTTCCTATAGGCTCCTCTGTTTCTTCTTCAGAACCATTGGGGCTTTTCAGGAGACATTGACATGGATGAATGACCCATAAAAAACAGGGTCTCGTTCTTAGCCCTACCTAGCGGGCGAAAAAGATAAAAGATCGCTCCCTTCGTTCATACACAATTCATCTCGCTAGAGAATCCGAACACGGACAACGCGTGTTTTTGAAAGTACTGAAATTTCCGAGAACAAGGAAATAAAATGCTTAAGAAAAGCAACATTTTATTTTTGGCTTTGGTATAAAAAGTACGTGGTAGCCGAAGTACTTACTTTTGTCAAGTACGTTTGAACCGAAGTTCAATAATGTCCCAATCAATAGAGGACTTCGATCGGGACCTAGTTTCTAGGTACGCTATAACCGATAGTACGTTCTATCCCAGGCCCGTTATAACCGGTGCGCACTGTAGTACGAAAACCACATTAATTTTTAAACCGAAAAAGTATCCCAATCTTGCAAAAGTCTCTTTTTTGATATCCGGTGGGGCAGCCTGTGATTCGTGTTAAATATTGATTGAGCACCCCGTTATCAGGACCCGATGATCGCAAGGGCCCTAGACGCACGTGCAGAAACGCGGCAAAAAAAGTGAGTTTATATAGCTGTATACACAAGCACAAAATTCGAAAAATGTCCGGGCACTAAAATATTATAGTCAGGCCTCGCCCATTACAGAATATTTCATGTGCGCAAATATGTATGCATTCATGCAAAATAAATTCTAGGGTGTATCACGTGACATTTCAAAGACTTGTGTCGGCAAGTCCAGAAGCCTATTGACAGTTCTACATTATCGTAGCTATCAAATCTCCCGATTTTTTTCGGGAGATTTCCCACCACTGATTTTTACCCATCGATTCATGCTTAAAATAACGCAAAAATTGAATGCAAAATAAAGCTGTGGTGGGAAATCTCCCCAAAAAATCGGTAGAGCTGGCAGCTATGCATTATAATGCAGGGTTTCTACAGATTTCACAGCTTTTGCTTCCCTGACACCTATCACGCTCTCCCCTGACTTTATCTAGCGTGCTTGTGTGTTTCTATTTGTGTTTACTATTGTGTGTTTCTATTTTAACCCTTTAACGCGCAGTGGTTTCGCTCTGAGACCACCAAACTGTTGACGTTTTGACTGTTGAAGGTCACGAAGAATAGATTGGATTTCTATTAAAAATAGTTGCGGGTGACATAGCTCCACGAGAATCCTTTACTTTTTAGCACGTCCTTTCCCGTAAAAAAATGGTCACGATTATTTTGAACACCACTGACATCTGCCGAAAAATGGAAGAACGCGAGAACAGCTGGATAGATTGCCCAATGCTGAAAAAAGGGCAGCCGTTGCCATCGCTCGACTTAACTACCAGCAAGATGGCGGACGATCGAAACGTTCATCGCGTGCCACAGATCTAGAGACCCTTTTTTGACGCAGCTGGCTGTCGTCAAAAAAGGGTCTCTAGATCTGTGGCAATCTCAATTTCTGCTATAATTTCCCTGACTTTTTTCCCAAATCCCTGACCAAAACTCATTTACCTGACTTTCCAGGTCTGTAGAAACTCTGTAATGGTATTTCGTGTAGTCGAGTGTAATGAAACGCCCGTACACGGTAAATATGCCAATCTGGTTTGCGATATTTCATGTGCTTGTATAGACAAATTAACACTACAATGCATACTGTAGCCAATTGGCTACACTCTCATTTCTTCATTAATACAAAGAAAATGGTTGTGGTTTCTGTCTAAAATGTTCATTTAATCTTACAAAACTATGCATAAATTAAATATGTATGGAGAGCTTCCTTAATAGCAACTATTATGTGAAATGAATAATGTATATGGTAATGCGTAAATTGAAAAGAATCGCCATAGAATCAAAAGGTCCCATTTGTGAGAAATAATGTAAAGCTGTTTCGTTAAATTGAGGGAGAAAATAATTGATTAAAGAGGGAGAAGCGAAGATAGATAGTATTAATAGATTTGTAAGGATAATATGAATAAATCACAATATACCACGTTAATAAATATTTCATGAAATTAAAAGTGTTCTGTTTATCCTTTTTCAAGGGTTATCGTATCACCAACTGAACGATAAGTAATTCTAATTTGCGTTGATATATCCCGCAGTCATTTCAACTGAGGAGATTACTTGAACTTTAAAAAAAATCAAATTCTGTTTTGTCACACGCAGATATGACTTTAGTAAAATATTCTCTTCTTCCCGTATGAAGAGCGGGTGCGCAGCTATTTTAAAATAAAAGGTTGCCCATTTCATGTAGTGTCTGAGGTATTGAATGCTACAACTTGAACCTAAAAAAACAGTATGATGTAGAAATAACACATTTTGAAAGTCCGGAGTTCTCTGCAAACCGCCAAGCTTTTCGCTTTTCTGATCGCGAATGGCACTGACGTAGTTTTTCATTATATTGCAATGTCAATATATTACAATGATGCCAGGTTAGTACTCATGACGTAAACTTTACATTATACGTCAAATAATTTTGCTTTTATTTTAAATTTCACATCACTGGAATTAATTGGAATTACACATGTAAGGAAAATTTTCGTTTCCTACCGTGTGAAGAACGGGCACGGACCTAATTTAATATAAATATAAGATCCATAGGGAAGCAATTTTTAGTTTTTAAAATGTATGGCAACACTAATCTTTGAGCCAACAAGCATGAATTCATAGCGTGTGCATTCAGTGCGCTCAACACATTTTTGTCCGAATTTTCGATGGCTTGTCATTTTTACTGCTCAATGGAAATAAATATAAAACTCTTAAAAATAGTAGAATTTAGGACTCAATAAAGTAGAATGAAGCTATACTACTATGTTTTCTTTTATTACAGCTATGGGGTGAACATTCTAATGTTCCGGATAGGAACTTTTTTGTTACGATTTTTCTGAGAAACTGCATGCTGAAGTTAAAAAAAAAAAATATTTTAAGCCTAAATGAAGTTACAGTTTTATTTTCGCCGATTTTCCAAAAAATCACGCATTTTAGGGTTAAGTAACGCTTGTAAATGTCGATGGTGATTTGCACACCTAAATGCCTCAATGCATTTCGTGACATTTCAAGGACTTCGGGATCGACAGAGCAAGCCAGCTATTCACGGTTCGAAATTCTAACAACGATTTCTGCTGTTCAAAAATAATGGGTACGCATTACGGTCTATTTTACACCCATTAGTCAATGTTTTAATACATTTCGTGGCAATTGCTAGGTGTTTCTAGAACGGACGAAACCAGTGTACCGGCACATGGTTAAACCGATAACGAAGTGCTAAGCCTAACGGGTGTTCGAACCGGCTAAAAGAAAGGGGGTAAGAAAATCTATGGATAAAAATAGCTTCTCGACAGAAAACGGTTGTCTACCGTAAAAGCGAGCGCGAAAATCTACGAGATATACAAAGAGATGTAGATGCTGTAAAATGGTACGCACTTTTACAATGGTACGCACTATTAGTACGTACAATGGGAACGCTTGTGAAATGGTACGCATTACGGTCCATTTTACAAGCGTTAGTCGATGTTTTAATACGTTTAGCGGCACTTGCTAGGCGTTTCTAGAACGGATTAAACCAGTGTACTGGCACATGGTTAAACCGATAACGGAGTGCGCTAAGCCTAACGGGTGTTCGATCCGGCAAAAAAAGAAAGCGAGTAAGAAAATCTATGGATAAAAATAGCCCGGCGATAGAAAACGGTTGTCTACCGTAAAAGCGAGCACGAAAAATCTACGAGATATACAAAGAAATAGAAAGAGAGATGTAGATGAAACCTTACTTTTCAGGTGAAATCCTTGAGGGGAAGGAGGAGGCGCGTGTGTGTGGGGGGGGCGTATACTAATAGAATCTCTTTTTATCCTGTAGTTAGTTGCGTCTTTCAGTACCATCTACAAATAGTGGTTTTCCGCGATACCTTGCAGTGCGTGCTGTGCACCATGGTCTCTCCTTTCACACAGGATACAGCTTGAACGAGAAAAATCCAAGGTGGACTGTGCCGTTTAAGTTCCCCCCTTTTTCGAATCCACTTCTCGGCCTGCCTGCAGTAGAGTAGTCGCCGGCGTTAGCGGGTCGACCACACACACACTCCTGTATATGAGTTTTTCCCGTCGTGCACCGCGCGCCTCCCCGAGAATCGATGGTGAAAGGGTGGGGGAAAGGGGAGATGAGAAAATCGATATCGGGGGAGTAAGTGGGTGGGTGGCGCAGCGCGTGGGAGCATGTGCGCCGATCGTAGAAGAGGGGGGGGGAGGAACTCCTTTAGTACAGGGGTCTGTGCTGTGGTGTATACACTCGCGTGAAGTAAAGGAGGAGGAAGGAATATGGCAGTGTCTGGCGAAGGCCCAAAGTTCATATGGAGGTGGTTTTCTTTTTGAATGGTTCATGCACGGAATCGCATGATATTGCCATGGTTAAGGGTTTTCACTGACAGTTATTCTATGCACAAAAGCGTGAAAAACAAAATCGCAAAGCTAAGGCGGGACGATGGAGTGACGTGGACGGAATATGTGTCATGGGCATTCGAAAGCGTGAAGTCTAGGAAAAATGACCGAGGAAAGGCATGAGAAGATGTAGCAACCCAGGCCCAGACAGCCAAGCCAAGTGGGGTCCCCTATGACTGGCATGGTAAACAGGGCCGTTGCTCAAGGCGAACAGAATTTTTTTTTTTTTTGGGGGGGGGGGAACCCAAAAATATTATAATTTCAACTTTTTAAAATTCTTATTATTAAAATTCTATCATAAATATCGGGTAAAAGTTTCTAAAGCACTAAAAATTTTAAAACTCTATAGCAGCGGTTCTCAACCTGTTAACGTCGCCCCCCCAACAAAGGCTAACTTACAGTGGCGCACCCCCCCTCACATTTTTCAGCATACATCCATGTTTTTTTTATCTTTAACAATAAACATTTAAAACAACTGAAAAATCACTCAAAATACTGGTGTTAGACGATAAAGTAATTAAAAAACTTTGTAAAAAACACACATAAGAAGTAATAGGTAAGAGGATACGCACGTTTCGTTCAAAAATTGTTCTGAACTTCATCAGTCCAAGCCCTTCGTCGTAAAGAACACGGGGAACTGAAAAGAGATAAACAAGCAAGACGTTGCCACAAGGGGCAAAGAAAAGTCGAACAAAACCACGGAGAGGGGAGAAAAAAATTAAAATAAGGGATAAAAAGGAAAGGAAAGAAGCACAAAAAATACAGAAATAAAAAGGAATAAATAAAATAAAAATAATAATAATAAAAAAGGGAACACACGAGTACAAACACACACACAAAAAAGAGAAAACAGAACAAACAAAAAAACAAAAAGAACACTTTTTTTTTATAAATTACAAACCACGAACAGTACAGCACAATATACTTCTTATGTGTGTTTTTTACAAAGTTTTTTAATTACTTTAATGAACATTTAGTCTACAAAATAATGTTATCAGTCAAGTTTGAATGAACATTTTAAACGAAAAGGGATCTATTTTAGAGTAAAAATGAGAATAAATAAGATGATTTTTTAAAAACATGCATCACTACTTGCTCTTTGGTTTTCCTCGCACCTAGGGATGGACGCGAGACGAAAAATAAGCGTCTCGCGTCTCGCAAAATAGTCTAAAAGCTTTGTCTCGTCTCGCAAAAATCCCATATCGTAATGTTAAAAATGTGTGTCTCGTCCCGCAAAAAAGCTGTAAATCTCTGTCTCGTCTCGCAAAAAAGTCGTCTCGCGTCCATTCCTACTCGCCCTCCCCCCTCCCTGCAAACACTCTGCGCCCCCTTGGGGATCGCGCCCACAGGTTGAGAAACGCTGCTCTACAGTAAATTGTGTTTTTACACCCTGATTCGTAGAATTTACAAAATTAATATCATTTTTTTAATGTTATTATAATTTTTA
This sequence comes from Cheiracanthium punctorium, assembly GCA_038373885.1. Taxonomy (NCBI): domain Eukaryota; kingdom Metazoa; phylum Arthropoda; class Arachnida; order Araneae; family Cheiracanthiidae; genus Cheiracanthium; species Cheiracanthium punctorium. Next base: position 285,352 of record JAWZYV010012486.1, read on the forward strand.
AAAATTTTAATGTAATTTTCAAATTTTGTTCGAAATTTTAATCATTTTCTACTGCATGCTATTTAGAGCGATGGGTTCGAAAGGCGAATAGTCATCTACCATTAGCAATTGTGCATAGACTATGGGAGGTGTCCAGAACCCCCTAACCCCCCCCCCGTGTGTGGGTCGAGATAAACGAGTTCCTTCTGCACTTGGAAATGATACCAGAGTTTGTATCCAACTTCGTTCCAGCCCGAGCCGTGGCCGAGCGCATAGTGCTCTGAACCTGGAGACGGAAGGTACCTGGTTCAAAAACAAGTCGCGTTCGCCGACCTAACCGCTCGGAGTTTACCGTTGTTTCCTCCAACGGGTTAGGATCTCTTAACCCTTTAACGTTCAGTGGTCCCGCTCTGGGAACACCCAACTCGGACGTTTTGACTGTTGCCCGTCACGAAGAATAGATTGGATTTCTATCAAAATAGTGGCGGGTGACACAGCTCCACGAGAATCCTTTACTTTTGAGCCCGTCATTTCCCGTCAGAAAAGGGTCACGATATTTTTTAACAGCACTGACATCTGCTGAAAAGAGGAAGAATGCGAGAACAGCTGGATAGATGGCCCCATGCTGAAAAAAGGGCAGCCGTTTCCATCGCTCGGCTGAACGGCCCGCGAGAGGGCGGACAATCGAAACGTTCATCGCGTGCCACAGATCGAGAGACCCTTTTATTTGAAGACAGCTGGCTGTGTCGGCACAGCCAGCCTGCGTCAAAAAAAGGGTCTTCTCTCGATCTGTGGCACGCGATGAACGTTTCGATCGTCCGCCCTCTCGCGGGTCGTTCAGTCGAGCGATGGAAACGGCTGCCCTTTTTTCAGCATTGGGAAAGGGTTGCACCTCAAAGGGTTAAAAAGAAGGCCGTAATAATACAACATGCAATACAATCCTTCGTTCCAGACGTTCTTCTAGACCCAACAAAACTCCATAAACTGTTTTAACTATTCTTTAATGAACTTCTCAGACGGCGCTTATTCAATTCAAAGTCTCCAATAGTTTCTGAGAAAGTTTTCAGAAATTTCCTTTCTCCTTTGGAGAAACAGGAGACACAGGCGCAAGACGCCGTTTTGTGTCCTAACGCAAACATGGTTACCTCAGAGAGACACTCCCATAAACTGGCGTTTAAAAGTTAAAAATCTGGAGTGACTCCACTCGACTTTCCGAACACTTACGATTAAGATCATGACCCAGCATTTAAATAAATGTGAATCGCCGAATACTTCAAACATATATACCAAATAGAAGCTCAAACGAATGTGACGTTTAAACACTAGCGCACTGTAAAGAATTTCTTCCCATGGACCATAATGCAAAGAAATCTGGGTCGCAGCCCTGTAGAAAAACTATACACACCCAAACCTATACCGGTCTTACGATGGTGGTTTATAAGATCTATACCCAATTGGAGCTCCATCGAATGGACCGTTTAAACGCTAGCGCACTTTCAAGAATGTCCCCCCACAGGCCATCCTGTAAAAGAAATTTGGGTCGTAGTCCTGTACAAAAACCATAAGTCCTATACACACCCCAATCAATACCGGTCTTGCGACGGTGGTTTATGACCTATAGACCCAATGGGAGCGCCATCGAATGCCCCGTTGAGGAGCTATCGTGTTCACTGACAAACACACACACACACACATACATCTCATAAAAATAGCATCCATGAATTCAAGAGACCTCAGAACGTGTCCATACACCAAAATCTTGAAGTCGAATTTTTTCAGGATCACAATACTTTCCTTACAGGGTACATGTTCGGAAATTAAAAATTAATTATGAACTTGTAAGAAATACACAGTAAAAAAAATATGCAGTAATGTGAATCTTTCGGGTATAGTTAAACGGTACGAGAAAGGGAGGATCGTTTATAACAACCGAAACTGCAGTGTCTTACTAAAGTTTACACATAAGTCATTCCTTGGTTCTTCAAGTAACATTTGCAGCTGAAAACGAAAATGATTTCTATAATTTAGGTTAAAAAAAAAATCTGGAGTGACTCCACTCGACTTTCCGAACACTTACGATTAAGATCATCACCAAGCATTTAAATAAATTTTAATCGATGAATCATTCAAACATATATACCAAATTGAAGTTCGATCGAATGTACCGTTTAAACGCTAGCGCACTTTCAAGAATGTCTCCCCATAGGCCATAATGTAAAAGAAATCTTTGTCGCAGCCCTGTAGAAAAACTATAAGTCCTATAGACATCAAAATCAATACCGGTCTTACGATGGTGGTTTATAACATGTATACCCAATTTGAGCTCCATCGAATGTACCGTTTAAACGCTAGTGCACTTTCCAGAATTTTCCTCCATAGGCCATAATGTAAAAGAAATCTTTGTCGTAGCCCTGTAGAAAAACTGTAAGTCCTATACACACCCAAATCAATACCGGTCTTGCGACGGTGGTTTATAACATATATACCCAATTTGAGCTCAATCGCATGCCCTGTTCAGGAGCTATCGTGTTCACTCACATACACACAAACACACACACACACACACACACACACCCACCCACACACACACACACACACACACACATACACACATACATACATACATCTCGTATAAATAGCATAAATGAATTCAGAAGACCCCAAAACGTGTCCATACACCAAAATCTCGAATTCGAATTTTTTCATGATTACAATACTTTCCTTACAGGGTACATGTTCGGAAAGTAAAAATCTGCTGTGAACACCACATAGCTTCTCCTTGTACGTCTATTAAATCATAAATATTTCCCGTGCACTTTATTTTAACTTATTGCAGTATTTTATCTCTTTCAAACAAAATTATACTAAGGTTTAGCGATTTCTAGCTAAATATTTGAGATATCGCTAAGCTGGATTCAGTTTGAAAGATTTGTTTTGGGCATTTAATTGGACGATATTTCGCCAAAAGCCCACAAGCTTGAGATAGTTGGCGAGATTTTTGGGGATAGCCAAAGTAGCCATAGACCACAGACTTTTAATGAATTGAATGCATCCGCATACACCTTAATGTATTTAAAGTCATTTGGCTGACACTGTCAATAAATTACGCAGTCGGTTGCAATAAAAAATAGAATAAAATAAAAATGAAAAGAAAAATAAAAAAAATTGCACAATTGTACGTTGCAATACAATCTAAATACAAAGTTTCAACATTTAACGGTAAATAGTTTTTGAGTTATACGAAATACGTAATCATTTTTAGTGACAAATTTTTTGATGTTTCGAAAAATCTAGACAAGGTTAATGGTACATAAAAAACACTTAAAATACTGGTGTTAACTATGTACCATAAAAAAAGAGTGTACCAGAAAATAAATAAAAACTTTGTGAAAAAACACACATAAAATGTTACTTATAAGACGATAGAGGTGAGAGAGTATTACACACAGCAAGACTAGGTTTGTTTATAGAATGAACCATCAAAAATGAAAGCAGTTTGTTTACTACAAATGATAACCAAAGCTATAAACTCCTAAATCTCAGTAGAAGAATGATGGAACTCGCGTAAACGTTTTTCCAAACAGTCAATCGCACCTTGGATAGGCACATTAGTAAATAAAGATTTAACATCAAGAGAAAGCATTTTACAATTAGCAGGAGAAAGAAGTTTAACTTCGTTAACAAAATCATAAGAGTTTTTAACAGTGTGAGTATTACTAGCAGTCGAATGTAAAAGGTATGTGAGAGGAAACGTGCAAGGTTATAAGAACCAATGTCAGAAACAATGGGGCGAAAGGCAAGAGAAGGTTTATGAATTTTAGGAAGGGCATAAGAACGATCACAGTTAGCAATAGAAGTTTAGTTCGAGCATTTCAGATTACAGAGGACTTCACAATGTGTTTCATTTCAGAAAGGTGACTGTTAGTAGGAACAGAGAATTTTATTTAGTGTATGAACCCGTGGTTAGCAGGTTATTAATACTATCAATATAAGAAGATTTATCAAGTAAAAAGTCTGGCCACCTTTATAACGCGTTCATAAGTCCAGTTATAGTACTCCAGTACGTGTATGGGTGATAGGCATTGTGCCGTTTTTGCTGCTCACTTTTTTTGGTTATGTTCAAAGAAAACTTGACAAATATTTAATTTTATTGGACGAAGTCAGTTTCATAAAATTCTCCTTCAGGGTTTGAAATATAGTCTTCTGTTGAAGGATTCCTGACTACGAAACACACACACTCAGTCACAATAACCCTAAATGTCCACTTTTCCTATAAAATGAAAAATTTTTTTTCTTTCGAGCTCAAAAAACCTTAACCCTCTCGTCACCCTGAACCTCATAGGAGGCTCTTACTTCAAATAGCAATATTGAGAGAGAAAACAATTGTGTAGAAAGTATATATTCATGTAGAAAGTATATAAGGCTCTTAACCCTTTGAGGCGCAACCCTTTCCCAATGCTGAAAAAAGGGCAGCCGTTGCCATCGCTCGACTTCGCGCAGCATCGCGCACAGCCAGCTGCGTCAAAAAAGGGGTCTCTCGATCTGTGGCACGCGATAAACGTTTCGATCGTCCGCCATCTTGCTGGTAGTTAAGTCGAGCGATGGCAACGGCTGCCCTTTTTTCAGCATTGGGCAATCTATCCAGCCGTTCTCGCGTTCTTCCATTTTTCGGCAGATGTCAGTGGTGTTAAAAATAATCGTCACCATTTTTTTACGGGAAAGGACGTGCTAAAAAGTAAAGGATTCTCGTGGAGCTATGTCACCCGCAACTATTTTTATAGAAATCCAATCTATTCTTCGTGACCTTAACAGTCAAAACGTCAACAGTTTGGTGGTCTCAGAGCGAAACCACTGCGCGTTAAAGGGTTAACTAGATGCATCCATCGTGCCTAGATTACAGTACGAGTCCATTGAGATTCTTATTGACAGTTTTCGCCTCATTGTTTCAGGAGAAAAATTGAGAAAATAGGGACGCTGCATTTTGACCGTTTTTTTTTTCTTTTAAGGTCAATATAGTTTTTTTTTGTTATTCCTCAACCTTTACCTAATAGGTGCATCCTTTTAGATTCATTTTAGCCTAACAAAATGCTCCGAAAAGGCAGAAATGAATATTAGAAAAATCGAATATGAATCGACATTAGAAAAAAAATATTTTTGCCTGATTTATAATAGTATTTCAGATGCATTCAAGGCTAGACAGATTTTTTTTCTCTCATTTTTCATAATTCGGTAACGAGAGGGTTAAAATGAATACCTGTAGTGTAGATGCACTTATTTTTACATAATTTTCTGGAATAAAAAATAGGCACTTTGATGACATTTCCCCTCCCCCCTGAAAATAACACGACCGTTAAGGGGGTTCATTCTAGGAGGGGGGGGTCACTTTGAAACGAATGACCATCGGTCAAGAAACACTCACCTCTTTTTTTCAAAAATATCCGCAACTCCTTCCTCTCATCCACACGTAGCAGAGCGTGGACACGCAAGACCCATTAAGTCTGCAATGACGGAAGATTATGGACAGAAGAAAAACACAAAAATTAAATTTCGCTGACGGCGTTTTTTTTTTTTTTTTTCTCTCGCTTTTAGCGAAGGATTATCGGCTCCTCTGCGTGTTTTCCCAACACGGCTCGTAATCGGAAACTCGTGTCATCGATAAGGCTCGTCATCGAATGCACTGATAGCAGAGGAGAGAGAAAAAGGCCTCGGTGATTTTTTTTCTCCGTCTTCCATCGGGGAGTTTTTTTTTTTTTTTTTCCTTTCGTGTTCGGAGAAAACACACAAAAAAAAAAAAAAAAAAAAAAAAAAAAAAAAAACATATTTACTTTCACTTTTTCCTGTGGAAATGAAAAACAAAAAGACAAACGAAAGGGAAAGACCTGCTCGTGACGTCATTCGAACACCTCGGTGCTACAGAAGGGATCATTTGCATAGTGCGGTCGGCGACCACACAAATTGTGGACAGAGGAATGGACTTGTCAATCGGGTTGTTTTCAACGACACAGTGAAACCTCGTTACCACATCACTCTCAAAGCCACTTAACCCTTTAACGCGCAGTGTTCCCGCTCTGGGAACACCCAACTCGGACGTTTGGACAGTTGCCTGTCACGAAGAATAGATTGGATTTCTATAAAAAGAGTGGCGGGTGAGCTAGATCCACGAGAATCCTTTACTTTTGAGCACGTCCTTTCCCGTCAAGAAATGGGCACGATTCCTTTGAACAGAACTGATATGCGCTGAAAAAGGGAAGAATGCGAGAACGGCTGGATAGAGGGCCCCATGCTGAAAAAAAGGGCAGCCGTTGCCATCGCTCGACTGAAATTCAGCATTGGGAAAGGGTTGCGCCTCAAAGGGTTAAAAGTGACTTAATAAGAGGATCTTATATGAAATACAAAGCGAAATACTAAATGGTTATCATTAAATGTTCATGTGTTTATCATTAACTTGCAGTATAATTTATAGGAATAAGAATTTAAATTTATAAAATGGATGACCCATTAACCTTTTACTGACGGAACCGGGGCCTTCGCAATTAGTAACGGGCCTGCGCGTGTATTTTGATGAGCCATCCAAAGAGGCCTACGGATGCTCGAGTCTTCACGTATACATCAGGCATTTCTTAAGTTTCCCAGTGCTTTCAAACGTTATTTAATGTTAGTTTTAAGTAGTCATTGTGTTAAAGTACAAACTCATGATTAATTTGTTTGCTATGATACATATTTACATAAAGCAAATAGATGCATATAATTTGAAGGAAAAACAAAGTAGAGCTTACTCTCATGATTCACGATTGCTTATTTTAGTTTCACAAGTGGATATTTAATATACTTTAAAATAACTAAATACACAAGACATTTTTATAATGAATATTTCATGAACGTAGTCGTATTTCCTACGTTATTTCAAACAATTCAAGATTAATCTTTAACAAATGATGTATTAAAGCGCATTTCAGTGTTTTCGGGATATCCTGTATATTGGAGAAAATGGATAAAATACGCTCTATAGCGCGATCCCCGAATTAATTATTCTTTAATAAAGACATTTCATGTAGTATATAGTATTCTTTTGTCGCTTTCTCAATCGAACTTTGGAATTGAGCAAGCATCATGAACGCTTGAACAAAATATTAACTACATTGGAAGTTTCTGTATAAACGGGCAAAAATCAATAATTTATAATTTACTGTATTTCTGCACTGTACCAGATGTAAGTCTGAATCACATAATCGAGGCATATATAACTGATAAATAACATTTTCAACTGGCAAAATTAAATTGTCTAAATAGTATCACAACATGATGCTTATTTACAAGAATAAAACTACTCAAGTAAGTAATACGCGATTTCTGATTAAAATAATTTATTTATAAATAACACATGAGTATTTATTCACTAAACATGATTTACATACATATTTTTAGAATTTTTAAATACATTATAAAAGTGTTCACGTAACTTTACATTCAGAGCAAAATGTTCGAATTTTAGGATAAATTTTCATGAAAGAAAATGGCGCAAGATTCACAAAACGATTACCTAAATCTAAAGTTCTTTAGTACGACAAAGGTATAAAAAATTGTTTTAAAATAATAAAATAATATAAAATTTATAATACTGATGAGTAGTATAAATTAATCAGTGAAATATTAAGAAAGAATGAAAGACTTATTGTTATGTTTGAAGTAAAGATACATGGATTAAGTTTGAAGAGAGGGTGTATCGAGATAACACCGTAAAAATGTATGAATATGGCTATTTTCACGATTTTTTTTGTCCTGTTTTCCCACGCATGATAGACATGCAATAGGGATAAAATTACGTTTTTTAATCAATTCTTTTATTGGATGTCCCTAATTGGGAACATTGGCCTGTGAAAGGTTAAGGAAATTATAAGTAAAGACGGTACGTCCACTGAATTTTTACCTGTGGATGTGTTTTATTTTATGTGAGAATTGCTGCATTTGTGAGAGCTTCAGATCTAAGCGGACTGTTAAAAAGCACATGACTGTTTCATTGTGCTTGTTACGCTGTCTTTTTTCTCTGGACTGTTTGTACGGGTTACATTTTGAAGCGATAACTTCATAGGTGATATTCGTTTTTCTTTCATAAAGGGCAGTTACCCTTCCCCTTTTTTTCACTTCTACCCAACTTGGAGGACGACATTCAAAATGGCCATACATGGATTTATACATACGCGTAAGTAGTATTTTACATCAAGAATTTTATGGATATTTTCCCTTGAGATCATGCGGGGTATTTAAAATAATGTTTTCTGTGGACCCAAGGTAGGTTCGGAATTATGGAAAATGCTGTCTAATTTACCACCCACGTTAAAATACTCATCTTCATGCCAAATGAGTCGAAGTAAGTCGAAAGGAAGTTGTAATTTTATTTTCACCCATCTTAAAATAATCATGCATTGTACGGTTAAAGTTTTTTTTTTTTCTTTTTTAACAGGACATTCAAAAAAATGGAATAAAAAAATGTTCTAACTTTTGTGAGGTTATGTCCAAAATGAGTTCGAATTTAGGAAGTCAAAATAAGCTGTTTGCTGTGTTAAGGCAAAGCTATCTGCTTTGATTGTGATTAAGGCTAACCTGCTCGAGGGGTACCTGTTAGAGATGAGACGGGCTCAGCCCGAGCCCGGGCCCGACTCGGGCTCGGGCTCTGTAATTCACGATTGCGTTCGGGCTCGGGCTCATGAAAAATTTCTTCTTTGTTGAACATACTCCTTGAAACAGATTTTAAAAAGTGATTCATGGGATAAATAGATGTACTTATTTAAAAAAATAGCGGCACGGGGAACTAGAAGGTGTGTGAAGCTCCAAAATTTATTGTATCCTCTTAATGAAGTAGTTCATTTTATTTGTCTTTAGCTAAAATTTCGGGCTCGGGCAGGCTCGGGCTCCAACTTTAATAATATTGCTCGGGCTCGGATTAAAAGTCTTCGGGCTCGGGCTGCAAAAAATGAGCCCGAACTCATCTCTAGTACCTGTCTAAGATGAGGGATGCCTTGGCAGGAGGACTTTCTAACGCGATTCACGTTACATCTGGAGAAAACCTACCAAAACTCCAGGCCGTTAGATCGACGACAGCGCGATGGGACCCGAACCCAGGACCTTCACACTTCGGCCATCTACCATTATCAGTGATATAACTACTGAGCCATGGTGAGGCGCTAGCTGCCTTGTTCGGAGGACTTTTTAAGGGGCTCTAATGTGTATTCACTTTGCATCTGAAGAAAACAGATTCAAACTCAGGTGGAGTTCAGTTAATTGAAAAAATAATAATAAGCCAGTTGATTAGTTTTCAAATATTTGTTTACACTCCCTTTCGGTCTGATAGGACGTGCTGCCATAAACAAACACGCATCCCCTTGGCAACGAAACTGAACAAACTGGGTGCAGTCATTCTTAATCTGTGAAGAAACTTAGACCCTAAATCACACCTGGCTTTCCGGGTGGCGTAGTGGCTTAAGAACCGTTCTACCACGCCTTGTACGGGGGTTCGAATCCCGGCCTGGGCATTAGAGATGAGCCGGGCCCGAACCGGGCTCGGGATCTGTAATTCTCAATTGTGTTCGGCTCGTGAAAAATTTCTCCCTTATTGAACATACTGCTTGAAACAGATTTTAAAAATTGATTCATGAGGAAAATAAAAGTACTTATAAAAAATGAATAAATAAATAAATAAATAAAAATAGCGGCACGGGCGCCTAGAAGGTGCGTGAAGCTCTTTGGGTATTTTAGAACGGCGGTTTCTATTCCTTAGTGAGTCATGAGATCCGACATTTTTTGCTAAAGGATGGATACAAAGAATTAGAAAGTGCATTGGGACTATGCAACTCTATGCACATTTGTCTTTAAACCATTTGTGCCTGGATATTTTTGCGACTTTATTCGATTTTTACTGATAACAGAAATAATAGATCAATTTCTGATGTCAACTTCTTGAACAAGGGATGATTTCTTTTAAAATCATTATGCATAAAAATCGAAATATCAACATCCTACTGGGTCATGTTAAAATATTTTGTAGAGTGGAGGCTCAATACTCATGAATAAAGGCTAGGAAAAATAAATAACGTTTTCGACTCATAGCGAAAATGCCGTCCCAAAAAAGGGACGCTAGGCATAAATGGGTTAATTTGCACAAACGGCAAAATTTAATGTATTCTATCAATGAAGTAATTGAATTTTTTTTTTCTTTTTGTAATCTTTAGCTGAAATTTCGGGCTCGGATTAAAAGTCCTCGGGCTCAGGCGGGCTCGGGCTTCAAAAAATGAGCCCGAACTCATCTCTACTGGGCATGGATGTTCACTTGTCCGTCCCTTCATAGGGGTCACACTGGGCGCCCCGATCATAAAATGATCGCAATACTTCGGTCAGATGAAGTGGACAATACCTCATCGGCAAGTGCCCACCCGTTAAAAAAATAATCACGCCTGTTTTATTGCTTTCCAATATTAGCCAGAAAACGAATCGATGCATTCAAGAACATATCCGTAGATAAAACTGTATAATGATTCTAATTTCACTTTCCATAAACCTAACTATAATGACGAAAATACAAACCGGCTCAAACCGCGAGTTCTCGGAACAAAATCGCACTTTGCGACCACTTCCCCGTCCCACCGCGGTTTTTCGCGGAACCACGGGTTGCGCGGAGCGACCACACCTCCGGCTTTCGACGTCACGATGACGCCATCATACGCACCTTTCTGGTGAAAGGAAGCCGGTAGCAGCTCAGCGTATTTTAGAAGGAAGGTAGGGGATTTTTTTCCCAGCATCTTATTGAGGAAGAGAAAAAGGGTTTTGTGGAAAGGACGCTATGTTTGTTTGCACCCTGTAATTGAAGCCTGATCCTTTTAGATGAGGGCAAAAAGATTTTTCTAGATTTTGGATTTTTTTTAAAAAAACCTTTTTAAGGTTGTATGTCGAAAGAAAGAACTCTGTTTTTAGTCTTGTTGCACACATTGAAATAAACTAATATAGCACCAAGGTCTCCAAAAATTACAGAGGGTTCAACATAAGCTGCTATACGCTCTGCAATAAGCGAAAACGCTGTGCCTTTTGTGATATTTTCAGAAAAAATTCTTAAACAGGGATCCGAGCTGAAAGATTTTTCGAAGAGTGACACGCTTTGCGAAAATGTCCGATTTTTAAGAATTTTTTCTAAAAGTTTTGAAACGAATACAGATGGATCGTTTATTTCGGTATATAGTACAGCTTCTAAACAGACAGTTTCAGAATGTTGAAATGCGTGGCATCTTTTGTTTATTTGCACTTATGTACCAAAATCACATGATTTTTTCGAACAATACCGTTATAGAGCAAGAGCCAGCGGCCGCCAGACCTTCGTTATAGTATAAGAGCTGAAACTTTCTCTGCGCAGACCCCCCAACAGAGGTAGGAACCATCGGCCACTCTGAAGTTTGGAGGATCGTGGCTTTGGCAGGTAACAGGTGGCAAAGGTGTATAAAATGGCCGAAAATTTTCGTCATTTCATAAAGCTAAATTTTTTTATAGGTTCTTCTTCGCAGTACTAGAAATCACTTGATCCCTTGCCAGACACTTTTCCATCGTGGCAAACCCCCGCCAGGCACCTCAAAGTCAACGGGAGTCATGGAAAATTGCTGTGTTCGTAAACTCCCGCGACGAAGTACGTCAAGCTGTCACAAAGTGTCAAGCCCATTTTAGACTGCTCCTTCTGAACTTTTTGACGATGCTGCAGCGCGCTCGTCATAGAATGACGTTTTCCATGACTTTGAGATTGTCTGGCGGGGGTTTGCCACGATGGAAGGGTGTCTGGCAAGGGATCCAGTGATTTCTAGTACTGCGAAGAAGAACCTATAAAAAAATGAAGCTTTATGAAATGACGAAAATTTTCTGCCATTTTATACACCTTTGTCACCTGTTACCTGCCAAAGCCACGATCCTCCAAACTTGAGAGTGGCCGATGGTTCCTACCTCTGTTGGGGGGTATGCGCAGAGAAAGTTTCAGCTTTTATACTATACTATGACGAAGGTCTGGCGGTCGCTGGCTCTTAGACTATTAATGCACATCGATTTCTCTGCGAAACGTACGATTTGAACCCCTTATAACGCGGCTGGAGAACGAGATCGTGCAGTGCAAGGACGGATTAGTACAGGGGGGGGGAGGGGGTGACCGTCCCTTCCGAGAAAAAGGAAATGAATGTAAAAAATCCTATTTTACTTCCATAAAATGGATGGGTACTCGAATCTTCCAACTAACCGCCCCCTCCCACGAAATGGCTTTAACTCTTCACACGGATTCAGGGGTGTACCCCCGAGGGCAAAAGGCCTGCCATAGCCAGCCACGCTTTCTCGACCGTAGGCCAAAGGGGTGTAAAGGCACGAGCCCCGAGCGGATGGTGAGTTGGACGCGGGGCACCCAGTGTTTAGTTTTCCGCAAGCAAGCTTGATTCAAATCGGTGCATTAGATAACGGGTTTTTGAAAGCACGATTAATAGGGGTGGTCGCTCATAGGACGTTTTACTGAATTATCTCCTCATGTTATAATGTAGAAAGAAGACTCGATACTTTAACCATTGAAGCGCAAGTATTTTCGCGTACGCAGCCATAGAAGACCCACTGGATGGTCTGCCAAACGCTAAAAAAATGCATTCGTTGCCATCGATTCATTTAACTACCACCCATTGATTTATTGTAATCCTTACTTACTAATTACTCACTTCATAAATAATTATACGTAATCCTTACTTACATATATCAATTTTGTTTCATTTTAAATACAGTGAAACGTCTATGAGCGACCACCTCTATTGACCCCTCCATCACCCTCTACCTAACGGCCCCCACTTTCAAGGACTCGTTTTCTAAAGCACCCATTTTTTACCCCGTCTACTGAATGTTTTAAAAGATCCTCTAGAAGAGACCGCACAACCCTCTCTAAGCGACCGGTCCGAGTTCCCTGTCCGAAAATTTTCTTGCATTTTTCCTGAAATAAAGTCAACAAATATCACATTCCAAAGCAGTCGCTGTACTGCAAAATCAGCAGCCAGTGGCCAATACACGTACCCATCGCGTGCCTATCTTGTAAGGCAGAGAAGAGACATGTCTTAAGATGTCACCGTTCCAGCAGCATATAGATGCGATCGAGTCGCGCGAGAAAGGAAATTGAGGAGAGAAATTGGAAGTTACATTTGGTTCCGGAAAACCCCCCCAAAAGAAAAATTTTAAAGCCAATAGATTTTACGACGGCCCATTCAGAATGCGTGAGAAATATCAGGATAAATGCCTCTATGTCAGATTTAAAAAATAAAGTAGAGAGAAATAAAAGAACGAAAGTATCCGAAATTTCTAAATATTTATTTCAATTTTAAAAGTATGTTTGCATAATGACTCATGCTCTAGTATACAGTTTAATAGATAGGAAAATAAACACCATTTTTAGCGGGTTTTCTTTCTTTCCTGTTCCATGTTTATACTTCTTTGAGCGACACCCTCCCTTAACCCTTTGAGGCGTAACCCTTTCCCAATGCTGAAAAAAGGGCAACCGTTGCCATCGCTCGACTGAACGACCCGCAAGAGGACGGACGATCGAAACGTTTATCGCGTGCCACAGATCCAGAGACCCTTTTTGGAGGACAGCTGGCTGTGCGACACCGCCAGCTGTACGTCAAAAAAGGGGTCTCTCGATCTGTGGCACGCGATGAACGTTTCGATCGTTCGCCCTCTTGCGGGTCGTTCAGTCGAGCGATGGCCACGGCTGCCCTTTTTACAGCATGGGGCCATGCATCCAGCTGTTCTCGCATTCTTCCCTTTTTCAGCAGATGTCAGTGCTGTTAAAAATAATCTTTTGACAGGAAAGGACGTGCTCAAAAGTAAAGGATCCTCGTGGAGCTCTGTCACCGGCCACTATTTTTATAGAAATCCAATCTATTCTTCGTGACTAGCAACAGTCAAAACGTCAGAGTTGGGTGTTCCCTGAGCGGGAACTCTGCGCGTTAAAGGGTTAACGACTGATTTTTCGCCGAACGGAGTGTGGTCGCTCCCGAGAGGTTTCGCTGTGACACTCGATAATAATTCTTCTTCTAACTAGATAATGTAACAAGATATCTTACCACGGGTTCTGCTGCAGCGGCGTTCGTGGCCACTATTTCGATGGTCTTGGAGGATGCCGGAGTGTCGTTAGAACGAAACAGGCGAGAGAACACGCCCTCTGCAGAAAGAAAGAAAGGTCAGTCAAGCCTAACACACCGATTACAAAACACATTCCAATACAACACTATTTGCGTGCGCCCAGTCTCTGGATACAGCAGGATTTTGGGAATTTGCATACACAAAAACACTTGCATACAGTGAAACCTGATATATTGACCACCCAATGGTCAACTTATGAAGGGTGCAATCCTTACTTTTTGATTTTCGTATTTTATTATCTACGTACGTATCCTATAAAATAGTAAATCAAAATGATTCAAAATAGGATTAATATTGCTTATTAAGGTTTAACATTAATTATACGTACATATTACTGTACTAGCTGAAGTACCCGTCCTCGACGGGTTAGTGAATGAAAATTTCCAAAAAGCAAGAACTTTCGTCAGCATTGTAGGAGTACACAGAATGGATGGAGTATGTTGCCAAAGTAAAGAAAGCGAAGTTATAATTTTCATGTATTGTTAAAATATTACAGGTTAGAGAGTCACTAAGTAATATCATTTCATTCGCATGAGTCGTCATTATGGGATGCGCGAACGAATATGGACGCATATTGAAATAATTGTCGCAAAATCTCAAAATTTAATCAACATTTTTGAAAAATTGGAAGCCTAGAATTTAAGTTGAGTGACCACCTATCATGACACCCAATTTCATATCATTCGCTTCAGTCGTTTTTGCGTGATGCTTGAACACAAATTTACGCAGTTTGAAACGATTTTCGCAAAATCTGAAAATCTAATCAAGATTTTTTAAAAATTCGACGTCTATGTTTTAAGTTGAGTGACCACCTATCATGACACCCAATTTCATATCATTCGCTTCAGTCGTTTTGACGTGATGCTTAAACAAAAAAAGCGTCACGGACAGAATGACAGAATGACAGAATGACAGACAGACAAACTTTTTTTTGAGGGTCGCATCGGATTCCCGGGTGCTTGAAACGGATAGAAATCGCAAAATTTTTGAATTCCAAGAAATGTACAGACAAAAGTCTAATTTTATTTATATAGATTACGTATTAATTATTGGTTATTATCATAGTAGGTATATAGTTACTATGTATACTACATATTCAGGGTGTCCCCAAAAAGGGGTAACGGGGTTTAGTTAAATCTTTCCATGAGAACAACATCATAAAATTCTCTTTTTAAAAAATCAAACTATCACGACAGGCCCTTTTACTCCACCACAGTCAGAAATAAGACTGCGTTACGAAATAATTCCTCTCGTTAATATACAGAAAAGTGACACTTTTTAAATGTGTCTACGACTCCCCGTACAAAATCTTTCACAGAGAGTAAAATGTGCCCCATAACTCTTATGAGGTGATGTACCCAATTGGATCTTTTCATCCTACATCGTCGCAGAGAATATATTTAAAGAAAAGTAATCGGGGGCTATACATGATTTGGAATTTAAACGTTCATTGCTAGAGTGAAATAAAGAAAGATCTTCTTTCGTCATTTCTGCACGACTCCGGAAATGCGATCCTTCCACGTGATTTTTACTTTCCGAACATGTACCCTGTAAGGAAAGTATTGTCATCATGAAAAAATTCGAATTCGAGATTTTGGTGTTTTGACACGTTTTGAGGGCTTCTGAATCCATTGATTCTATTTTTACGAGATGTATGTATGTATGTGTGTATGTGTGTGTGTGTGTATGTGTGTTTGTGTGTATGTGAGTGAACACGATAGCTCCTAAACGAGGCATTCGATGGAGCTCCAATTGGGTATGTATGTTATAAACCACCGTCGCAAGACCGGTATGGATTTGGGTGTGTATAGGACTTATAGTTTTTCTACAGGGCTACGACCAAGATTTCTTTTACATTATGGCCCATGGGAGGAAATTCTTGACAGTGCGCTAGCATTTAAACGGTAGATCCGATTGAGCTCAAATTGGGTCTATAGGTTATAAACCACCGTCGCAAGACCGGTATCGATTTGGGTGTGTATAGGACTTATAGTTTTTCTACAGGGCTACGACAAAGATTTCTTTTACATTATGGCCTATGGGAGGAAATTCTTGAAAGTGCGCTAGCGTTTAAACGGTAGATCCGATTGAGCTCAAATTGGGTATACATGTTATAAACCACCATCGTAAGACCGGTATTGATTTTGGTGTGTATAGGACTTATAGATTTTCTACAGGGCTACGACAAAGATTTCTTTTACATTATGGCCTATGGGGGGGAATTATTGAAAGTGCGTTAGCGTTTAAACGGCGCATTCGATTGAGCTTCAGTTTGGTATATATGTTTGAATGATTCATCGATTAAAATTTATTAAAATGCTTGGTAATGATCTTAATTGTAAGTGTTCGGAAAGTCGAGTGGAGTCACTCCAGATTTTTTCCCTTCGAGAGCCACGGAAAAGCGGTTTAATTTATGGTCCTATTTTTCTTCCTATCTCTGACACTTTTTAAGGTAGGATTCTCAAATTTTGTACGTCATCTCATGAGTGTACGGGGGCATATTTTACTCACTGGGAATTTTTGTGTACGGGGGGGGTCGTATACACATTTAAAAAGTGTCACTTTTGGATAAATGAAGGAGAGGAATTTCTTCTAAGAGGAATCTTATTTTGAACATACTTTCAATGGATACTGCCCACTTATCTTAATCGATGAAGAATGACAGCCCGTTACCCTCATTTGGGGCACCCTGTAGATACCCTCACAGACATTTTTGTGCAGTGTCGACTGGATGCTTGGACGATGGCGCGATAGAAGTGCGCGGAAAAGGGTCAACGCGTTCATACAAAAAAACAATAGACTACTATTTTTCCGATAGAACGAGCCTGTTCTAATCATGAGTCATGCCATAATATCAGGTTGTAACGAAAGTTTTCCGCCAGATTTGCTTGAGTCAGCTCACGCGCTACCCAGCTATTGACCTTATATGTCAAGTTTATGCGATGCTTAGCGCGACTCATGGACAGGGCACTAAAGTCTAACTCTTTTAGCTAGCTCTCGAGTGGATGAATATTTTATCTTCTTCCACAGATTGTCGTAGGCGAGCCTCATCAGCATCATTAGGCCGGCCAGAGCACTTTGCTTCTTTAATGTCCTAGTCCTCGTTTTTGAACTTTCGGTACCCAATCTTCACAGTGTCATAGGATACAACAGTAGTACCTTAAGCTGTATACATGATTCGGTGTCATTCTGTAGCTGACTTTTTGCGACAGAACTGAGAGTAAAGGATGGTTCCATCTGGTAACGTGATAGTTCCATTTCAGACACCTTATACTTAATCATAACGATATTGTTTTGCAGATTTCACAACACAGTGCTCTAAAACAAGTCTTTTTCTTTCAAATAACAAAAATCATATCGCAAAATATTGGCAAAAACACCAACGCGAACTGCTTGTGCAGGCAATACTTGCAGTGGCGGAAAACTTTCGTTACAACCTAATACATTTTTCATTGAAATAGCAACTCAAATCACAAAAAGGGCTTCCTTTCTATTTTATTAGTTTATTCAATTTTAGGATTTCGATAGTTCGAGTTTTCGATACTTCGAGGCAAGCCCGGTCCAAGCCAAAAGTCTTATTTTGTAGTCCTGAATAGCATATTTAAATTTTGTTTTGTTTCAAATGAACGACTATCTCTAAAACACGCTTTAAGTTACAACTGCCCACAGAGCGTTCTGTAACGGAATGCTTTGGAGTGCTCCTGTAGAAAAAACACTTTGAACTGGGTGCATGGATCATGGGCTTCCACTGAAGTTTTCTATGGGGGGAGGGGGTACGGAGCAGAGCAAACCACTCACACTTGTAAAAATTTCGCTTCTGAGTTTGCTTAGAGATGCAGTTTGTGTCAAAATGTATTTAATAAATTCTAGGGCTCTGCAAGTGCCCTACTATGCCCCCCCCCCATAAGGGCTCCCGTGCTATACCGGTCGCTATTTCTGCAATACAGCAGTTATATTGGACTCATATAACTAGATCGTGTTTATTCTATTATAGTGTAATTAATAGCATAGTAATAAGGTATTTCCAAAGAATAATTCTGCATATATCCACCCTATATGCTCTAGCGTTTCCGGACTTTCTGAGACATTTTCCCCAAATGTTAAAAATCTTATGTATCACACACACACACACACACACACACACATATATATATCTATATATTTTATTAAAAAAAAAAAATCTATATTTAAGAATGGTTGATTACTGGTCCTTTTCCCTTTTTATGTGAGTCTGTAACCAATGAAGCCAAACAGAGTACTGTTCTACATAAATAATTTACAATTATATTAGCATAAATATCAATAATAAATGAATATAATTATTATCAATATCATTACTGTTAAAATTATTTCTACAGTTTTTCTCCATTTCCACAACCTCAACTAAGTACTTCTTAGCTACTGCAGCTAGTACTACGTAAAACATAGGCTAGCTATACTAGTGTAATATTTATTTTATTATTTATTCATTTAATTATTACCATTTTTATTTATTCATTTAATTATTACATTTTTATTTATTTATTTATTCTTTTCCTTTCCATACTTCCAAAGTATTATTAATATATCATTTTTTATTCACACTCCATGGCATTACTTGTCTATTGATTGCATTAAGCCTTCTCTGATGGCAACATGCACTAATACTGCCTCCATTACTGAGCTTTGATCTTCTTGTCGGTCCACTTCCTCGTTGTTTATTTCTAATAGCTACGGTCGCGCCCCCAAGTTACAAAAGGACCCTAATTTTGGTCAGGTAACTTGCAGAAACCTAGCTATTATTGTTTTTTTCGATTCAATTGAAATGTGTGTGCGGTGGCGCCTGATGATAGAGCACACCATTTCAATATCCATTCCATTTTCCGTCTATTTGCGGTTACATGTGATTAGGCTTAAAAAGCCCACCAGTTCTAATTTGTCGCTTTATATCCAATTTATCCACTCTTTCATTGCCTTAAAAGGCTATATTTAAACACTTATCTGGTATAAGCTCGTTAATTGGCACCATGTGCTATCTACTTTTTATTTTTTTATATTTTTTTATTTTTTTCACTTTTTCAATGGATTATCTTGGGATTTCACTTTACGTAAGTAAGCTATTATATATTATATTTGATATAGTAAATTGAATATTTTAATTAAAACATGAAACTTCTGCTCATATGTCTTTTTACACACTTTTCCTAACATTTATTAAAAATGTTTTGATTGTCACAACAAAAATTAAATTCTAGTACGTTGACAACCACAGATTGAATATCAGAATACCTTTCAATCATTTGACTCTACGTCACACTCAGTGCTGGAAAGTGATTTTATGAAGGCAAAATTAGAAATTCATTAAGTTGTAGGTACTAGTCATTTTATCTTACATGATAATATTTTATACTTCATTAATATTTTTATAAATTCAGGTCACTAAAGTCCCGTCGGTACATAGTGATTAAAAATAAAAATTCTCCTAAAAACTACCGATCCGATAATCCGATTTCATCCTTCCCTCCCCCCTAAAAATCCTCCTAAATCCCCCAATCTGGCATCGCTGTATATGTCTAATACTTTTTATATAACATTCAAGGAGAGATTTTTGCAGTCATTTAAAATAGCTTTTGCTGTTATAGTTCTTATTACTGATAGTAGATGGCAGCACCAATCTTTACAAAAAAACCCGAAATTGTTTACAGAGGAAAAAATATTCCAGCAATTTATATAGCTAATACATGACTTTGTATTATGCTAGCTGTATTTTTGTAATTTTATTTATAAAATAAAATTAAAAGTTCCGATAAAAATTTAATTTCTATTTGATACTTTTTTCCAATTGGTCAATCACACTGGACTGCCTCGGCGATGTCTTTTGACAACTGAAATCATTATTGTCATCGCAGTTATTACAGCTTACACGTGAAGGTGTAGCTTATATTTGGCGAGTGATATTTACTTTTTAAAAATAAAATATAACGTACAATTTGTTAGAAAATAAAAAAGTTATTTTAAAATATCGAGTATTGCTACGCCAGCAATGCTTAGAGTTTTTACATGGCTCACACGTCACTATAATGTCACTGTTAACATTGTACTGTATTGTATTAATGCAAGACTACAGGAGGGGCATTTGCATATTGGGAGGGGAGCCTTGGGCGGGTGACTTGTTGAGCGGTTCTACCACATATTCGCATTACATCGGGAGAAAATCGACCCAAACTACAGACCGTTAGATGGGCAGCTGCTTGATATGCTCGAACCCGGGGCCTTGTTTGTTCAATGTCTCATCCACTCTGCCATGGTGGGGGACTTTAACATCGTAATATAACTTTTTACGGTTCCAACTTTGAAAAGACTCGTTAAAAAATGAAACGGGTTTTTAGAGTGAAGTTTAAATAGGAAGAGCTTATAACCCATTAAATTTCGAGGCCATGTCTCTGTTGGCCTATATGCAGTCATCATGTCCTATTATTGCCACAGAAAAATTGAAAAGACGTCAAAAAAGTCAAAGTGTAGAAGATTTCCTTTTTCCTGCCACAGAATGTATTTTTCAAAATAATACGTGAAAAAGAAAAAAATGACTTACTACGAAATACTTTTAACCACAAAAAATAAATAAATAAAATAAAATTACCATATTCGCTTTATAAGTGTGACATGAAACAAGGAAGTTTGTTTCACAGTTTTATTGGTAGATGGCAGCACTAAAGGCATATCTTAAACTTTCCCTGCAAACTAACTTGGGTACTAGAGATGAGTTCGGGCTCATTTTTCGAAGCCCGGGCCCGCCCGAGCCCGAGGACTTCTAATCCGAGCCCGAGCAATATTATTTAAGTCGGAGCCCGAGCCCGAAATTTCAGCTATGATAAAAAAAATCCAATTACTTCATGGATAGAATACAATGAATTTCGTCGTTTGTGCAAATTAATGACAAATAGAGTTGCAAACTCTCAATGCACTTTCTAATTATTTATCCATATGTTTATCCAATAATGTCGGATCTCACGACTGAGTAATCAATATAAGCCGCCGTTCTGAAATATCCAAAGAGCCTAACGCACCTTCTAGGCGCCAGTGCCGCTATTTTTTTTTTATAAGTACAGTCAACTCCGGTTATAGTGAACCCGGATAGAGTGAACCAAAGGCTACAGTGAACACAAACCATGAGTCCCAATTCACATACAGTATCTCTAACCATCATGAAGACACTTGGGTTTTAGTGAACTTGGGATACAGTGGGCTTTCGGGCTCGGGCTGAGCCCGTCTCATCTCTATTGGGTACGTGTCTGTTGCATTATGGCAAAGCTACGCTATACAGCTAGCTGCCAGGGATAATGAAACGGTTTTTTACAGTGAAGTTTAAATATGAAAAGCAAGACGTCAAAAAATCAAAGTATAGAAGATTCTTTTTCCAGCCACAGAATGTATTTTTCAAATAAATCCGTGAAAAAGAAAAAATAACTTACTGCGAAACACTTTTAACTACAATAAATAAATAAATTAAATTAAATATAATTCCCAAATTCGTTTTTAAACGCTTTATACGAGTGACATCGAACAAGAAAGTTTGTTTCGAAATTTCATCAGCAGATGGCAGCACTACAGACCTTTTTAAACTCTCCCTGCAAATTAACTCCGGTGTGTTATGGCAAAGCGCCGGGGATAATGAAGGTGCCTTGGTCGAGGACTTTTTCGACTTTTAATGGAACCAATAAACTTCGAATTGGCAGAAAATTTGAAAAGCTCGATTGCATCGACAGTGGCGCACTCTGTATTCTAGTTAACCCTTTAACGCGCAGTGTTCGCACCCAACTCGGGCGTTTGGACTGTTGACCGTCACGAAGAATAGATTCGATTTCTATAAAAATAGTGGCGGCTGACAGAGCTCCACGAGAATCCTTTGCTTTTGAGCGCGTCACTTAACGTAAAAAAAAGGGTCCCGATTCTTTTGAACAGCACTGACATCTGCTGAAAAATGGAAGAATGCGAGAACAGTTGGATCGATGGCCCCATGCCGAAAAAAGGGCAGCCGTTGCCATCGCTCGACTGAACGACCCGCAAGAGGGCGGATGATCGAAACGTTCATCGCGTGCCACAGATCGAGAGATCCTTTTTTTGACGACAGCTGGCTGTGCCGCACTGTTAGCTGCGTTAAAAAAAAGGGTCTCTCGATGGCAACGGCTGCCCTTTTTTCTGCATTGGGAAAGGCAAAGGATTGCGCCTCAAAGGGTTAAGGTCAGGCTACACATACGCACACACGCATAATTGAACTTAGATGTCGGGACCTCGTTTATCGTGACAGTTCTCTTATAACGTCAAAATGTTCGGTGCCTTTCAATCACTCCCCGATAGAACGGAAGATCGTCTATAACGTCACTCGTCCGGCAGCAGTTCAATCGGTTCAACTCGGTCCCCATTAGAATACGGAAAGTGAAGCAGCACCGGCTTGGTCAGTGCTTGGGAGGGTGAAATCCTCTCTCGAATGAGTCTTCTGTGGACTGATCACGCTAGAGGGACCTGTTGCGCGTATAATCGGCCGCGGCTCTAAAGTCCTCCATGTTCACACGATACCTCTTGGGGTGTTACTCCAGGTGGTAGGTCTCTCATCTGGAATAAGTCCAAAAGGAGAGACCACTCATAGGGGGTGACGCTGCCCTATTTATAAGGAGCCCCCATAGTGAAATGACCGGCCCCACCATGCCCGAGTGGATAAGGCACAGAAAATGTTAGACGCCTAGGCTCAAAAAATAAAAATGGAAATGTGGGTTACGGCCCATTATCAACGCTAGGGATCTAGGCCCGGGGTGGATTGCCCTCCGTGCGACATTTTAAGGGGTGCTAACCCGTATTTGCGTGAAGTTTCGGAGAACGGAAAACACCGAACGGTTAGGTCGGCGGACGCGACCTGGTTTCGAACTAGGCAAGCGTCCTTAGGTTCCCAGGCAGACGCTTAAGCTCACACTAACACGAGCAATTATTTTTTATTTATTTATTTTTAAAGTCCTGCGACCAAGGCACCCTCCCTGCATACGCAAATGCCCCTGGTGTAGGTTTTTGCCACAACACAAAACAGTTATTTTTATCTGAATAGTTTGTGGGACGGAATTCTGAAGGTTCTGGGTTCAGACTTCGGCTGTCGATCTACCGGTCTGGAGGTTTGGGCTGTTTTAGGTGTTTAAGGTGAATACACTTTAGAGTCTGTTAAAAAGTCCTCCGACCAAAGCACCTCATTCCTATACAGATTTATGTAAAGAAGGTTATTTGGATGGGCTGTTTTAAAATTACTTAGTTGCGTTGTGACATGAATAAACCAGGTACGAAATACACTTAGTTGCAATATAAAAAAGAGGCTTTAAATGCTTGAAACTATTTTATTAAACATATACTATTGAAACATTATTATAACGGCGGTGGTGGCTCAGCGAAAATAAAAATACGTCCTATATGGACAGTGAAATTAAGGTGGAATGAATTAAAACTTACGCCAGCACAGAATGACACATTGGCGAGAACAAACACTTGGCTGATATTAATAGCGCCAATTCCAGAGCAACCCTAACAGTTAATCCAATAAAATTACAATGACGTAATCGCGAACAAATAATTTTAAAGTCGTCGCAGGGGAACAACCAAATAACTTACGCCAGCAGGATGCCAAGAAGAAACTCAAAAAGGCCGTTGATTTTGCAAACGGACGCAATATAATCTATTTTTAGCACACCGGTCTGAAGAGACGAAACAATTAAGAACAAAAAGAATAGTGCATACGGGAAAAGCGAAAATACAGATTTAAAAACCGAAATGGCTGTAAAATGAAAAACAGAAGTGATTTAGAATTCTTGAATTTTGGATAGATTACATTAAAGAAAGCCAAAGTAAATGATAATTAAATTAGATATGTGATCTTCATCACAATGCCCTTTCTGTAAGCTTGCTAGAACACTGCATTTTTACTTTCCGAGCAGGGCCCGCCCAAGGGGGGTGCGAATGTAGGCGATCGCCTAAGGCCCCGCGCTTACAGAGGCCCCGCACCTGGGCCATTTTATTGCTATCTCATAAGACATGATAGAGAAGAGGCCCCGTTCTTGCGCTTCGCCTAGGGCCCCGCTCGCCCTTCGGGCCGCCGCTGTTCCGAGCATGTACCCTGTAAGAAAAGTATAGTCATCCTGAAAAAACTGGACTTCGAGATTTGGGTGAATGGATACGTTTGGAGGTCTTCTGAATTCATGGATGCTATTTTTAAGAGATGTATGTGTGTGTGTATGTGAGTGAACACGATAGCTCCTAAGCGGGGCATTCATTGGAGCTCCCATTGGGTCTATAGGTTATAAACCACCGTCGCAAGAGCGGTATAGATTGGGGTGTGTATAGGACTCATAGTTTTCCTACAGGGCTACGACCGAGATTTCTTTGACAGGATGGCCTATGGGGGGAAATTCTTGAAAGTGCGCTTGCATTTAAACGATACATTCGATGGAGCTCCAATTGGGTATATACAGGGTGTTGTAATTTTTTTCTAAATGGGGTTGTTTCGTTCGAAAAGCACGTAAAAACATTCTATACCTCTTTTAAAACATTTTTCAAATTGGAAGTGCATATCTAAACCGAACGGTTCGGGAATTAGCTATTGCGTCACATTAAGGCTGGACACCCTGTATGTCATAAACCACCATTATAAGACCGTTATTGGTTTTGATGTGTCTAGGATTTATAGTTTTTTCTACAGGGCTGCGACCCAGATTTCTTTTACATTATGGACTATGGGACACAATTCTTGAAAGTGCGCTAGCGTTTAAACGGTGCATTCGTTTGAGCTTCCATTGGGTATCTATGTTTGAATGATCCATGGATTAAAATTAATTTAAATGCTTGGTCAGGATCTTAATCGTAAGTGTTCGGAAAGTCCAGTGGAGTCACTCCAGATTTTTTACTTTTTATGTCTTGTAACTTTCCGAAAAATAGTTGTTAAGACAGTAGCATGGAGACTTCCTGTAACTGTAATCGATTATAATCGATTACACTTTGTGTAATCGTTATCTAGTCATGATCCAGAAGTTTAGTTTTTACAACTAATCTAATATAATCGTAACATGAACACTTAATCCCGCGTAATCTTAATCTAATTGTAATCTAGAAATTTAATTTTCTAATGAATCGTAGCATGGTCGTAATCTATATGCATCCCGACATCGTAA
Source organism: Cheiracanthium punctorium (assembly GCA_038373885.1). Taxonomy (NCBI): domain Eukaryota; kingdom Metazoa; phylum Arthropoda; class Arachnida; order Araneae; family Cheiracanthiidae; genus Cheiracanthium; species Cheiracanthium punctorium. The sequence goes on from JAWZYV010012486.1 coordinate 310,701, forward strand.
TCGCTCGAGACAATGACAGGGTCCTATAAACGCGTCTGCAACTCATTCTGACCAGCGGCGAGTCTATTTTGGCCAGTTTTTCCATGCGTCTGAACGTACGTACGTACTATGTATGTATGTAAGTCGCATATCTCAAAAACTATGGGTCGTAGAATGTTTAAACTTTATATTTCGGATTGCTGTAACATGTAGTTGTGCACCTTCTTTTTCGGTTCCATTCGACTGGATAATTTATCTACAGTGTCGCCCAAAAGATTCTGCATACATTACGCTCTATGGGCGGAAATTCATTAAAGCGTATTTTAGAGGGCTATTTCAAACGACTCGGAAGTGATAGATGCTGTTAAGAGTTACAAAATGAATTTCGCCATTAAAAGAAGTATCTTTATCATTTACAGTTCTGCTACAGGAACACTCAAAAGATTTCCTATACATTGCAGTCAATGGCAATTTTAGGCGAATATATCCCTTTCAAGCACAATACCGTCCTACCACATACGTTAGGTAATGGTCCGACCACGGTCACGTGCCTCCCTCAAGAACGACGCCAAAAGTCGCCAAGCTTGGCGACTTTTGGTGTACATGTATATGTATTTAACTCTCAAATCTCAAAAACTATGAGTCGTAGAATGTTGAAATTTCATATGTAAGATTGTTGTAACATCTAGTTGTGCATCTCGATTTTTGCTTCCAATCTACTGCAGAGTTTATGGACAGGACCACCGAAAAGAATTTCAATACTTTAATGTCTATGGACATCTTCAATATAATACAACTGTAGACAGTCATTGTACGGTCCATGCCCAAAATCTCGCCGTCTGTCGTCGACCTTGGTGAGATTTGTCCAAAGTATCGCCAAATTGGGCGATAGTCAGTCATTGGGTCCATGCCCAAAATATCGCTATTGATCATCATTCTTGGCGAGTTTTGGCGATAGTCTGTTATTGTTTGGTCTATGCCCAAAATTTCGACATTTGTCGACGACCTTGGCGATAATCGCCGAAAAATCGGCAAATTTGGCGCCAAAAATTATTTCGTATTTTGTATAACTCTAAAACTTTCACCCGCAGAATTTTGAACTTTTGTATTTAGAACTATTGTAATATGCAACTGATTTCAATATCTTTTTTGACTGCAATTGACTGGGTCATTTATTTACAGGGTCAGTCAAATGACTTTAAATACATTGAGGTGTATGGATGCATTCCATTCATTGAATGTCTGTGGTCAACGACTACTTTGGCTATCCCCAAAATCTCGCAAACTATCTCAAGCTTGTCAGCTTTTGGTGAAATATCGCCCAATAAAGTGTCAGAAGTAGATATTTCAAATTGAACTCAAGCTTGGCGATATCGAAATATTTGGCTAGAAATCGCTCAACCTTACTATTACTGATATCTTATCTCTTTCAAACAAAATAAGTTTAGATGAAGTGCGTCGAAAATATTTTCGATTTAATAGACGTGCAAGGAAGTTATGTGTTGTCCACACCAGATTTTTTTAACTATATCGGCTCATTTTTTCAAGTCAGTGTTGATAAAATTTAATTTACGAATACATTTTTAATTGTATGTTTCCATTTGGAGACATTCGCCCGTCAAGATCAATGCACAATACAAAGGATCGAAATAAAATCTCACCTAAATCGGAAGAAATCGAACTGAAGTCCATCCTACCAGCTTTTGTAGTAGTGACTGGTCAGCGAGAGTTCCGAACTCGGAAAGGGTCGTGGGAGTCGACTCACAGAGGAGGGAGGCACGATCCGTCCTGTTATCGATCCGGATCATCATTTATTCAAATTTTCATTCCGTGACTCGTTTTCATCCTTCACAACTAGGGAAAAAAAAATATAGAAGGGAATTGTGTGTGCTGAGGGGGATTATTATGCTTCAGAATTTTCTTCTTTTCATCTTTCTTTTCACATATTGCCAATCTTTTTGGCTCTTCTCCACTTGTCCGCTGGAGCCTCTACTTCATCTCCTCGTGCTGTATTCGTGAGTGCAGGAAAACTAACAAGGAAAAGGAATCGTTGCGAATGCATGGCTTCTAAAACACTTTCAGAACACTATCTCACCTGTCCATGTGTTCCTACTAGAAGATAAAGCGCGTAGACTGTAGTTTTATCGATAGTGACTTCACAATGTCATTAAAATGACCACTATCTATTTATTCTACTTATATTAGGTTAAAATAAGGTGACCATAAGTCCTCGAAATTCGAAGACAGTCCCCAAATATAGACCTTTTTTTCATTTTGCCCTCAAAAATACTTTGTCCCCAAATTTAAAGATTTGTACTTTTTTTCCCTGAAAGTTTCCGTTTAGTTTATTTCTCTCAGAAAAAATTGAAGAAAAATAAACCAACTAAAAGCGCCACCTACTCAAAGAAACAATGAAATTCGATCAATGAAAACGCTTGTTGTCATTGTGTGTGTAGCGTGTACAGACATTCAATAAAGTATCCGACTATGAGGCAAAATTCCCGTTTCAGTTATGTTAATGATTCATCACTTTTCATGAAGAACCATGCTTTAAATATGAAATGGACGTACGAAAATTTTCTTGCACTCGAATACTATTTTGAGAGGGTGTAAAAAGCAGTGTCTTCTGAAAAATACAAATACTATTCCAAGCGTTAAATTTTGAATAAATTGCATATTATATTCCAACATTATGTTCCTTCCCTATTTCTGGTTTAAATAAATATTTATAAATGAATGAAATACTTCCATTCATTTATTAGAAATAAGAATACACAATTGATATAAAGAGCTATAAGAGTTCATTTTTAAGTATCCAAGTCAGTCAAGATTTAAAGTATGGGTATTCATGGTAATAGGTTGTGTCCTCGAATAAGTCCTCGAAAATATTTTCTAGTGTCCCCAAGTTTTCCTTGGATTCGAGGACAATGCTTGATTTGTCCCCAAAATACTGTTTAGAAATACGGTCGCCTTAGGTGAAAGCGCTCCGCAGACGATTTCTTAAATGACTTTAACACACGCTAGAATTCTGGCAACGGGGGATCGGGCGGGGCCTTCGCAATTAGTAACGGGCCTGCGCGTGTATTTTGATGAGCCATCCAAAGAGGCCTACGGATGCTCGAGTCTTCACGTATACATCAGGCATTTTTTAAGCTTCCCAGTGCTTTCAAACGTTATTTAATGTAGTTTTAAGTAGTCATTGTGTTACTCATTCAAGTACGAACTCATGATTAATTTGTTTGCTATGATACATATTGAGATAAAGAAAATAGATGCATATAATTTGAAAGAAAAACAAAGTAGCGCTTACTCTCATGATTCACGATTGCTTATTTTAGTTTCACAAGTGGATATTTAATATACTTTAAAATAACTAAATACACAAATGAGAGATATTTTTATAATGAATATTTCATGAACGTAGTCGTATTTCCTACGTTATTTGAAACAATTCAACATTAATCTTTAACAAATGATGTATTAAAGCGCATTTCAGTGTTTTCGGGATATCCTGTATATTGGAGAAAATTGATAAAATACGCTCTATAGCGTGATCCCTGAATTAATTATTCTTTAATAAAGACATTTCATGTAGTATATATTATTCTTTTTTCGCTTTCTCAATCGAACTTAGGAATTGAGCAAGCATCATGAACGCTTGTACAAAATATTAACTACATTTGAAGTTTCTGTATAAACGGGCAAAAATCAATAATTTATAATTTACTGTATTTCTGCACTGTACCAGATGTAAGTCTTAATCACATAATCGAGGCATATCTAACTGATAAATAACATTTTCAACTGGCAAAATTAAATTGTCTGAATAGTATCACAAGGTCATGCTTATTTACAAGAATAAAAACTACTCAAGTAAAAACTGACTAACTACTAAACTCACTTAACATGATTTACATACATATTTTTAGAATTTCTAAATACATTATAAGCGTTCACTTACCTTTACATTCAGAGCAAAATATTCGAATTTTAGGATAAATTTTCATGAAAGAAAATGGCGCAAGATTCATAAAACGATTACCTACATCTAAAGTTCTTGAGTACGACAAAAGTATAAAAAAATTGTTTTAAAATAATAAAATAATATAACATTTATAATACTTAGAACAATAAAATAGAATACTGTGACTAGGGAAAACAGGCCTCAATGATAAACTCATTTTTAGGGATGGCAACTCATAAGCGGGCCCGTTGCTTAGCGATGGCCCCGGATCGGGTTGCTATGACACCCAACAAAGCGTAAATGTTTTTTTTATTATTGCTTTTTCTTGGAATTTTATGGGTGGATGGCTTTGGTTATATTTTGTGATGTAATGAATGAGCAAGCTGTTTTTAAAACTGGAGTCGGAGTGGATTATTATTATTATTCATATAAACTTCATTAAAATCTCTATATAATGTAATCAATATTTTTTATTACATAAAAATCTTAATATAATAAAATTAATTATAATGATTAATTATAATGAATTATAATAAATGATTATAAAAAATATTAATACAAGTTTCATTAAAATGATAGTTCTATCAGAAAAATTATAACCATTTAAGTTTATTTGCATGCATTTACATAGGTTTTTCTTTTTTGATATAAAAAAAGTTACTTTATTTTCAAATGACAACATTTCCCCCAAACTTTTGCCTAAAAAAGGTTGACATCAAAATTTAAGGTTTATTTTTTCTCGCCACGGCACATTTCTCAGGCTAAACACTTTTGTTGCAGGTTACCCTTAAAAAAATATGAAAAAGATGGTTAGAAGTAAACAGTTTGGATGTATTTTTCATGACTTCTTTTATGTTTACAGGGCTAACTATCAGAGCTCTAGATAGGAGCTGGCCGAGTGGGCATCTGCCGGGGGCGCAAGCCTCAGAAGGGCGCACTTTGCAGACGTTTCCTACCCGAGAGTAAGTAAAAAGAGTTCTTAGGGGCGCAATATTCTGATCTTGCCAGGGACGCTCATAATCCTAGCTGCGACTCTGCTAACTATCAAGGAAGTACTTTCTTGGAAAAGGGATATAGAATTTTGAGGCCCCCCATCTCAGAAAGTTCCTGTAAAAGAGAGGCGACTGGACACTGAACTCTCTCGAACTTGACTGAAATATTTTTATTTTAGCTCTCTTAGTCACACGCCAAGAGTACGCCTTGGCGTATATTGGCATATATTGGCGTCTATTGGCGCCTTGGCGGTCATACGCCAAGAGAGACGCCTTGGTCTTTCGCTACCTTGGCTCACTTTCGTGTGGGATACCAGTTCAGAGATAATTTGTTCATTATACTCCACCAAAAGACTTTTCTTGATAATCTCCACGGCATTGGCGTACCAGGAATTCATTTTGGGGGTGCATTTACCACGAAAGAATTAATGTACCAGTTGGTAAAATCTGAAGAATATGCTTTAAGGGCAACCATATAGGGGTATGACTCCTCCCCCCCATCGTAGAGACCGGTATAATAAACAATTTTATAGCTTACTGAAATCTTTCAAATTAATTAGAGTTTGAAAACTCAAGATGAGCTCTTCAAAATACATGGATTGCCCAAATGACCGCCCATGTACAAGTTTCTTGTTTCTCCCATTTAAACCTGTTCAAGAATGGATAGAATTTTTATGAAGTTATTAAAGGTTACAAAATTGAAGATCAATGGAAAAAAAGTAGTAAAGACACCATATGAACAAAAATTGGTATTTACCAGAGTTGGCAATTCGATAAAAGTGATTTAATGATTGAAAAATAAAACCCACAATTTAAAGAATGGTAAAAAAGAAGTGGTACTTATTCTCCCTGGTTATTTTTGCAAAATATTTAAGACTTCCTCACTTACAAATATATTTTTTACACGTGTATAACAGAGACCATTTAAACGCATTTCAAATTTTCTGTTTCTTAAGTAGTTTTTTAAATATTTCATAGTTGAAAACGATCTTTGAGTAGTACATGTTATCACAGGCAAAGTGACTCAAGTTTTTAAAAGTTTATGGATATTTGAGAAAATATCAAAGCGTTGCATATTTGTAAAGCTTCTATAGAAGTTAATCTAATCTGTTGTGATAGTCATTTATCTTTCCATAGCTGATGTTCTATAATCATTAGCATTTCTAATTTGTTTTCATCTGCAGGTATGAGGTTAATTCCAGTGAAACTCAAATATTTATTTATCCCAACATTTCTTTGTATTTTCTGAACTTAAGATGTAAAATTACTGCATTCAAAAATTTATTACTGTTACTTGAAGTTGTTATTTAATGTGCACTTTTCTGCTTCCAATGGATGTTTTAAATTTTTTTTTTCCCCAGATTAAAAAAAACTTAAAAGCGGATACTGATTCCTTTTACTCATACTCGGATAAAAAAAAAAAAAAAAAAAAAAAAAAAAAAAAAAAAAACTATTGAAACGAATTTAAAGTTACAAAATTATAAACTTAGCAATTCGAGCAAAAGAAAATGGATTGAATGAGATTTCCTAACTGCTCTCCGTTTATGAATACGAAATCAGAGATGGAGAAATGTTGGGGTGTGCATGTGCATATGTCCCTTTGCATTCTCTCCCCCTTGGAGGATGTAAAAGAAGAATACAGAGGCACGTGCCCCTCCCAGACGAACTAAGTTTACACTATAGAAGATTCAGTTATTGGTATTTTAAGTGATTTAATGTGACAGAACATGTTTTGTGCCCCCACCAGAATTCTTCCTGTGTCTGCCAGTGGTCCCGTCTTTATCTACGACCAGGCCGTAATTTATTAATGCATTTTTACGCATTCTAATTTCTCTGCAGCACTACAAAAATGAAATAGATCTCGACTTAAACTTCAGATGGCAGCACCATCGAGATGCGGTATTTATTCGCTTTTTATCCCACCACGGAGATATACCATAGGAGATGATACTCTCCATAGCTGCTTGCTTGTATTTGTGGTACCCACAGAGCCTGATTATCATACGGGCATGCGCGGTAATACCCCCGAAAAATAAGGCCCCCCCCAATCTTCCGATTTGTTGTTTTCATGATTTATTACATATTCATAAATACTACAATAATAAAATTTTTGCAACTTAATTTCCTTTGTAATATCTACAGCATGTTTTTTGACAATAAATGGACTTAGAGATTTATTTATTGTTCTTCTAATTCAAGGGTCTTTAAGACTCATGGATCCATAAACAGGAAGTTAACCCATTTGTGCCTGGATATTTTTGCGACTTTCTCCGATTTTTACTGATAACAGAAATAATAGATATATTTCTGATGTCAACTTCTTGAACAAGGGATGATTTATTTTAAAATCATTAAGCATAAAAATCGAAATATCAACATCCTACTGGGTCATGTTAAAATATTTTGTAGAGTGGAGGCTCAATACTCATGATTAAAGGCTAGGAAAAATAAATAACGTTTTTGACTCATAGCGAAAATGCCGTCCCAAAAAAGGGACACTAGGCATAAATGGGTTAAGAGTTCTTCGAAACGTATTGTATGGCCATATATATATGCTTATGACAAAATATCCATTAGTTAACATTTTTTATTTCATGATGAAGGAAAAAAAAATTTCGAACTTTTGGGTGTACGAAGAAAATTTTTTGGAGTGTGGAACTTTGCTACCGTGCCCAGTCATTCCCATTCCCTGAATGATCGCACCTAATAATACAAACGGGCTCAAAAAATATTAAAATCTCCATTAAATACATAGTCTTGTTTTAAATAAGTATAAGTAAATAGGTAATTTTCAATTCAATTTTAGTATTCTTTAAAAATGTTTTACTTTTAGGTCAGGAAAATGCAACAGCCAACAAAACAGCCTAAAAAGTTAAAATACTGGTGATAGTATAGGGGCCCCAAAATAACCTCTTGCCCCGGTTCCCCGTCCACCTATGATCAGGCTCTGGGTACCCAAACTATGTTTCAAATATGTAAACATTAAAAATCGAGTCACGTGCTAGTGGTTAAAGAATAAAACGCTTCCCAAAGTGACTCTAACTAGCTTTACATGTTTTTAATTTAACAATCTAGCATGAATTATGGACGCGAGCAATTCATTTTAATCATTTTTACTTTCCGAACATGTACCCTGTAAGGAAAGTATTGTAATCATGAAAAAATTCGAATTCGAGATTTTGGTGTATTTACACGTTTTGAGGTCTTCTGAATTCATTTAGGCTATTTTTACGAGATGTATGTATGTATGTGTGTATGTGTGTGTGTGTGTGTGTGTATGTGTGTTTGTGTGTATGTGAGTGAACACGATAGCTCCTGAACAGGACATGCGATGGAGCTCCAATGGGTATATATGTTATAAACCACCGTCGCAAGACCGGTATTGATTTTGGTGTGTATAGGACTTACAGTTTTTCTACAGGGCTACGACTAAGATTTCTTTTACATGATGGCCTATGGAGGAAAATTTTGGAAAGTGCGCTAGCGTTTAAACGGTACATTCGATTGAGCTCAAATTGGGCATTCATGTTATAAACCACCATTGTAAGACCGGTATTGATTTTGATGTTTATAGGACTTATAGTGTTTCTACAGGGCTACGACAAAGATTTCTTTTACATTATGGCCTATAGGGAGAAATTCTTGAAAGTGCGCTAGCGTTTAAACGGTACATTCGATCGAGCTTCCATTGGGTATCTATGTTTGAATGATTCATCGATTCAAATTTATTTAAATGCTGGGTCATGATCTTAATCGTAAGTGTTCGGAAAGTCGAGTGGAGTCACTCCAGATTTTTTTTATTTGTGTTTAAGCGGTTGCTTTAGGAACAAACGAATGAAAAAAAAGAGAAAAAATGTTCTATTTTGAGATGATTAATATACTGAGTTTGTATTTGTTACGAGTATGTCTGACGACAAAGAACTTTTCGTCTGCTACGGTGTATATTGACACCAGAAAATGGCCGAGTGCATGACTGAGTTTTTTCATGTAGCACGAATTCAATATTTTAGCGGGAATTTAAAGATGCGTTAAGATGTATCTCTGCGTAAAATAAATGTCAATACTGTTTGTTTGAGTGTTAATTTCCTTATAAAAAAAGCACTTTTTAAATATTGTCTTCTCCTCGATGGCCCGACCCGTGGCTGACGTGAAAGACAGGCTGCGGTGCTGACATTGGGTCACACCCCTTTTGCTCTCGAAGAGTCACGCGATTTAGGGGGTGTGGCCATCTTACTGTGGCTGTCTCGGATCAAGATGGCCGCACCTCCTAAGTCACATGACTCTGCGAGGGCAAAATGGGTGTGACCAAATGTCAGCACCGCAGCCTGTCTTTCTCGTCAGCCACGGCCCGACAAGCAGTAACCTAGTGAGGTGTTGCGCCCTTACAGGGAACAACGGCGTTATACCGCTTTCTAAGGGCAGTGTTCTCTCCTTAGGGTTTAACTTCGTGGATTCACCGTAATGGAAAGTCGCCATTCGTAGTAAGATATAATAGCCGTTCCGTAGTTCGTATCGAAGAAAACATACGAAGCACTGTTTTCTTAGAAATAATTATTAACTATACGTATACGTAAGTCGCCCAATTACGAAAACTCGCCATGGATGGCCCATACGCAAGGTATTCCGTAGATTTTACAGAATTAAAAATCTGGAGTGACTCCACTCGACTTTCCGAACACTTACGATTAAGATCATGACCAAGCACTTAAATAAATTTTAATCGATGAATCATTCAAACATATATACCCAATTGAAACTCAATCGAATGCACCGTTTAAACGCTTGCGCACTTTCAAGAATGTCTCCCCATACGCCATTATGCCATAACATAAAGTTTTGTCGTAGCCCTTTAGGAGAACTATAAGTCCTATACACACCAAAATCAATACCGGTCTTAGGATGGTGGTTTATAACATGTATACCGAATTTGAGCTCAATCGAATGTATCGTTTAAACGCTAGCGCACTTTCAAGAAATTCCCCCCATAGGCCATAATGTAAAAGAAATCTTTGTCGTAGCCCTGTAGAAACACTATAAGTCCTATACACACCCAAATCAATACCGGTCTTGCGACGGTGGTTTATGACCTATATATCCAATTTGAGCTCCATCGAATGCTCCGTTCAGGAGCTATCGTGTTCACTCACATACACACAAACACACATACACACACACACACATACACACACATACATACATACATCTCGTAAAAATAGCATCAATGGATTCAGAAGCCCCCAAAACGTGTCAAAACACCCAAATCTCGAAGTCGAATTTTTCCATGATTACAATACTTTCCTTACATGGTACATGTTCGGAAAGTAAAAATAGTGCGAAGTTGTTACAAGGAACATGCAAGAACCAAGAGTTCCCTGTGCTCCTTGTGACGAAGGGCTTTGACTGACGAAGACCAAAACAATTTTTAGTCGAAACGTACGTATCCTCTTACCTATAACTTCTTATGCGTGTTTTTTACAAAGTTTTTTACTTCAAGAAATGTGTAGCTCGGTAACATTCTATCAGATCCAATCTTTGGGTTTTGTCAATGATGCCTTTTTTATGAATAAGCCTCGTTAGGGGCCGAATGTTTCATACGAAAAGCGAGCGTAGCGAGTCTACTAGGAGCCTTGGCCCCTAGTAGACATGCTACGCTCGCTTTCTAAAAATTAATATTTTGACAATGGTCCGTATTTCAGAAAGAATTAAAATAAAATAAGTAAATATTTCTGAAATCAACCTGAAGATTGATCCAACAGAAAGAACTAGAGCCAAGCATCATTTAAAAAAGAAACCTTAAATCCCTTAACGGTGTAGTTCGAAAAAAACCATGTGATTTTGGTACATAAATACAAATAAATTAATTATTTCCTGCACTTCAATTTTTAGAATGCCTCTTTACAGGCTGTGCTATACACTGCAATAAGCGATAAACCCGTATCCGTTGCGAGACTTTCAGAAAAATTCTGAAAAATCGACAATTTAGTAGGGTGTGTCACTTTTCGAAAATCTTTTGCTGTGCAATTCCATGTTACATATATTTTTCAGAAAGCTTTATGAAAGGCACAGCTGTTTCATTTATTATGGAGGGCAGTGGCGCATCCAGGATTTTAGTTTAGGGGGGGTTGAGCTGAAAATACTGCTGAACTCGGTTATAGTGAGATCGATAATAGTTACAACCCTCTTATAACGTCAAAATACTCAGTACCACTTGATTTGCCCATACAACACAAGCCCACAAGCAAAAACTCATTATAGAGTCATAAATAATTATCTGATCTTTTCAGTGAAATTGTAACTGACTTTAACAGTGTTTCATAAACTCTCTGTAAGTATTTATTTAAAAACTGACATCTTTTTAGGTAAAAAATACTTTGGAAATAATTTGAAGACAATAAATAATATTAATAGTAATAATTCATTAGTGACAATTTTCATTTTTTTTAAGTTTTTCACTTCAAACTTTCCACCTTTAGGGGGGGCTTGAGCCCCCATAGCCCCCCCCCCCGTGGGTGCGCCTATGATGGAGGGTAATGCAGCTTATAAAGAATTATAGTGAATTTTTTCGAGACCCTATGACAATTAGTTTATTTTAGTTTGTGCACCTAGATCTTGACGGAGAATTTGTTCCTTCGAACTAACACCCTTAAAGGTCGTGTTATTTTAAATAAAACTACCATAAAAGTGACATTTCTTTTTGTTTCAGAAAGAAGGGGGAAAGTAAAAGTTGAATTTCTAGGAAAAGCCAACATTGTGGGGCATTGTGATTGAATGTGTGGTTTCTAGTCAGCAGGGCAGCCTTCAAAATATACGGTTAAAACACTCAAGGAGAATTTTATGAAACTGACTTCGTCCAATAAATAAATATTGGTTAAGTTCTCTTGGAGTGAGCTAAGACAGCACGGTGCCTATCACCCATACACGTATTGAGTGCTGCTCTACCCTCTATTTAAAAATAAACTCTCTCCGAATGAAGTTCAAAATGGTCTGGTACTGTCATCTGTTGCGTCAAATGAGATATAACAAAAAATTCGTGGATAAGAACTCAAATGCTCTCATCTTATGGGGCGCATAACATTCGAACACTCTTGGCCTCAAAATAGGACGGGCAGAGTTGAAAGAAGTTGAGGGAGAAAGCTCGAGATTTTGATGGAAGCAAGGCTTAAGGCAGTGGTTCTCAACCTTTTAACGTCGCGTCCCCGTTAACAAAGGCTAACTTAGGGTGGCGCCCCCCCCGTCACATTTTTCAGCATATATTCAATTTTTTAATCTTTAACAATGAACATGGAGTCGAAATTTCTACAAAATAATGTTATCAGTCAAGTTTGAATGAACATTTTAAGCGAAAATGGATATATTTTTGAATAAAAATGAGAATAAATACGATGATTTTTCTTTTAAAACATGTATCACTAGTTGCTCTTTGGTTTTTCTCGCGCCTCCCCCTGCAAACGCTATGCGCCCCCCTTGGGGAAATTTTGTGTAGGACATCATGAAGGTACGGGAATGTGTTGGAGCGAATAAATAATATCAGTTCGAATAATCGCTACTAGGTCCTCCGAGGTCCCAAGTCCTTAATCCATGTGACTTTTGGCTTTGGAGGAGTTTGAAACATTGGGTAAGTCGCGATCATACAAGAACTTTGCCTGATCTTAGAGACAGCATTTCAGGAACACACTGCGGTCCCGTGCTCTCTGACGATTCCAGAGGGTAGCTGACAAGGAGGGCCGTCCTGTTGAATATGTTTTGTTGTAAATGATATTTGAAGTGTCCAAGGGAAGAACGATGAGAGTCCAATACAGCTGATTTTCCAAAAATCGAAAAATAAACTTTCAAGTCTAATAGTGTCAATATATTTACTACCAATAAAAAATAAATTTTAATTCAAGTTATTCCAGCTAAAGCATTCCATATTTCAATAAAATTCCTCGTGAAGGCAGGAAACCAAACAAATTGTTAACTGCTTCAAAACATCAGTGTAGTTAGTGTTTAGCGTTCATAGACTCTCATCGTTCTTCCCCAGTAGACTATGGGCTATTTTTTCAGTGTATTCTCATCGTTCTTTCCCCTTATAGGTTTGGATATTAAGAGTGCCACTCATGAACAACACAATGCAGTAGAAACCTCAACATGGACGAAAAGTGGACTTTCATCGTTCTTCCCGTGGACCCTTCATTTGCAAACTAACATAAATGTATGTTAAAATGTAATTCATTAAAAACGCCCCTGGTGGCGAACATATGAACTAATTCTTTTATTTCCTCCAACAATTTCCCATACCTTCATGACGGTGTACACTAAATTTCTTATTTTTCCAAACAGCAATTTTGTCTGTAGCCCACTTTAAAATAGTGTTGTTTAATTTCGGAGGGGTTTATCGGGGCCCCGTGGCCTAGCCAGTCCGGGCCTGCTATCATGACGCTATGCGGTATCGTAGCGCCTGACACACAGAGTATAATCCATCACCAACCTCCGCTAAATGAACTCTGCGATTTCGCAATAATCCCTCTTTCAAGGAAAGTGCGTGCGGGGCGCTGACTGCGATCTCTCCCCCCTTCCTCTCCTTTTAGTAAAATAGACACGCCCTTTCCACCGGGGCGGCCGAGAACGCATTCCACTCCCCCCCTCGCTCCCATTCAGTCGTGGCCGCCTGCGCCCCTGCAGCAGCGCCGCCCCGCCTTAATCCTCGCAGCCGCACTGGGGGCACGGCAGATATCTTCTCTGTACCTGACGCGGGGACCGTGGTACGTTTTGACAGCAGAAGGATAAACGCTCGACAAGGAACTGACTGAACACAGCGTTGCTACGACTCGACAACACACAGTGGTGGTATAGCCCCGGTTTCCTGCATTCTGCGGTGTCGGTAGTGGTTACCAGCTCGTCGTTTGAGAACCAGGTTAGGAGAAATTCATTTTCCCATGCATATTTTCTTCTTTTTTTTTTTACTTTCTGAACATGTACCATGTGTAATCATGAAAAATTCGACTTCGAGATTGGGGTGTGTGGACACGTATGGAGGTCTTCTGTATCCATTTATGCTATTTTTACGAGATGTATGTATGTGTGTGTGTGTGTGTGTGAGTGAGTGAACACGATAGCTCCTAAACGAGGCATTCGATGGAGCTCCAATTGAGTATATATGTCATAAACCACCGTCGCGAGACCTGTATTGATTTTGGTGTGTATAGGACTTATAGTTTTTCTACAGGGCTACGACAAAGATTTCTTTTACAGTATGGCCTATGGGGAGAAATTCTTGAAAGTGCGCTAGCGTTTAAACGGTACATTCGATTGAGCTCCAATTGCGTATACATGTTATAAACCACCGTCGCAAGACCGGTATTGATTTGGTGTGTATAGACTAGTAGACTTATAGTTTTTTCTTTCAGGGGTACGACAAAGATTTCTCTTACATTATGGCCTTTGGGGGGAAATTCTTGAAAGTGCGCTAGCGTTTAAGCGGTATATTCAATTGAGCTCAAATTGGGTATCTATGTTATAAACCGCTATCTTAAGAACGATATAAATTTTGATGTGTATAGGACTTACAGTTATTCTACAGGGCTACGACAAATATTTCTTTTAGAGGATGGCTTATGGGGGAAATTCTTGAAAGTGCGCTAGCGTTTAAACGATATATTCGATTGAGCTTAAATTGGGTATATATGTTATAAACCACCATCCTAAGACTGGTATTGATTTTGGTGTGTATAGGACTTATAGTTTTTATCGATTACACATGCCTTTATTATTTGCAGCTAAAAATATTTATTATTAAAGTATCTAATATGAAAAAAAGATGGTTCATCCATGTTATTCAGTATTGGGGCTATGACATTTCACAGGCCTTCTATAAAGGTTTCAAAACCTACAATGACTACATTCGACAGCAAGCTTTTACTAGAACGCAAGACTTATTGTAAAAAAAGTCAGATTTGTATAAATACGAAGTTTTTTTTAAACTTAAATTTACACTGTGAAGCACCTTTTAAAGCACTCATGGGATGCCTACCATAAGAAAAGCCGTGAAAAATACTGTCATGGGATGCCTAGAGTTTTTTATATGTATCTTCTTCATTCTTACTCAGTTAGGGAAACTTCATCAAAAATGCAATAAGTTGCCAGATCATTTAGGAACTGTCATAAAAAATTAAACTCATCCCTATTGTTCTTCCTTGTTCCATTCAACTGGAAAGTGTATCATTATTCATGTGTCTGCCGTATTTTTCTACCTCTTTCCATAAAACACTTATTTGGATTCGAAATCTATAGCAAAGTTGCCGACTAAAACTGTTTTACGATCTTCGCTAAGTATATTCTAGCTACACATCACCATTTTATATCACTGTTTGGAATGGGCATCTTAATCAGTGAGTGTGCTGTGTTTGTCTATATTGTTCCACAAAACACTTCTTCAGAATTTAAATCTATATTATAATCGCCTGCGAAAACTGTTTAACAATCTTCGTCAGGCGTATTCTAACTAAACTTCACCTTCATAAATATTATTTGGAAAGTGGTACATTCATGAGTATGCAGTTGTAATGTTGACTCAGCTGCCGTTAGCGTTAGAATAGGCTTGGGTAAAACAGTTCTAGTCGGCAACTAGATTTCGATTCCAAAGAGGTGTTTTATGGAAAAAGGTAGAAAAATACGGCAGACACATGAATAATGATACATTTTAACGACTGCTGTCGTGAAAAAAGGGTCTCTATACTGCGGCACGCGATGAACGTTTCAATCGTCCGCCCTCTTGCGGGTCGTTAAGACGAGCGATGGCAACGGCTGCCCTTTTTTCAGCACGGGGCCATCTATCCGGGTTTTCTCGCACTCTTCCATTTTTCAGCAGATGTCAGGACTGTTCAAAAGAATCGTGACCCTTTTCAGACGGGAAAGGACGTGCTAAAAAGTAAAAGATTCTCTATGTCACCCGCCACTATTTTTATAGAAATCCAATCTATTCTTCGTGACTGGCCACAGTCCAAACGTCCGAGTTGGGTGTTCCCAGAGCGGGAATACTGCGCGTTAAAGGGTTAAGTTTATTCTGTATCCAACAGACTACAATTGTTCACATTGAAGTTCACCTTCCTTCATTAAAACGTAATCATTGAGAGCGATACTGCTTGCGTCACACATGTTATGTGAGAATAGCTCATGATCTGTACTGTTTGGATTGCTAGTTGAAAAGCAGTCTGGATTGACACCCACAGCTGCCAAGTGTTTCGATTTCGCCGGAGTTTCTCCGATATTTTTAATTTGCTACGGAAATCCGATTATTAACGAAAAACTCCGATTTTCGGTCTTCAAAATTTATTTTTAGAGGCAGGGAGAAATTCTCAATCTTTCTTCATCCTTCTTGTAAATGACTATCTTAGGCTGTTGTGCATTTCTTTCTTGAAGTCTGCAATACCTAATGATTAAAAATTAACCCTTATTTTAGTTTTATTTATTAATTTATTTTTATTAATTAATGTTATTTAAAATTCACTTATGATTGATTTTCTGCATGATGCAATTCATTTTTAAGGTCAAATTCAAATCTACTTAAAAGATCTACATTTGAAATGTGTTTGTGAAATATTTATTAATGAATTATAACATGGCTGCCTGTGCAGATAGTCATGTTACAACATGCTGTTTCACTAGTTCAAAATAGTTGTTTCTGTTACTTCTGAAGTATTGTGTATGATTATCGTTCTAGTTACTACTGCAGTATAGTGTATGATTATCATTCCATGTATAAAATAGCTTGATTAATCCTTTTTTTTTCCTCTAAAAAAGGGAAAATTTCCCCAAAATTAGGAAACTAATGTTTGATTTTTTTAAAAATGAAGTTAACCCCCTCCCCTTAATTTTTCTCTTTCGTCGCCATTTATGGATGCTCCTATATTTTACAACTGGAAGTTGGCAGCTCTGGTCACCGTCTTCAAAGCCTGATGAAGATGGAGTACGATTTAATAACCATTCCTTGTTAACTTCATGTGCTGTCTATCAAAATATTTAATAGCAACATCATTATTTTAAGTGAATGCATTCAAACGGGTTACAATGAAACATGCTTCATTGTAGAGCATCTACAAGTGTTTCGTTGTACGTCGTATTGAGGCTACAAAATAACTGAATTTTTGCTAATTCCTAGTGTTTAATTTCTTGATTCTGGCTTTTAAAAGTATGAAGACCACAACATACTGATCACACTATTTGAAAAATAAATAATTATACCTATGAGAATAAGGAGGTAGTTTATACAAATTACTTTTAGTAACGACACTTACTTTCAGTGATGAAAATCCACTCGTTTTTGTATATCTCTTGTTGTAAAAGTGCGATTGTCTCCCAATCACATCTGTAACTGGAACCTATATTTGCATAACATGTGTGTGAGTTTCAACTTCCTATGACAAATCTTACTGACAGTATGTTTCGTTATATACATGTTTGTGTTCAGATAATTAGATAGTATGTTTCATTGTATTTTGTATCTCATTGAGCCCAATCTTCCACGTAAATGAGTGAAATTTCAGAACAAAACTTGAGAAATCTGAAAGTTAATGCTGACTGATAGAAAATTTCACGTGGGAGATATATCTTGTAATCTCACTTTCCTGGCTACTGATTAATATTTTTTTTCTTTTAAAATGTTTTTTACGGCTTTTCTTATGATATGCATCACTTGAGTTCTTTAAAAAAATGTGCTTCACTAACAAAGTTATTTTTTAGTTAAAAAAATTCTGTGCCTGAGATTTTTTTTTCAACATAAAGCTTGCATTTTAGTAAAAACTTGTCATCCAAGCAGTCATTGTAAGTTTTGTGAAAGAGGTCAATAACTTGAAGTTATTGCAGCAGTTCAAAATTTTATCTAGGGAGTGCCAACACCATACAGATATGAATACGAGGAAGTGGCATTGGCTATCTTCAGCACTCGACGAAAGGAAGTAATTGTGTTGGTCTAAGTAAGCGGAACATTTTGTTGGTTTCTTTTTAACCCTTTAAAGCGCAGTATTTCCGCTCTGGGAACACCCAATTTGGACATTTTGACTGTTGCCAGTCACGAAGAATAGATTGGATTTCTATCAAAATACTGGCGGGTGACATAGCTCCACAAGAATGCTTTACTTTTTAGTACGTCATTTCCCATCAAAAAATGGTCACGATTCTTTTTAACAGCGCTGACATCTGCCGAAAAATGGAAGAATGCGAGAACAGCTGGATAGATTGCCCAATACTGAAAAAAGGGCAGCCGTTGCCATCGCTCGACTGAACGACCAGCCAGAGGGCGGACGCACAGCCAGCTGTCGTCAAACAAGGGTCTCTCGATCTGTGGCACGCGATGAACGTTTCGATCGTCCGCCCTCTTGCGGGTCATTAAGTCGAGCGATGGCTACAGCTGCCCTTTTTTCAGCATTGGGAAAGGGTTGAGCCTCAAAGGGTTAAATAACAGTTGAAAGATGCACGATTTTACGGATTAAAATGCAAAGATGCACACTTACAGGTTAGAATAGTTCTCATTACAAAATCACAGCATTCTGCAGTTAAAAGAGTTTTACAGTTATGCCAAATACGTCATTATTCTTGGCGAACACTTTGGTGACATTACTTCTTTAAAAGTATAACTGTCACCCTAGAATAACAGTCCTATCGCAATGGGGTCTAAGCAGTAGGGAGGATTGATTAGTTTCGGCTTCACTATCAGATAGCTAATGCCGTCTCCTTGTATTCATATGACATATACAAATTGTACAAAAAGCACATACATGCTATAAAAGTGGGCACCCCATTAACTTACTTGCGTGTCTGGTAAATTATTGTCGATTAATTTTTCACCATAAGAGATATTGCTCATCTAGGCTCAGTTTTAAAGATTTATTTTTGGCGAATAATTTTGGCGATCATTGCCCAAAAAGATAATTTCATAACTTATTGTTTAAAAAGTAGGACAGATATCACCTACCTTTTTTCCGCTTCTAAAATTCGGGAAGCTTAAAAAAATCGGAGCCTTCAGCATTTCTCATCTATCATGACTTCTTCTGTCTTCTATCTCTTCTAAGACAACTTCATAAATCCTACATTACAAAAAAAAATATATATTATTAATTATATCTGTTCACCAGTTTTACGTCAGAAGTTTTAGAAACATTCAAGTCATGCTCTAATTGTGGCCGCCATGTTTTGATTCTGATTTAGTTCAGTTTTCGCTTCTCTTTAGCTCGATGTACGGAAAACGCCGTTCTGTGGTGTCAATAACATGAACCCACTAACGCCCAGAGATCTACTTTTAGACGGGCGCAAAATTTGTTGGTCGGGAAAATACTTCAGCAATAATTTATCTTGCTATTTTAATTTCTCAAAAAAAAAATAATAATAATAAAAAAGATAAATCTGATTTCCACAATACACTCAGCGATTAACAAAGTAAAATGACAATCTTTCACTGCCTAAGTCTTATTTTTAGAAAAAGAACTACTTTCTTCATACCACAAATGTAGGAAATTTATTTATCACTTCTGGCATCAACATCAATCGGAGAATGTGCCGAGAAAAGTCAGACGCTCTCGGGTTAATGCTGGACTATTTATCCCCAAACACCAAGCTGGTTTCAGTTTCAGAAACTTATTTTTGGCTCGAAAAGGGCGGTGTTTCGTCAAAAGTCGCTAACTTTAGCGGTATTGGGGAGATTTTGGGAGAAGTCCAAACAATGATGAACTGTTGACTTTTAATGCATTGAAGATGTTTGTAGGGATTAACGTAATGAAAGTCTTTTTGGTTGACCTTGTCTACAAACGACTGCAATCAAAAGGAGAGGTGAACAACTAGATTTTACAGAAGTTCTCCATACAAAAATTTCCACATTCTACGGCTCATTGTTTTTGAGTATCCACGATACATACACTTTTAAAAAATTCCGCGGAAATACGGAAATTGTACTGGCAAATGTATATTTACAGAATTTTGTGCCTGTAAATTCCAGTAGAAATTCTGTTCCATAGAGGCGTTGGCCCTTGATATAAGGAAAATAGTCCCGTCTTCAAATACAAACGGAGAATTTCTGTAAAACTTTACGCATTTTTAGAAATTGAACTTTTATTTTTAGAGTAAGGTAAATACATATGTACGTTCAGAAGTCAACCCAAAACGAATTAAAAATGGAGTCAAGGTCGGTCAAAATGGATATCACATGCATGAGTACGTACATTAGTAGATATGTTCGTTGATTCGCCCAGCAGAAGCTCGCCAAAATCTGAACACTGAAGTTTTTCGCGTTCATTCTACTTCAGTTCAGACTGGAGGAGGAAGTAATGTTTTAATTTTTTTTTTTTGCCTGAAGGTAGCTAAGTAGTTTATTTTAAATTTGAAACTTTCTAAAATTTCCGCCAGGGGCATACTTTTGAGCCGTCTGAATATTTTGCCTCATTATCTTTTTTTAAATCGAGCTTTCACATCTTTCTCTATCGTGAAAAACAACATGAATGTATTTTTGAAAATGATGTACACGAATTTGTATAGCAAAATTGTAAATTTAAAGAAGTGTGTATTTTCTATGTGAAAAATTAATTTCTATTAAGATACTTTTTGTGCAAATATTGTTTTAAATTTTGCAAGATCTATTCTAGAAAACTCTATAAAAATAATCAGTTAAACCATTGAATTACTGTATCTAAATATTTAAGAACAAAACCAATATATTTGAAGTCTAGAACTGTACATTAACGTACACAATTTCACAGATTTCTATCTTATCAATAATGCTGTAAACTTGATTTTCTTTTAAGGAATTAATTCAGGAACAGTGCCAAAAAAATACAGATCAAAAAGAGTAATTGCAAAGAAAGCATAAGAAATGGAAATAAGGGTGTTGGATGAGATGTAACAGTCATATATTTAAACTAACTGTTTTTTAAATATTTAATTGCAATTTTATAATTTATATTTTATCTGTACGGATTTGAAAGTACTCATCTTTTATTTGCAGAAATGACTAGCTAATTTTGTCTGAAGTTTTTATAATGTCTTTGGTTAAAAATGCTGCTAATTATCTAGCAACCCTGAGGAGGGGTGGAAGGAAGAAGAAGGAACGTGAATTGGATCTAAATGACTGTTATCATTTTTACTGGTGTATTAATTAATATCCATTCATTAATTACACATGCAATATCGAAATGATTACATTATTTTGTAACATCTACTATCTTTAAAGTATCAATATTATTAAAAAGAAAACAACCAATGCAAAAGCAGTTTCTCTCAGCTAAAAATGGACAACCTTACTTCACTGCACATGCACAGTTCGAAAGGAAAAAGGAGTTTTACAGGCAAAGTTGACTACCAATGATCAGTTGTTGTTAATCAACTGTAATCAACCTGTAAAACTCGTTTTTCCTTCCGAACAATGCATGCGCAGTGAAGTAAAGTTGTCCATTTCTAAGTTAGAGAAACTGCTTTTGCATTGGCTGTTTTTTTTTAACGCTTATTGGTTAATGAAATATATTACATGTTACAAAGTAGTATAGGAATTTCGATAACTATTACATCTGTAATTGATCAATTGATATTAATTATTCTGCATGTGCAGTGAAGTAAATTTGTCCACGTGAGGGAAACTGCTTTTCTGTTGGCTGATTTTAACGTGTATTGGTTAATAAAATATATTACATGTTAGAAAGTAGTATAGTCATTTCGATTACTTTTACATCTGTAATTAACCAATTGATATTAATTATTCTTTATGTGCAACTAGCGGCTACCCGCGACTTCGTCCGCGTCGGCTTTAGAATTAGGTCCCGAGAGAAACGAAGCATGTGTGAATAACAAATATGTTTGCGACTAAAGAAACTGCATTTAAATATTATTTGCTTTTTACTTATTTTAAATGAAGTATAATGCATGGTAGTATACTTCATTTAAAATAAGAGAATATGCAGAATTAGTAAATTTAGATTTTTTTCAGGCATTTGGCGAATAGAGACAGTTACGACACTATTTGCGAACTGTTTTGAGTGTTCTTGTAAAAGAAATATTTATACTACATGCATGAATTTTAGCCTATGTTAATCAGGAATAGTGCAGCTTTCTATTAGCGAAAAAGTTTTAGAATCGGTTCTATAGTTAAAGAGATGCCCATAGAGCGTAATGTATTAGAATTATTTTGAGTGTTCCTGTAAAGGAACTATTTGCGCTATATGCATGAGTTTTAACCTATAATACTCAAGAATAGTGTAGCTTACTATCAGTGAAAAAAGTTTTGGAATCGGTTCAGTACTTACTGAGATACACATAGAGCGTAATGTAATTCTTATGAGTATCCCTGTAAAAGAACTATTTGTGATATATGCATAAAAGGTAGCCTATAACACTCAGGGTCCCCCCAGTGTCTAAGAGGTTCTACTCTCAAAACTGGAAGGCGGGAGTTGCCAGGTTCAAACTCCGGTCGCGCCTGTCGACCTAGCTGCTCGCAGATTTCCGTGTTTTTTTCAAAAACTCGCGAAAATACGGGATAGGATCCCTTAGAAAACTCCACATAGAGGAATTCCCCATATAGGCCTAGGACCATATATGCCTAGGACTTTCAATAAGTGAAAAAAGTTTTAAAATCGGTTTGGTAGCTGCAAAATTTCCATTGAGCGCAATGCATTAGCATTATTTTGAGTGTCTTTCTAAAAGAATTATTTATGCTATATGCTTGAAAGGTTGCCTGTATGTTAATCCAGGGCATAAGCTATCTTCATTACAAATTTTTCCAACCATTTTTGTGTGATTCAATCAAAAACATCCAAACACATAAACGTACACATTTATATTATTGGTAGGATTTGGAAATTTACGAACTTTAAGAAACACATCTGGACATTTCTTGGTACTTACATATTTTCCCGGCGGTCAATCCCGCCAAACTGTTTTTTCGTCAAATGAGTTGCCAAATTGTTGCCAATCGTATTCAAAACCATTAATAATTTCATGTGCCCGGCATTTATCTCGGCAAAAAATCGCTCGTCTTGGCGGACCGCCGGGATAATACGTAAGTACACTTTTCTTTATTTATGCTTTTTAATTTGGCGTAAAATCATTATAATTTCCATACTTATTTATGTTTTCCAAATGCATGTGATTTTGCAAATAGAATTTCTGCTTTATTTCAAAAGCATAAATCATTTTGTGCGGGCGATAAAACGGTTTTTAATTAATAGTTAGAAAAGTAATTAAAATTTCTGAGCCTCAGGTACACTTTACCGAAGTCATGGGCCCAGTCATGCTCAAATTTTCAAAGCTCTGCTTTCTGTAGATTTGTCTGGAGAACATTCATTTTTATTATTAGAGATAGATAGATTTGGCATAAAACTGGCATAATTTCCGTATTATTTAATGTTTTTCAGATGCACGTGCTTCTTCATTGAAGTAATAGCATTCTTGTTAGCTCAAAACATGAATCACTTGATACGGGCGAAACTCGCCAAGCATGGCAACGTAAAAACGGTTTTTAATTAATAATTAAAGAAGTAATTAAAAATATAAAATTCTAAGTAGCCTATAACCTTCTCCAGGGTCCCATCTATATCTAAAACCAAAATTCATCATAATTTATTCAGCGGTTTAGGCGTGAAAGCGTTATAAACAAACAAACAAACAAACTCACTTTCGCATTTATAATATTAGTTAGGATGAAGTAATGTTGTCCATTTTTAAGTGAGGGAAACTGCTTTTCAGTTGGCTAGTTTTTAACGTTCATTGGTTAATGAACGATATTACATGTTAGAAAGTAGTATAGTCATTTCGATAACTATTACATCTTTAATTAATCAGTTGATATTAATTAATACACCAGTAAAAATGACAACAGTCATTTACATCAAATACAACATCGGCATAAATGACCGGTTGTGACTCCTCAATCGTTTGTTATTCGAGTAGATTGAAAATGATTCTCGTAGACAACCTTCTTTCTACTTGCTGAGTACCCGTTCTTCGTGAAGGAGAAAATGAATTTCATTTTTATAATACACGTCACTGGAGTTTGCGTATTGAATATTTTGGAGTTGCTCCAACTGTAACGTAAAATTTGCAGGGCGATAACTATCCTAAAATTCTCTTTGATTTGCAGAAATTTTGTAGTATACAGTAAGTATGCTACTCAAACTGCTGAGAGAGTCAAGCACTTAAACGAAGCTATTAGGGGCATTGAAAAAGTATGTTACAATCGAAGAACAGAGCCCAAAAAACCCATTATTGAGAAATGGAAATGTGGGTTACGGCCAATTATCTAATCTTCGCTAGGGATCTAGGACGGGGGTGGGATTGCCCTCCGTGGGGGACTTTCTAAGGGGGTCCTAATCCATATTGCTGCGTAGTTTTGGAGAAAACCACGGACAACTCCGAACGGTTAGGTCGGCAGACGCGACCCGATTCGAAACAAGGCATTTTTCGTCTCCCAGTTCAAAGCGCTAGCGCTATGCCACTAGTGGGGCACACATTATTGAGAACTGTACAAAATACAAACTGAAACCCATACAGTATACTATATTTTCCCATACAGAGTGTTTTAAAGTTGGAGGAACACACTTCTATGGAGAGATAAGTTACAATAAGACGGTTCAAATTCCCTTATCGATGTGGGGAAACGTAGTTTTCATGCACTTGTTAATAATCACTTTGGAAGAAGTGTTGAAGTGTACAGCTCATTTCTTAAGCAAGTTTAATAAGCAATGGGCTCTCTGACAGCAATTTTATCAATATAACGAAAAACAAAAATTAAGAATTAGTGATTTCTATCAAGTGCAATCGGTGAAAGATGCATTAGTTTTTGAAAAACCGTGGTCGAAAAGTTCACTGTTACTTCAACTCTTCTTCTAAAGTGATTATTAACCTTTTAACGCGCAGTGTTCCCGCTCTGGGAACACCCAACTCGGACGTTTGGACTGTTGCCAGTCACGAAGAATAGGTTTGATTTCTATAAAAAAAAATTGCGGGTGACAAAGCTCCACGAGAATCCTTTACTTTTGAGCACGTCATTTCCCGTCAAAAAAGGGTCACGATTATTCTTAACAGCACTGACATCTGCGGAAAAATAGAAGAACAGCTGATAGATGGCCCCATGCTGAAAAAAGGGCAGCCGTTGCTATCGCTCTACTTAACGACCAGCAAGATGGCGGGCGATCAAAACGTTCATCGCGGGCCACAGATCGAGAGACACTTTTTTTGACGCAGCTGGCTGTGCCGCACATCCAGCTGCTGAAAAGCAGATTACATTAATTCTAAAGGACAATATAAATTTATATTAATAATAATGACATCTGTTCATCAGTAGGTAAACGAGAACCATTTGGATCTTTAGGGATAATTTATGCTATAGTTGGAATTGGTGGTATAGGTTTTGTTGTTTGAGCTCATCATATGTTTTCTGTTGGATTAGATGTTGATACTCGTGCTTATTTTACTGCAGCTACTATAATTATTTCTGTTCCTACTGGGATTAAAATATTTAGTTGAATAGCTGCTTTACATGGTTCATATTTTAAAATTAGTACTTCTATATTGTGAAATATTGGTTTTGTGTTTTTATTTACGTTAGGGGGTATTGCAGGAGTTGTATTGTCTGATTCTTCTTTAGATATTGTATTACACGATACTTATTATGTTGTTGCTCATTTTCATTATGTTTTAAGAATAGGAGCTGTATTTGCTATTTTAGCTGGGGTTACTTACTGATTCCCTTTATTTTTTGGAGTATATTTAAATGAAAAAAAATCTCAACTACAATTTTATATTATATTTATTGGTGTTAATATAACTTTTTTTTCCTCAACATTTTTTAGGATTAAATGGAATACCACGTCGCTACTCAGATTATCCTGATGTATATTTATTTTGAAATATAGTTTCATCTTTGGAATTATTATTATCTTTATCTGCTGTAATTATCTTTATTTATATTATTTGAGAAAGATTGTTATGAAATTTTCTTTATATAATAGTTATTCTGTAACTTCTTCATTACAGTGAATTAATAATATTCCTCCGTTAAATCATACTTATAACCAATTAAATTTAATGTATTTATAATATTTGTCTGTTTGAGGTTCGTCATATTTTCAAAATGGTGTATCTCCTGTAATGGGGGGGGATATTTAATTTTTTTTCATGATTATTCTATAATATTTATAATTATAATTATTGTGGGTTATATATTAATTAGTTCTTGTTTAAATATTTTTTTTTATTTTAAAAATATTTGAGGGTCAAGAATTAGAAGGAACTCTTTTTTCCAGCAGCTGGCTATGAAAAAAGGCCAGCGGCTACCCTTTTTTCAGCATTAGGAAAGGGGTGCGCCTCAAAGGGTTAACATCTAGGCTCAAGCTGGAATTCGAACCCGGACCAACGCACGATAGAATGGTCCTTTAGCCACTACTGTTTTTCTGGTTCCTTTTGGTGTGAAAGTACCATGTGTGAAATTTTAAATCTTTAGTTCAACGTTTGAGTTGCGGCACTTCAAAAAAGTTCAAACAATTCAATTTCAGTATCAGAACTGTTGCCACACTCGTCAGATTTAAGAGTAGTAATAAGAGAAACCTACGGGCACAATTTTAAACGGATCACCTAGTATCTACACATACATATGGATTTCCAGTTTTCGCTGGTGGAAAAGTGTTCAAAATAAGAGCTCTGAAGAGCCGATAACCCCCCTCCTCTTCAAGGAGGTCGAACTGAAGAGTGATTTCCATAATCGATGTGCAGTGGCGTGACTTATCTTTCCCCCCAAACTCCTGGAGAAAAGCCCTCCTTCCCAGGGCCATAAACTATTCCGGAAAACCAATTTAAAATTTGGCAGCAGGCTGCCGTATCGATTGGCCTGGCGGGGAGAGAAAGAGAGGCGAGAGTGTGGATGATATATATATATATATATATATATATATACATATCTAGGACTACCTGCTATCTTCTTATTTTTTCCGCTTGGCTACGCCCCCTTCCGCAAGGTGTGTGTTTGGGTGAAAAATTAAAAAAGAGAGCGCGGAGAATTCCGCTGTTGTCTGTGGAAATTGAAACGACTTTTAGTTGGGGAGTAAAGCGAGCGGGTGTCTAATAAACGTCGCCTGTTTCGCCTAGATGCGTCAAGTGAATTCGTCGTAGTGGGTCTAACCCTCTCATGCCCATGGTAGCCTATAGGCTACCCTCCTTTAAACGCAATTTTTACTTTCCGAACATGTACCATGTAAGGAAAGTATTGTAATCATGAAAAAATTCGACTTCGAGATTTGGGTGTTTTTACACGTTTTGAGGGCTTCTGAATCCATTTATGCTATTTTTACGAGATGTATGTATGTATGTGTGTGTGTGTGTGTGTGTGTATGTGTGTTTGTGTGTATGTGAGTGAACACGATAGCTCCTGAACGGAGCATTCGATGGAGTTCAAATTGGATATATATGTCATAAACCAAAGTCGCAAGACCGGTATGGATTGGGGTGTGTATAGGACTTATAGTTTTTCTACAGGGCTACGACAAAGATTTCTTTTACAGGATGGCCTATGGGGGGAATTTCTTGAAAGTGCGCTAGCGTTTAAACGGTAGATTCGATTGAGCTCAAATTGGGTATACATGTTATAAACCACCGTTTCAAGACCGGTATTGATTTGGGTGTGTATAGGACTTATAGTTTTTCTACAGGGCTACGACAAAGATTTCTTTTACAGGATGGCCTATGGGGGGAATTTCTTGAAAGTGCGCTAGCGTTTAAACGATACATTCGATTGAGCTCAAATTCGGTATACATGTTATAAACCACCATCCTAAGACCGGTATTGATTTGGGTGTGTATAGGACTTATAGTTCTCCTAAAGGGCTACGACAAAACTTTCTTTTATGTTATGGCATAATGGCCTATGGGGAGAAATTCTTGAAAGTGCGCAAGCGTTTAAACGGTGCATTCGATTGAGTTTCAATTAGGTATATATGTTTGAATGATTCATCGATTCAAATTTATTTAAGTGCTTGGTCATGATCTTAATCGTAAGTGTTCGGAAAGTCGAGTGGAGTCACTCCAGATTTTTTTGACGAGGAAGAATGCTTAAAAATGTCATTTTGTTCATTGAACATTTAATGAATAACAGTAGTCGTTTGGGTTCGTCGAAGCCAGCACTAGGGTGTCTCGGAAAATACGAATATCTGAAAATGTTTGCTCCCCGGGTTGTTTTTCTGGTTCCTTTTGGTGTGAAAGTACCATGTGTGAAAATTTAAATCTGTAGTTCAACGTTTGAGTTGCCTGCAAGGGCACAAAGATTTAATTTTTTTTGAGAAAATGCGTCATTATCGGGTTTATTGATTTTTTTTTTCAACATTTCCCCTGCATTTGAATTAAGTTTTTATGAGTTCTTATGCCTTAAAGAAGTACGAATTTTCATATAAATAAGATTCATATAAATTGTAATATTAGCAGAAATTACTTATTCAAAAATGACAATCGAAAAATCAACTCCCTTCACATTGAACTTAACGCAGATTATTTTCCTAGATAACTTCCGTGGCCATTAAAACAGTTGTTCCGTCTGTGTACCCATTGAGGGAAGTAGTCAGGGCCCTGTTCGATGAGCCACTGGGTTTAAAGTTCTGTCTAGCGAGGTGCTTCTTCAACAACTCAACACTTGGAATCACTGGGATGTGAGATCAGGGCTGTATTGTGGATTTTCCAGTACGTAGAAAGCTGTAGCTAACCCAGTGGCATCGAGTCGCCATCCGGGGGCATTTAATGGCTGCAGTCGTCCGTTTTGCCTAGCCATGGAGTGTTACTTGCTCGTGGAATCAGAGCGCCCGTAACAGCGCTTGTTACCTTACTTATTGAGCCACTTTTAGAATTAGTTCAGGGCCGTCGACAGGATTTTATGGCCCCAGGCAGGTATTTACTCCCTTCCCTCTCCTTCAAAATTCCTTTTTTTTTATCCAGAAAAGTTTTGAAACACTTTAGAATTAGTATATTTTGGATTTTTCCGTAAGGCCATGCATGCAAAACCTTGTTCATGATTAAAACTTCCGTTAAAAAAAAACTGCAAGTATTTTACCAGAGTTATTTCGAAGTAATGATTATGAAATTCTTTCATAATGTAAACCGAGAATTACTCGATACAATTCAATCTAAGAGTGTTTTAAATGTTGTGTAGTCGCTTATTTGAAAACTGAAGCAGAATTATCTTAAAATTCGTAGCCAAACGAATAGCGCAGAAAGAAGAACTTTAGCCAACACCGATGAGACCGATTTCGGTATGACTTACCAACATCAGTGCGAGAATGTATCTCGCACTAATGATGGTATGTAATATTGACCGAAACTGGTTTGCAGCATTAAATTTGTTTAGTGTTTGCTAATCTTGTTTTTTCAGTGTTACAGCAGTCAGCAGAGTTACCTTTATCAAAGGTTTCGGGAGACACAAAAACTTTATTTTCTGTGAGATTTGTACGCTAAAAATTCGAAAGATACGTTCTCCAGGCCCTGGTCACGTGGCAATTTTCCCTCCTGTTCCCTCCTGTCGGTGGGCTTGATTAGCTAGTTGCCGTTTGTGTGCCTTGCTCAAATTCGTAAGTTTAGCGACTTTTGGTAATACATCTAGAGATTTGGCGCCAAATAAAGTCTTGCAAACTGAAGCCTTCTAGGCGATGTCTACGGTATTTTGTGATAAATCGCAAACCCCAATGTAATCTGATGAGAATTTTAAAGATTACCAATTGGCGCTGTAATGCCCCGAATTACATGAAAGAAAAAGAAAACTTTGATTCGACGCCAAGAACATTCTAGGGCTACAAAAAAAAAAGTTATACGTTACGGCCTATCGGCACAAATTCTTGAAAGTGCGCTATCGTCTATAGGATGCATTCAATTCAGTTCAAATTAGGCGCATATTATAGGTCACTGTCTTAAATACTGCATAGATTTTAATTTGTGCAGGTCTTATTTCCAGAATTTTTTTTAGGGATTTATTATGCAGGAATTTTTATGAGTCTTACAAATTGCGGCCTATACGCTCAAAATATCTGAATTACACTAGTGTCTGAACTTGTCACGATACCCGGTTGAATTGAATCCAATTTATTGAAACGCTTGGTCAAGATCAAATGGTCGGAAAGTCGAGGGGAATCACTCCAAAATTTTTAAATTCATTGCTTTGTCATTAAGTCATTTATGGGCTATGGCTATTAAAACTGTCGCGCTTTGTCACTACATTTTCTTTGCTTAATAGGATGCCCTGACGACCGGAATTACAGTTTTTGAGTTAGGTCTTTTCTGTTGGTTTGGTTTGGTTTAAATGTTCTTGGAGGTTTCCGCTAAGGCAACCAAAGGCCTGCAAATACCTCTAATGATCCTTTATGGGACAAACACAATGCACAAATATCGAGACTTTTGCCACAAGTGACTGTCTCAGTTGTTCCAGTACTCTAATGGCACAAAATAACAAGATAGAGAAAGAAGGAAGAAAGACCGAACATTGTTCATATTGCTGTTGTTTTGCCGTCTTTTGTGTTGCCTTGTGTACAAACATGCTCTAACAGTGAAAATGTTTTCTGCCAATGCACAAGCTGTAACAAGTGGCGCGAAAATTTGAGAACTCATCTAACAGCGCTGCCTTCACTTCCCTATAACAACTCTTAATTATTAACAGCAACTCTTAACTTAAAACACTTAACAACAACTCTTAATTATTAATAATAATTATAACTTAAATAATAGCAATAATTAATAATCAATTTTAATTATTTTGATAAAAATACATACTTAATTTTAAGAAAAGAAAATAAGTTCATGTACATAAAAATAATCTTCGATAATCGACTATTATGTGGTTAAATAACTCATAAAAGAACAAATAATCAAGTATAGTTTTGAATAGTACGTACAGAAATGAAAAAATGCTGCATAGATACTGTAAAGTAATGCTACAGGAGGGGGAGTGGAAGAGAACAAAATTTTAAACTGGCAGAGTGGAAAAAGACACTGAACAGAGTCGACCGCTGAAGTGTGGAGGTTCTGGGTTCGGGCCCTTCGCGCGGCTGTTAAACTACAGTCTGGAGTTTTGGTCAGTTTTCTCTAGATGTAATGTGAATATGCATTGTAATTCCTTTGAAAGTCCTCCAATCAATGCAATCAATCCCCATCTTAGACAGCGTAAGTGTAGCAAAATTTTTAAAGGTGGTCAAATCAGGGCTTGGAGACTATGTTTGTATATTAATTAGACAAAGCTACTCGAGGACTACCTGCCTTAGGAGGGGTACGTTGGGAGTAAGACTTTTTAAAGGGTTCTGATATTCAAATTACATCTGGAGAAATGGCTGAAGCTCCAAAAAAATTGGTTGCTGACAATTCCATTTGTAAAGGCTTGTTTTGTACTGTGACTTGTGCCACTGTTTCTGTCATGGGACTCCTCACCACTTCTGTCAGGTTGCTTTTTAAGAGAGATAAAGCGAGGAGAATTGCCCTGTGAAATGCACAAACCAGTTACTAAAAATCGAGAACTGACTAATTTTGCAGCTATTGATGAGCAAAGTATATCTTGAAAAGAAGGTTTCGGAGCAGCTTTGGAGCAAAATAAAGAAAACTACATGTTCCGGCACAAATAGGAGCAAGTACTATGCAATGGAGCAGGCCGGGGCAATTGGAGCAGAATTAGCACCCCTGAATGTCCTTAATCGTGTACTTTTTGATGCCAAAAACGAAACCTTATTTATGCCACTATCATGGCCGTCGTCCATGTAAAATGAAATATTCATTGCATTATCTTAGGAAAATAAATAAATTCGAAAGGAAATATTTAAATACAAGTACTTTTGCAAATGCAGATTGTCCTAAAATGATTGAAAGTACTATTATCATTTAGAGGTTACTGCCATTCTGCACACGCGCATGCCACTGTCATGGCTACCGTTTGAAAGCAACAAGTTTTCTACCTTTAAGCTCAACCTAGAGATTTCTATATCTGTGATTGAAATACATGACGAGAACGCAAAGCTGTGCTACGTAGAAGGGGGGGACCTGTCGCAGAAATTCTGCTCCAATTGCCCCGGCCTGCTCGGACATTCATTTCAGGGCGAAATTCAGTATAATAATGGTAATGCGTTAGGATGTTCACCCCTCAACCCTTTAACGCGCAGTGTTCCCGCTCTGGGAACACCCAACTCTGACGTTTTGACTGTTGCCAGTCACGAAGAATAGATTGGATTTCTATAAAAATAGTGGCGGGTGACAGAGCTACACGATAATCCTTTACTTTTGAGCACGTCATTTCCCGTCAAAAGATTATTTTTAACAGCACTGACATCGCTGAAAAATGGAAGAATGCGAGAACAGCTGGACAGATGGCTCATGCTGAAAAAAGGGCAGCCGTTTGCCATCGCTCGACCGAATGACCAGCAAGAGGGCGGACGATCGAAACGTTCATCACGTGCCACAGATCAAGAGACTCATTTTTTGACGACAGCTGGCTGTGCCGCACAGCCAGCTGCGTCAAAAAAGGGGTCTCTCGATCTGTGACACGCGATGAACGTTTCGATCGTCAGCCCTCTTGCGGGTCATTCAGTCGAGCGATGGCAACGGCTGCCCTTTTTTCAGCATTGGGAAAGGGTTGCGCCTCAAAGGGTTAATATATTAGAGTCCAATGGGTGGTCGATTCGGAGAAAAAGTCCTTGAAATTTCATATTTATATACTTGACAATCGCCTGTGCTGAAGTAGCCCAGTTAGTAAAACACTCGCCGTCAACCTAAGTGAGTGGGTTCGAGACGTAACCTCGGCATTTTCAGCACTATAGTGCTATTAAAACAAAGCAGGTTTTTTTAGCATCGACATAAACTGTCTGCACAATTTGTGAGGGCGAGGCATTTTTCAAATAAACTATTGAAAGCCGCGAATATTTGCTATTTTTCATAATGGATCGCTAAGTTTGGGTTGAAGAAATAGGTCTTCAAAGCGGAACCAAGGTTGGCGATATCTTCCAAATTTGGCTAGAAACTGGCAAACGCGAGTTTATTACAAAAGAAAGGTATTGGATTGTAAGGAGATTGTAAAATGGTTTTGGTAGGCGATTTCAATATAGATTTCGATTCCGAAAAAGTATTTTATGAAACAGGGAAGACAAATACGTTACACTCATAGATTAGGATGCGCTTTACAAGTGGTATTTATAAAGGTGAAGTATAATCAGAATATGCCTGACGAAGATTGTTGAACAGTTTTGGCAGGCGATTTTAAAATAGATTTAAATTCTGAAGAAGTGTTTTATGGAACAAGAAAGATAAATATCGCACACTGGATGGATTAGGATGCCCATTCCAAACAGTATTTAAAATTGTGTAGTATAGTTGGAATAGGCTTGGCGAGGATTGTGAAACATCATTTTAATATTGATTTCTCAATCGAAATTAATACTAAGTGTCTATTACAGAAGAAGTCTTTTATATTCAACAAAGAAGAAAAATAAGGCACTTTGCCTGAATCATGATACACTTTCAACTGAATGGAACAAGCAAGAAAAATAGGGATGACGCATGGATTAGGATACGCTTTCAATATAAAGCACTTCAGTGCGTATTTAAAATATGGAAGTGTTACAGATTATTATTATTTTTTTCACAATTCGTTCAATGAATTTTTACAAATAAATAAATTTATTAATCTAAATCATGAATTATTTTATTTTATTATTTTAAGGCTTATTAAATATTTAAGTATATTTTAATGATAGTGACTGTTCTACATTTCAAAAGAGAAAATAACTAATAATTGTGATAAAAATACTGTTTATTTTTTATTAAGGATTTGCGGTAAAAAATTAAGGGTTTTGTTGTCTGCCACGGGTACTACTCGATACCTGGGTACGCCACTGCCTCTAGAAGTCACGTGGTGTTGACATTCAATGATTTGTTCCACGCCATGGCACCTCGAAGTGTATTAACACAGTCAAGTAAATCTTTACGGCATTTACTTAAAATCTCAAACTTTTACCTGTCACCTTCTTCAACATAATTCCGCACAAAACTAATGAGTCTCTCCATATCCTTGCCCCCCTCCCCCCTCCTTTCCTTCTCCAAGGGCGCAAGCAGTCGAAAACAATTCCGGAGCGCCCCGAAGCCAGAAGCCAACAACGAACAAATCATCTCAACTCCCATCGATTTCTTATTCGAGCCAGCGAAGAAGGCCCGCGTTTAGAGGGAGAGAATTTCTGGGGCGGTTGACGGTCCCGATAAATTCAGCTCCGGTGGGGGCGGGAAAAGGGGGGGGGAGGGAGGGGGTGGAGGTGGGGAGGCATGAACGTGACTTCCGACAAAAGCCGAGTGACTTTTCTTCGCCGTACAAACATCGATTGTTTTTACCCGGAAGGATTCTGGGATTTATTTTATTTTTTAACTTGTTGTCGTTGTCTTCCTTCGCAGAGCAGGTGTCAAGCGAGGTGAAGTGGCAAAAATCTCTGCTGTCTTTCCTCCATGGTTTTGCTCCTCCTTTCCGGGGGGGGGGAGAGGAGCAGCTTCCTCCTTTGGCTCCCCCCCCCCCTTTCTCACCCACACGTAGTTTTGGTTGAAGTTGGGTGACAATTCAAATTCGAGGTGTAAAACAGCCTTTTCCTTTTTCGCTCCTTTTTAGTGGAGTTCTTAAAAAAAAAAAAATAACTGATGACGCTAGCTCAGAAATTAAAAAAAATCTGGAGCGACTCCACTCGACTTTCCGAACACTTACGATTAAGATCATGACCCAGCATTTACATAAATTTTAATCGATGAATCATTCAAACATCTATATACCGAATTGAAGCTCCATCGAATGCGCCGTTTCAACGCTGGCGCACTTTCAAGACTTTCTCCCCATATGCCACAAAGAAATCTTTGTCGTAGCCCTGTAGAAAAACTATAAGTCCTATACACATCAGAATCGATACCGGTCTTACGATGGTGGTTTATAACATATATACCCAATTTGAGCTCCATCGAATGGACCGTTTAAACGCTAGCGCACTTTCAAGAATTTCTTCCCCTTTGCCATAATGTAAAAGAAATCTTTGACGTAGCCCTATAGGAAAACTATAAGTCCTATACGCACCCAAATCAATACCGGTCTTGCGACGGTAGTTTATAACCTATATACCCAATTAGAGCTCAATCGAAAGCCCCGTTGAGGAGCTATAGTATTCACTCACATGCACACACACACACACACCTCGTAAAAATAGCATAAATGAATACAGAAGACCTCAAAACGTGTCTATACACCCAAATCTCGAAGTCGAATTTTTTCAGGATGACAATACTTTCTTTACAGGGTACATGTTCGGAAAGTAACAAGCTAATTCTGACAATTACTCGAAAAAAAAAAAATTCAGAATGATTCTTTACTAGAAGGCAAAGCCCGCCATGGAGGCCATGACAAGGGGCGCTAGAGAGAACATTGGACAAAGATAGGACTACGCTCAATCTATTGAATCTTCGTTCACCTAAAATAAATAACACCACGCAATGTGTATTACAGACAGACATCGGAATGGCATTTTCTTCTAAAAACGCGCGAAAGCATTTCTCATTCCAAAGATTTCCTTTCGCTGGTAACATCCCCTCTTGTATCAATGTTTCATGTAGAGGATATACGTTTTACTTGTGAAAAACGTATTAAACTGGGACATCTGGAAAAAAAATTGTTTTAAACGAATGGGAATCGCCATTTTCCCTTCAAAGCCTGATGACCGTGACTTCATTAGGACGTCATTCCCACGATGCAGGGGCGTAGCCACGGGGGGGGGGGTTAGGGGGGTCATAAACCCCCCATGAGAAATTTTTTGCCATACAAAATGCATATTCTTCACTACATTATCACACACACGCATACATATATATGAGTTGTAGTAGTCGTAACCCCCCCCATGAAAAATTTCTGGCTACGCCCCTGCCACGATGCAATATGTTTCAGTCCCAAATAACGGTATATATACTGGCAACCGTGGGACCAGTATATATACCGTAAATTTCAAATGCGCCGTAAAAAAAATATTCAGTAAAAAATTTCGGAGGGTGGGGGGTCCAAAATTTTTTTTTTTGGGGGGGGCGGGAGGGACTAAACGGTGAAAAAAGCTAAATTTTTCACAAAATGGCTTCATCATTATTGTTTTGTTAACAAAATTTTAAATTTCGGGGGGGACCGGCCCCCCTAGCCCCCCCTGCGTACGGCCTTGTATGTCTTATTTATTGTCTGTGCAAGTAATATTTTTTTGTTATCGTAGATACAATCAGTAGCATACTCCCCCTCCCCTCCCCTCCAACCGAATTTTAAAAAATAGATTCTAATTTTTGCTGCTTTCTATTCCATCCAGATAATTTTTTTTTTAGTTTCTAATTGATGAGACACCCGCCCCCCCCCTTCCGCCCGAAACAAAATCCTGTCTACGCCAAGCGGCTTACACGTTCCATTCAAAATAACTGCCAAATACTCCATTGACGTAAATCAACGATATGTCTTCCATACATTAACAGAAAGTCCGTTAATTTGCAATACAAATGCCGTATACAATAGGAACTGCACGTGTACCGTATTTTTAAGGAAAAAATATAGAATCACGGAAGTTCTACCGTAAAGAAGAAAAATATTACAAGTACTGTAAAAATCTGCAGCTCTTACGCTGTAATTTTACGAAAGGTTTTTACAGTGCACTTGTGACAGATCATTTTTTCACACAAATGATTCACTTTTTCAAACTTTCGAAATAAAAGAGAGCTGAAGAGAGCGAAAAATCGCTTGAAAATGAGGGAACGGGTGGATTATCAGATTTTTAAAGAAGCGCAGTTTTCGTTTTCTAGACTTTTGTATATAACTATGAAAAATGTCGGGCGGATCGTACAGATGTTATAGATGTTCATACGTTTTTATGCTTAACTTTTAAATCTTTTTTTTGGGAAAAAGGGTGGTCAAAGTTTTATCTTGGAGTGGTAGCCCGGAATTGTTATAGAGCCAGCGAGTCAGGGATCAGCGTAAATATGTAGTAGGATAATGACACGAGATAGATAAAAAAAAATGTGGTTTAAGAAAAATTTTTCAAAGAACAGCACATTTTAAAAGCATTTCGATTAATTTTTTTTTTGGACGGTTTTGTAACGAATAATGGCTTATCGTTTACTTCAGTGTATAGTACAGCTTGTAAAGATACATTCTAAAAACTTCTTGACATAGTTAGTTTCAGGGGCGCAGCCAGAAATTTTTCATGGGGGGGGGGTTACGACTACTACAACTCATATACATGTATACGTGTGTGTGATAATGTAGTGAAGAATATACATTTTGCATGGCAAAAAATTTCCCATTGGGGGGGTTATGACCCCCCTAACCCCCCCCCCGTGGCTACGCCCCTGGTTAGTTTTTTTCCTTATCTATGTATCAAAAACTACGCAGTTCTCTCGAACTATAGCTTTAACCCTTTGAGGCGCAACCCTTTCCCAATGCTGAAAAAACGGCAGCTGTTGCCATCGCTCGACTTTACGACCAGCAAGAGGGCGGACGATTGAAACGTTCATCGCGTGTCACAGATCTAGAGACCCTTTCGTCAAAAAAGGGTCTCTAGATCTGTGGCACGCGATGAACGTCTCGATCGTCGTCCCTCTTGCTGGTCGTTAAGTCGAGCGATGGCAACGGCTGCCCTTTTTTCAGCATGGGGCCATCTATCCAGCTGTTCTCGCATTCTTCCATTTTTCAGCGGATGACAGTGCTGTTAAAAAGAATCGTGACCCTTTTTGTGACGGGAAATGACGTGCTAAAAAGGAAAGGATTCTCGTGGAGCTGTGTCACCCGCAACTATCTTTATAGAAATCAAATGTATTCTTCGTGACGGGCAACAGTCCAATGTCAGAGTTGGGTGTTCCCAGAGCGGGAACACTGCGCGTTAAAGGGTTAAGCATTCCAAATCAGCGTGCTTGAACCCCCCCCCCTTCCATCCATATATTTTTGATCGAAGTTGAGTAAAAATTCGGTATCGGCTCAAAATAGCCTTTTCTTTTCTTGGTAGATGGCTGAAGTGTGAGGGTGCAGGGTTCTGGCCTAGCGCGCGGCTGTCACTCTAACGGTCTGCAGTTTTGGACTGTTTATATGAAAGTCGCCAAGGTTTGGAATTTTCGTTGATGGATCGCCCAACTTGGCGACCAAAAATGAGTGCCCAAAATGGAACCTGACTTGGTGATATATCTGCCCTATTTGGCAAGAGACCGGCAAACGCTACAGTTTATTACGAAGGAGAAGTGTTCTTAGAATATGCCTGACGAAGATTGCAAAACAGTTTTAGCGGGCAGTTTTAACGTAGATTTCAATTCCAAAGAAATGTTTTACGGAACAAGGAAGAGAAGCACGGTACACTCATGGATTATGATGCACTTTCCAAAATGGTACTTACAAAGGTGAAGTATAGTAAGAATATGCCTGACGAGAAGATTGTTAAACAGTTGGCCATTTTAACGGAGACTTCAATTCCAAAGAAAGTGTTTTATGGAGCAAGGAAGAAAGATATTGCACACTTATCAATCTATCTATACATATAATAAATAGGAGTGTCTGTCTGTCTGTCTGTGTGTTTGTCTGTCGTTCGCGTAGCGGACTCACTATCCGACTGAATGGCACCAAACTCTGAAGGGAGATTCCCAAGCATACCGGAGTTTGCATCTCGTGCGTAGTTTTTTAAATTTTGAATTAGTTTTTGAATTATTTTATATTTTTCGTTATTTTTGACCGTTTTCTATCTTTGCCCTCAAAAGAGGAAGACTTCCGATCGTCCGAAAGAAAAAATAATGACACGATCGGAAAGAGGAAAGAGTTTTCTTTCTAAAGCGACCTTCATTTTTACTTTCCGAACATGTACCCTGTAAGGAAAGTATTGTAATCATGAAAAAATTCGACTTCGAGATTTGGGTGTTTTGACACGTTTTGAGGTCTTCTGAATCCATTTATGCTATTTTTACGAGATGTATGTATGTATGTGTGTGTGTGTGTGTGTGTGTGTGTGTGTATGTGTGTTTGTGTGTATGTGAGTGAACACGATAGCTCCTGAACGGAGCATTCGATTGAGCTCAAATTGGATATATATGTCATAAACCACCGTCGCAAGACCGGTATTGATTTGGGTGTGTATAGGACTTATAGTTTTTCTACAGGGCTACGACCAAGATTTCTTTTACAGGATGGCCTATGGGGGGAGTTTCTTGAAAGTGCGCTAGTGCTTAAACGGTAGATTCGATTGAGCTCAAATTGGGTATAATGTTATAAACCACCATCCTAAGACCGGTATTGATTTTGGTGTGTATAGGAATTATAGTTCTCCTAAAGGGCTATGACAAAACTTTCTTTTATGTTATGGCATAATGGCATATGGGGAGAAATTCTTGAAAGTGCGCTAGCGTTCAAACGGTGCATTCGAATGAGTTTCAATTGGGTATATATGTTTGAATGATTCATCGATTAAAATTTATTTAAGTGCTTGGTCATGATCTTAATCGTAAGTGTTCGGAAAGTCGAGTGGAGTCACTCCAGAGTTTTTGTTTAGCTGCATTTCCCAATTTTTGATCAATAAAAATCGACAACCCTTTTCTCCGGCCAATTCGAGTGAATTTCAGAACGCGGAGCCTATCTCAGCTCGCACCTAAAAAGCTATGCAATATTTCGATTAAAGAAAAAATATACTGTTACGGACAAACTGCTCAGCTGTCGTTTAAAAAAATCAAGCGTTTAAGATAATTTTTGGATCAGTTAAAAAATGAATTAGTAAAACCCGTACGAAAATAATTTGAAATTTTCGAAGACAAAAGGGATTTTTCGACTAGCATCACGTGACATCAAAATGAAGAACCAGCGGGAATAATTCTTTTCTTCGGAGAGTGTGTGGGTGGAGGTCCGAAAAAAATAAACACCCTTCTGGTTTTTGTTTTGTTTTTTCCTTTATCACTTCATTTCAGGGGGGGGGGCAGAGCCGCCCCCCCTCATTGGAGTATTTGTTTGCATCATTAAATTTATTTTACTGGAAAGAAAAACGGGCTGTTGAGGGAGAGGAGAGACCCCCTTCGGTCGCAAATCGGCCCGGGTGCCGTAGGTTGCTCATTTTGGTCGCGGAGCGGCCGTCGGCGGGCCAGATAGTTGCCGAAGACAGCCACTCACCGTAGGGTGTAAAAACGATCCATAGGTCGCAAGGGCGCCGGCAGGATCATTTCCAAGGGAGTGCACCCAAGATATATATATATACATATATAGGGTATTCCTGAATTCATAGGCCAAACTTTAAGAATAAAATGCGTAGAAAGAAGCATTTTTTGAATATCCGAGCAGGGTCTGGTCACAATCGATTCGGATAATTGGAGTTCTACTGTAATGTGATGGAAAAAAGTTTTGGAATACAGATTTTTACGAAAAAACCGGCTGGATATCCAATTTAAAGCTAAAGTTCAATTGTAAGCTAAGTAAAGGGTCCCATTTCGGGGGGGGGGGAGCAGACCCCTGAGACCCCCCTCTTGCTACGCCCCTGCTGTACACCAAAGTATTAATCAACCTGCAGTTAAATGCTACCTTCCTCACTAAAAAGGAAAAATAGGTCTCTAATCAACAAATAAAAGCGTCTTAAAAAGAATGGCCTTAACATGTTCTTGTAGTGAATTCTTCCATAATGTGATGGATCACGATATTTTGTAAAAATAAAAATATTGCCGTTCCCAGGATTCGAACCTGGGTTATTGCGGCCACAACGCAATGTACTAACCAGTATACGATCACAGCCACAGTAAAAAATGTTTTAAGATTGTAATGTTTGGAAGTGTTCTAATTTCAATCAGGATAAGAAATGAGGAAATTATTTAATCCTGGCGATCCTGATCAGGATAATGAGATAAACTTATAAAATTATTGTATTGTCACCGTTTCTTCAGAAATGTACAAAGTTTAAATTAAATCTGACCGTTTAAAGTGTGCCAAATTTGAGTTTAAAGGAGTCGGTTACAAACATACAAATATACATACAGGTGAAGGTAATAAATAAAAGCATGTTAAAATCAGGATAAGGGGATAAACTTATCAAATTATTGTATTATCATCGATCCTTGATATATTTGCAAAGTTTAAATTAAATCTGATCGCTTAAACAGGGTCAAAATCGAGTTCAAAGGAGTCGGTTACAAACATACAAGCATACAAACATACATACAGGTGAAGCTAATAAAAGCGTGTTAAAAAGAAATGTTAAACTTTAAGTGTTAAGTCCTAAAATAATTGCATTTAATCATATTCACAGTAGAGTCTCGATTGTTCTAATTTTCCAAACATCTCTGTTAGTAAAAGAATGAGTTTAGCTCCCAAATAATGTACAACACATATAAAACGGGCGATTTTTTAAATTCAGTTTTTGCATTGTTGAAATGTAATATTTACACAAAACTGCCATTTTACTTTTTAATTGTTGAGACAAGAAAGATGAGAAAATGTTACAAGTAATTAAGGTATTTTTCATTGTTAAAAAAATAAAGATAAAACTATCGAATTTTAACAATCAGTCTATAAAAGACCTTTATCAAAGAATGGCGGTGCTACTCTTTGGTGGTGTTATTACTATTTTAGTTTACTGTATAGTAAAGTTATTGGAGTATTTTGATGCTTTCGATCTTCCTGCTGACATCTCGGAGGGATCTTCGGTGGTGAAGAAGGAGACAGTCAGTTCCATAGTTCCAAACTCCATCCAAGAATTCTCACACGACAATAGTGACTGTGCATCCATCTCATCAGCTTCAAGTTCTGTCAGTTCATACCATTCAACAGACAATAGATATTTTCAGCTGGAAGAAATCACCATTCAACAATTCAATAACTATTTTTCAATCAACCCTGGGCCAAGCTACTATCATCAGCACATTGATGCAATAACCTGGCAACTCTTCTCAACCATTGACGATTCAATAGATATAAATAGTCACTTGATCGTCTTTGAAATAAATAGATATTTACTAAACCATTTTGGACTTGAAGAATTACCACCAGAAATCACAGAAGAAACAGAAAATCAGCCACAGAACCAGTCATTAATAGAAGAAGAAGAACCTCCACTAGTCTTCGAACATTTCCAAACAATAGACGAATCCACAAACACTCAATTCACAGTTACAGACGAAATAATAGATGAGCAATACGAAATCGAACCACAAATAGCAGATCCAGCCCAACCACCAGTCACAGAATCTCTTCCAGCTACACAAGTCTTTCCAAATGCAATAGTCATGATCATTCCAAAGAAAAAGAAATTCAGGCGAATCCGCAAATTTTTCTCCAGACTTTCCTGTACCAGACCAGTTCGGAATTAAAGCAATAGACTTACTTCATCTTCAATAGTGTCCATAGTCCCTCCATCATCAATTACAATGGCTCATAAAGAAACAACAGCTACAGTATCATGGATAGAGCCTATTTCTTCGACCAAGAACGGATTGTTGCAGATAAAAGCAATAGACTTCTTCAATAGTTGCCATAGCTTCTTCACCACCTAATTACAATAGCTGATAAAACAACAACGACAGCTATAATAATTATGAACAGCATATTTCTTCAAGCAAGAACAGACTGCTAGCGATAAAAGCAATAAGACTTCATCTTCAATCATCGCCGTGGCCTCTTCACTACTCAACTGCAATAGCTTATGAAGCAGCAACAACAGGTGCGATAACACGAAGAAAACATATATTTCTTCAGCCAAGAAGGGTCTAGATCTACAGATCTCAATTTCAACATATTCCCTATCTAATACTAACGGAACACACTATTGATAAACAGTTTCTTCTACTTCTTAGACGTAGAGCAAATGCAAAGATTTCCGCCAAGGTACATCACAAATAACCAATACGTGCATCCAATTGGCGAACAATACCAAATGGTCAAAAACTGCACCATTTTCATCTCTGCGTCCTGATTCAATCACCTTCCATTTTTGCATCATACATTGCGATAGGAATACAACTTTACCGTTTCTCTTCCAAGCTTATGTTCAGTGCTTTTGCGCCAAGTATTTTTACATGCACTTTCATCTGTGATGATGTCAAATTTTCATACTCATCTGCATACTGACTTAGGAAAAGAACTTTATCAGCCAGCATCAAGTCTATTTGTCACCAATCCTGGAGTGAGGAAAACCTATCGACAATTTTATTCTCCTGAACAGTTGCTCGTGCCATAACTTGTTTCAAATTCACGCCACCTTCGAACCTTTCTATGATAGTACCTGGGAGTCAGATGTAGATGCCTAACACTACCAA
This sequence comes from Cheiracanthium punctorium, assembly GCA_038373885.1. Lineage (NCBI taxonomy): Eukaryota > Metazoa > Arthropoda > Arachnida > Araneae > Cheiracanthiidae > Cheiracanthium > Cheiracanthium punctorium. The sequence goes on from JAWZYV010012486.1 coordinate 353,895, forward strand.
AGTTGTATTTATCATTAAAGACAGAAAAACTGTAAATTAATAAATCTATATAAATAAAATTAGACTTTTGTCTGTACATTTCTTGGTATTCAACAATTTTGCGATTTCTATCCGTTTCAAGCACCCTGGAATCCGATGCGACCCTCAAAAAAAAGTTTGTCTGTCTGTCATTCTGTCATTCTGTCCTGTCATTCTGTCATTCTGTCCGTGACGCTTTTTTTGTTTAAGCATCACGTAAAAACGACTGAAGCGAATGATATGAAATTTGGTTTCATGATAGGTGGTCACTCAACTTAAAACATAGGCGTCCAATTTAAAAAAAAAACGATTCGATTTTGAGATTTTGAGAAAATCCTTTCAAACTGCATAAATTTGTGTCCAAGCATCACGTAAAAACGACTGAAGCGAATGATATGAAATTAGGTGTCATGATAGGTGGTCACTCAACTTAAAACATAGGCGTCGAATTAAAAAAAATCTTGATTAGATTTTGAAATTTTGCGAAAATCATTTCAAACTGCTTAAATTTGTGTTCGAACATCACGTAATAACTGCAAAGGTGAAAAAATGATATTTGGTGAGATGATAGGTGGTCACTCACTTTAAACTATAAGCATCTAATTAAAAAAAATCCATCAAATTTCGAGATTTTGTGAAAATCGTTTAAAACTGAGTGAATCTTTGTTCCCGTATTACGTAATAACGACTAAAGCGAATGATGTGAAATTGGGTCACACGATAGATGGTTGCTCAACATAAACTATAGGAGTCCAATTTTTAAACATTTTTATTAGATTTTGAGATTTTGTGAAAATTCTCTCAAAATACGTTTATATTTCTTCAAGCATCACGTAATAACGACTCATACGAATGATACGAAATTGAGTGATAGGATAGGTAGTTGCTAATCTTAATTTATAAGCGTTGAATTTTAAAAATATTTTGCTTACATTTTGTGATTTTTCGAAAATCGTTTTAAAATGCTGAAAATTCGTTCCAGCATCACGAAATAAAGACTGCAGGGAATGAAACGAATTTGGGTGACATGATAGGTTGTCACTCAACTTAAATTCTAGGTTCAAATTTTTCAAAAATGTTGATTAAATTTTAATATTTTGCGAAAATTATTTCAATATGCTTAAATATTCGTTCGCGCATCACATAATGACGACTCAAGCGAATGAAATGATATTACTTAGTGACTCTCTAACCTGTAATATTTTAACAATACATGAAAATCATAACTTCGCTTTCTTTACTTTGGCAACATACTACATCCATTCTGTGTACTCCTACAATGCTGACGAAAGCTCTTGCTTTTTGGAAATTTTCATTCACTAACCCGTCGAGGACGGGTACTTCAGCTAGTATTTTTATATTTACATTCACAGCTGCGTCCGTGTTTTTCTCGCAAGTGTTACAACTTCCTTACGTTTTCCTCTCGGTAAAACACATTTGAGATGGAAATACGAGTAAACATTAGGGTGGGCCGCAAAAACTTTTTTTTAAGTTTTTCAAATGCGGAAAACTTGTGCCTATGGTAGACAAGTAAAGTGCAAAAAATAATATTTTTTTAAATTTAAATTTTGCGTTAGCGCATCGACCTTAAACTTTGAGAAAATGCGCAATTTTCATAATTTTTCTGAAAAATAGAAAACAGTCAAATAATTTCTGTAGGATGTAGCGATATGCTTACTTTACTAGAACAAGGTATAGGAAACATTAAAAAAATGAAAAAAAATTGCACGTTACGAATTAGTTGTAGCACATGACACTTAAAAAAACATGTTTTACAAACTTTACAAATTTCCACTGAAACAAGGGGTTTTTCCTGATTGTGTAAAAATGCAGTTTGTAATAAAATGTATTTTTTTTCTTGTCTTTCGTAACAGCATTATCATTTTTATAGTATTATGTTATATAGTATAACATAATATAATAATATATCTACATACATGTATGTATGTATATTAGGGTTGGCCGAAAAAACTTTTTAGGCTGTTTCATTTTTCTAATAAATGGAAAAATATCAAATATTTATAAAAATAAGTAGCTGTAGTAATATTTTAGTAAAATAAAGTATAATAAAGATAAATAATATATAAATCCTTAGTAGTTTATCACACTTTAAAAAAATTGAGAATGTCTATTAAAGCAGAAGCTTTCTTCTGATTTTTTAAAAAGTCAATTTGCAATGAAATGCAGACCTTTACTTGTTTTTTATAGCAGGACAAAAATTAAAATACTTGGTACACCCGGAAACCCTATCAGACATCGCTCTCCTAAAGAAAGTGGGTTTATTTTTTCTGTAGATGTCCTCATAGACATTTCTGTACAGTGTTGACACGCTGCTTTGGCAATGGAGCGATACTGCTGTACGGAAACAAGTCAACGTGTCAATACAAAACAATTGACTATTATTTTCCGATATTACTAACCTGCTCTATGATTAGAGCAGGTTAGTAATGGGATAATATGTAACTACATTTTTAATTTAAATATGCACTCAAATCACAAAAATTGCTTTATTTCCATTTATCTGTTTATTAATGTAAAGATTTCGATAGTTCGAGACAAGTCCGGTCCCGTCTACCTCGAATACTAATCGAGACTATTTCAAAATATTTTTTCCTAATTGCGGGCACACGCCGTGAGGCATTGAACACTACTACGACCGTAAGGGTTGGTCAATACATTGTGAGGGCTCATGTGCGTGCGCCAACATTATCCCAAAATATAAATGTAAATGATAAATCAAAAGTTTAAAATTTATGTACAATGGTAGAAAATATTAAGCTATAAACACAGGTCTACACAGCTAATTTAATCCGACAGTTACACGTAGAATTCAAAATATCACACACACATTAAGACTCTTTTTTTTTTTAACTGTCCTAAGGGTAAAAGAAATGATTACATTTTCAGGTTAATTATACTTTCTTCATATTCTAGGGGGGTGCAAGTGCACCCCCTTGCACCCCGCTCCCGGCGCCCATGATAGGTCGCACAGACCGGTCGCAAAGCGGCCCGGGAGCCGTAGATGGCACATTTCGGTCTCGAAGCAGCCGTTTGCAGACCGGATGGTCACCGAAGACGGCTGCTAACGGAAATTTTGAATTTGGCCTCTAAGCGGCTGTCGACGGCCAAAACGGGTCGCCGAAGGCGGCTCGTGAATAATAATACACTTTCCAATTGAATTGAATAAGGAAGAAAAATACGGATGACGCATGCGCTTTTAATAGAGAGTGCGTATTTAAAACATGAAAATATGAAAGTGTCTCAAGTTTTGTTATTTCTTTTTTCATGCATTTTATTTTTCCTTTAGTAAAACTACTGTGAAACTGTGGTCGCCAAAAAATCGCCAGGGCAAAATCAATACAGCACTTGCTCAGAATTTTCGAACCTGCAGGGACAAACAAACAGAAATCCTAAAACGCCTTCTTCGAGAGTGCCCCTTTAACGCGCAGTGTTCCCACTCTGGGAACTCCCAACTCTGACGTTTGGACTGTGGCCAGTCACGAAGAATAGATTGGATTTCTATAAAAAGAATTCTGAGTGAGAGAAGCTCCACGAGAATCCTTTACTTTTGAGCACGTCATTTTCCGTCAAAAAACAGTCACGATTATTTTGAACAGCACTGACATCTGCTGACAAAATGAAAGAGTGCGAGAACAGCCGGATAGATGGCCCTATGCTGAAAAAAGGGGCAGGCGTTGCCATCGCTCGACTTCACGACCCGCAAGAGGGCGGGCGATCGATACGTTCATCGCGTGCCACTGATCTAGAGCGGACCCCTTCGCACAGCCAGCTGCGTCAAAAAAGGGTCTCTCGATCTGTGGCACGCGATGAACGTATCGATCGTCCGTCCTCTTGCGGGTCGTTCAGTCGAGCGATGGCAACGCGTGCCCTTTTTTTCAGCATTGGGAAAGGGTTGCGCTTCAAAGGGTTAAAACCCAGTTGTTCGCTCTTAACCAAGCGCGAAGGGAAAACAGTTGTCTGAACACCGTTGCTCAACACACAACGCCCGTAGGCGGCTATTATTCTGAGCCAGCCCAAAACAAATTCCCGATCTTCTGTCTCTCCGTCATCCATCCGCCTCCGAGCAGCAGTCGGGAGACAACTCATCTCGCCTCATCGATTGCGGCGTGTGTTCGCTCTGGAAAAGAAATGCCGGGCGCTTTCTTGACTTACTTCAGTCGGGTGTGACTTTTTCTATCCTGTAACGCGTCTCATCGATTATTTTCTCCGGCAACGATCTGTCTTTTCTCCTTTTTTTTCTCCTCTCTCGCCGAGCAGGTGTCAAGTGAAGTGAAGTGGCAAGATCCGACGTCTCCCTGTCTCCTCCATCCCTGTTCACTCGCGATAGAAAAACTATTTTTTTGTTGCTGTACATGTTCTTTAAAAGTTAGATTGAGGTTGTTCTTTACTTAAAGAGACATGCATCAAAGGTTTTTGAACAGTTTTAACCTTTAACGCGTAGTGTTCCCGCTCTGGGAACACCCAACTCGGACGTTTTGACTGTTGCCAGTCACGAAGAATAGATTGGATTTCTATAAAAATAGCTCCACGAGAATCCTTTGCTTTTCAGCACGTCATTTCCCGTCAAAAGAGGGTCACGATTATTTTTAACAGCACTGACATCTGCTGAAAAACGGAAGAATGTAGGGATGGACGCGAGACGACTTTTTGCGAGACGAGACAGAGATTTACAGCTTTTTTGCGAGACGAGACAAACATTTTTAACATTATGATATAGGGATTTTTGCGAGACGAGACAAGCTTTTCGGCTGTTTTGCGAGACGCGAGATGCCAATTTTTCGTCTCGCGTCCATCCCTAGAAGAATGCGAGAACAGATGGATAGATGGCCCCATGCTGAAAAAAGGGAAGCCGTTGCCATCGCTCGACCTCACGACCCGCAAGAGGGCAGACGATCGAAACGTTCATCGCGTCCCACAGATCGAGAGACCCTGAGACGACAGCTGGCTGTGCCGCACAGCTAGCTGTCGTCAAAAAAGGGGTTTCCAGATCTGTGGGACGCGATGAGCGTTTCGATCGTCCGCCCTCTTGCTGGTCGTAAAGTCGAGCGATGGCAACGGCTACCCTTTTTTCAGCATTGGGAAAGGGTTGCGCCTCAAAGGGTTAAAAGTTCGATCGAAGTTGTTCTTTACGAAAAGCGAGAGGCATCAAAGGTCTTTGAACAGCTTTAAAACAAAAACAGAGCTATGATGTTAAACACCAGAAAAAACTTAATTGTGATTCTAAGATTACGGCCTATTATCTACGCGAGGGATCTAGGCCTAGCTTGGGTGGGAGTTTACTTCCGTGGAGGACTTTCTAAGAGATCCTAGACCGTATTTTCGCGATGTTTAGGAGAAAACGACTGAAAACTCCGACGTACACAACCTGGGTTTGAACCAGGTATGACGATGAAATTATCTGGGATGGAAATAGGGTGTTACGGCCAGTTATCTGAGCGAGGAGTCTAGGCTGATTGTTCTCCATGGGGGACTTTCTCAGGTATCCTAACCCGTATTTGCACGAAGTTTCGGGGAAAACTCCGAACGGTTAGGTCTGCGGACGCGACATGATTTTGAACAGGCACCTTCCGTCTCCCAGTTGATAGCGCAAACAAGTTCAGCCCTTGGTGGGACATACTTATGATGGTAAAAATGCTTCGTAGCAATGCCATAGCAAAGGGGGGGATAGGGGGGTCACAAGGCCCCCCCCCCAAGAAGAGTTTTTGCCATGCAAAATGAATATTCTTCACTCCCTTCTCATCACATACGCGTATACATATATGCGAGTTGCAGTAGTCGTACACCCCCCCCCCGCCTCCCTATGAAAAATTTCTGGCTACGTCACTGCTTTGTAGGTTTACTTTTTGGAGCCATTTCATATAGTGGTAGAGTTGAGGTGAAGTGTAATAAGCGAAGGTATGTCACTTTGCGAAGTATTGTAAGAGAACAAAACTTTTATTCGACTCCTTAGAAACGATGGATTATTACAGGATGGTGGTGGCTGGGAGACGTTTTACTAAGATGGTCAAAAGAGGTCCGGTTAATCAGAAGGGAAATTCAATCGAACAATGATCAGGAGGTTGACCAAAAGTTAAACTTGGCATACTGTAAGAAAGCCCAAATGACAGACAAAAATACCACATTCATTAATAAAGACGGCGAAAAAACCACGGGAACCGCTTAGTCAACAGAGAGATCTCAAGACATAACAAAGAGCAGGGCACCCAATTATTGAAGATAAAACTAGCCAAGTTACAGTAAACCAGTGTGATAGAAAATTAGTTCAGCAGAATTTTAACTGGTCAAAGTAGTGTAGGCTTATAGGAAGGCCGTTATGCATACAGATGCATATTAATTAAGTGTAACTGCTTTGCAAAGAGAACAGCTAGGAAAGCGAAAGAAATGAAAGCGACTTATTATTGACATAGATCAAAGGGTGAAAGAATAATTTAAGCATGCAATTAAAATAGATAAGAAGTTAACTGAAATTAAACATGTGGGAAAAGAAGCGTAATACAAAATTTTGAAAGGGGAAGTCATTGAAAATGAAAATAGAATTTAAAGTTAAAATGCTTGATTAAAAAAAAATTAGAAACTGAAAACAAATGACAATTAATATTAAATATGCGATCTTCATCACATCAGGCACCTTCCGTCTCCCAGTTCAGAGCACAATTGCACTCAGTCACTGTGCGACCGAAAAAAGTTAATAATGCTTTTTCATTAACTGCAGTATGAACTAACACATCAACACTCAATCTTTGTGTCTCATGCAACAGAGAAAATTACCTTCAAAAACAGACCGAAGTTTCACCCGCTTAAGGAAATACATAGGTCAAGGAAAACTCAACACCGGTCGTACGAGGGTGGTCTAAAATCTACATACCAAACTTGAGATCAATCGAATGCGCCGTTTACGATCTATCGTGTTCACGCACATACAATTTCAAGCACACACGCATACATACATCTACGTGAAAATGGCGCGTTTCAGAAATGGGCACTTAAAATGCAAGACATTTCAGAAATGATTAGCACGAAAAATGCACGAATCATCGCCATTTTCCCTTCAAGCCCCGATGACCGTGACTTAAGTGTGACGTCATTATCACTGTAAGATACTTCATTTTGTCACACAAATGATTCCCTTTTTTGACTCTCGGAATTAAAATGGTGCTGAAAACAGCGAAAAATGGCGTGAAAATTGAGGAACGGGTGGAATTTTCAGATTTTTAAAGGAGCTCAGATTAGTTTCTTTATTTTTATGCATAATTATAAAACATTTCAAGCGGGTCGTACCAACGGTGTCGATGTTATTTCGCTTTTTGTGCTGTACTTTTTAATCTTTTTGGAGTCGTGGCGAAAAAAGTTTTATCTTGTAGCAGGATACCCGGAATTGTTAGAGAGTCAGTGAATCAGTGAATCAGTGAGTCAGGCATAACTATATTGTAGGATATTATATTTCGGATTGTTCCATTCTTTCTTCTCCGTCACGATTGCACTTTTATCTATGCTTTATTTATTGAACAAATAAACAAATGCGTCGTTTTTTTCGGATTTAAAAATAAATAAACAATTTATTTTTAAATCCGGAAGAAAACGACGCATAACTTACAAAAGCTTGGCCTGACTTTGAGTGACCCTGGAGGTTACTGGCATAACGATAATGAAATAACTAGTCGCCCTCGGCGACCAGTTGGCTCGCCTTCTTAATAAATCTTGTTCGGAGAGAATCCTGTTCCCCACTGGCTTCCTTGGCACTGAAATCTCTCAGATTCTGAATGGAATTTCAATTTAAGATGGTTACAAACAGGGGCTGCCCTAGGGTAAGTGGCGCACCCTGCTAACCTAAAAAAGACGCCCCATTTTATGCTCTACTTAGCTTTTGAGTTGTACATGACGCCCCTTCGAAGCCCAGATGCGATGATTACCTTGCTTACCGTGTCGGGCCGCCCCTGTTTACAAAAATAAGATGGTTTAATGAAAAAAACCCACGAAAAGGTACAAATTATTTTCGTCGTATATTAATTCTGAAGAGCTTCTAGATCTGTTGGCCGTTATCAAAAAACGGAAGAGAAAAAAAAGTAAGAAAATCTGAAACACTTTAAGACTTTAAAAATAATCTAAAGTGCTATTTATTAAAAGCGTATTATAATCCATGCGTCTTCCCTATTTTCTTTCCTTATTTCATTCAGTTGGAAAGTGCATCATTATTCATGAGTGGGATTAAAGAAAATTAAAATTAATACTTCTAACACCTTTTTCTGGATGTAATAAATTAGAAATAGAAGGGGGAAAAGACGTGCAGAAAAATGCACAATTCGAACTGAATGAAAATTTCAAAAACTTACTTTTAATATTTTGGTTTGTGTAACATGTATTCCGGACTTGCGTGCATGATCCGAAGTCCACTTATAAATCCACGTCAGAAGGAAAAACCTATTCAGGTGTATTCTTTATCCAGGCATAGCAGACGATATAGTGAATTCATTTATTAAAAACTGCGTATTCTATAATTTTGCGCCATCTATCGACTGACCTGTAAAATAAAAATTCAATTGTATTTTTTGATAAAATGTAGTGTTTTGGTACATTACAGTAATATTAGTAGAATTGTTATACCAGTAAAGTAATAGCAAGACAATTTTAAACTGATAAAATATGTGTATTTATTTTGTTCTAATATATTCAGTTGAGCCATAATCGGGGTGAAAAGGAAATGCAGCTGCCTGCGACCCATTGAATTCGAAAAATATTCAGCAGCATTGTACTATACTTCACGGCGCATGTTCAGCTAGAAAGGAAAAACAAGTTTTACAGGCAAGGTCGATAAAACTGTGATGAACAATTCGATTCTTAGAGCGATCCTGCACTGTCGATATCGAAGAACCATCAGTTTCGCTGACCAACACTGAAAAAGTGCAGGCGTTGCCATCGCTCTATCTTATCTATCCGCAACATGACGGTTTGAACAGATATAGAAAGCCTAGCAACTGTAGCTTTGACGTCTTTAGAATTTTATCTTCAAAAAGTAAAACTATTTCAAATTTCAGGTGAATTCACTAAAATGTTATAATGTTGGTAATGTTAAAAAATATCTTAAATTAATGATAAAAATTAAAATACCTTTCTGATAAAAAAAAATCATTCATTCTGTTCTATTTCTATGTCATATTATAAAATTAGTGATGGCTTAAAAATTGCCCTTTGTGTAGTAATATTAATTTTTTTTTATCTTAAATCATTAAAATGTTTTATATGTGAGGAAATTCACCACAAATTTAAAATAGTTTCCGTGTGAAAATAAAACTGTGATGACGTCATTACTCAGAACAGCCTAGAACGGTTATTCTGCGGAAAATACCCGCGATACTAAAAACAGTTTTCTTTTCACATTATTTCGCTTTTTTTTTTTTCATTCACTCCGGTATTTTTTTTTTAACATAATTAGCGAAAATTTCTGTGGACTGATTTTTGTGGAAAAATTCTCGTCTACACGTTTTCGTTTGATTTATGGTTAGTATGTAGTGAGGGAGAGAGGAGAGAGTAGAACGTTGAAAGTCACCAACGTCTCCAATTTCAGCTAATGTCGCCAAGTTTGTCCTCCAAAACTGAACCTAGCTTATGGATATTTTTCCATATTGGATAAGAAACTGGCAAACCTTACGGTTTTTTATAAAGGAGAAGTATTGTTAAAATATGATTCACGAAGTTTATCAAAACAATTTTAGTACGCGATTTTAATAAATAGGTTTCAGTTCTAAAAAGTGCTTTATGGAACAAGAAACGCAAACACAGTACACTCAGGGATTATGATGGACATTCCAAATAGTATTTAAAATGGTGAAGTATAGTTGGAATAGGCTTGGTGAAGATTGTAAAACAGCTTTGGTAGGCATTTTTTATGTCGGATTTCGATTCCAAAGAAGAGTTTTATTGAATGAGGCAGAGAAATAAGCACGAAGCATGGGTTATTACAAAGGAGAAGTGCAGTTAGAATATATTTGGCAAAGATTGCCGAAAACGTTTTATTTGGCAATTTAAAGTATTATTGGCTTTTTTAATATACATTTGAAGTCCAAAGAAGTGTTTTATGGTACAGGGAAGACCGCACACTCATGGATTATGATACACTTTCCAAATGGTATTCATAAAGGTGAAGTATAGTTAGAATATGACGGACGAAGACTGTTAAGCAGTTTTGGTAAGCGTTTTTAATATAGATTTCGATGAAGTGTTTTTATGGAACAAGGAAGGAAAACACGGCACACTCATGGATTATGATGCACATTCTAAACAAAATTTAAAACAGTGAAGTATAGTTGTAATATACTTGGCGAATATTGTAAAATAGTTTTAGTAGGCAATTTTAAGATAGATTTCGATTCTAAAGATGGGTTCTATGAAACAAGGAAGAAAATACGGCACACTCCTGAATAATGATACACTTTCCAACTTAATGGTATAAGGAAGAAAAATAGGGGCGACGCATAGATTATGATACGCTTTTAATATATAGCATTTTTGTGCGTTATTAAAATAGGAAAGTGTTTCGGATTTTTTTTTTTTTCCAATTTTCATGTTACAAGCGGACTATGTGGCGACATCTTAAATATTTCCAATTCTCCCAACGTGCATGAATTCCGTAAAAAAACTGTTCAAAAGCTCATTGATTTTCCCTTAACCAACGTCTTACGTTATCTTAATATGTTTGTAATCAAGAACTATTGTTAACGTGTTCTCAACTTTTCATTTTTTTTCTCTCTCCACCAGGTGTCCCGAGTCGTCTTGCCCCAAACCCCGAGGTCTCTTCCCCGGGGCGCCGCGAAGATGTGACGTGCATGGAGCGTGCGGAACTGACGTGCAAAGTCGTGCTCGTGGGAGATAGCGGTTGCGGAAAAACGGCACTCGTGCACAGATTCGTCAGCGACACACACACGCAGGTGAGGTGGTCACGCGTCTAGCTGAAACGTGAGCTTGAAATCAGGCTGAATTTGTTTTTGTATACGCAGGGTGGGCGAAAAGTCCGTGAAAACTTTAAAGTTTTTAATGAAGTAAATTTATTAAAAAAGAACAAATAATGATAGAAAATTGCGGTTTGCACAAATAGGATTAGAGGGGTGATTGGATTTTTTTTTTTTATTACAAGAAAGCTTGGAGTTCTAAATGTTACCGATAGATGGCACTGGCGTGCACAATGGGAAGCAAGTTTCTAATTTTAAAAATTCGAAAGTTCCCTAATCCTTTCCATGAAATTCCGTATCATAATTTGTTCTTTCTTGATGAATTTTTAAAGTTTTCACGAGCTTTTGAGATATTCTGGGTGCATCAAAGTTTAAATATTCATCAATAAAGAACAAATAACGAGACAAAATGTCGGTTCCCATGGATAAGATTAGAGAGATTTCGGAATTTTTACACTGGAAACGTGCTTCCCATTGCGCATGTCAGCGCCACCTATCGGTAACATTTGGAACTAGTCTTTTTTGTCATTAGAAAAAGTCCGATCACCCCCTAATCCTATTTGTGCAAATCGCAATATTTTTATAATTATTTGTTCATTTTAAATAAATTTTTAAAGTTTTTAGAGGCTTTTTGCCCACACTATATACAAAAAAAAGAAACAAAACCCATTAAGAACTACTTCTTTCAAATAGATTAATTACGGAAAACACAGTTAAGCTTTCATGGAGATAAAAGTTAAATTGTAGTTCGCAAGAGTTCTTTTCATGCACCCGTTAACAACTACTTTGGAAGAAAGGTTTATAAGCGTTTATCTAATCAGTTAACTAAGTTTTATAAACAATGGCCTTTTCTCCGACAATTTAAATCCAAAAAAAGAAATGGAATTTATAAAATATTAGTTTTAGCCAAGCGCTTTCTGTGAAAAATGCTTTTTTTTTTTGCCAAACACTAGTCGGAAAGTTCACTATTACTTCAACACATCGTCTAAAGAAATGGTTAATAGGTACATGCAGACGACAATTCCGACCCTGCTTTGTTATGTGATCCTGAACCGGATTGTTTCCCTCAGCCACTTCTTACATTTTATTCCCAAGAGTTCTGGATTACCTTGTATACACAATAAAATTTTAAAGGCACACGCTAAAACATTTTTTGTTGAATTTAACAAAATTTGTTTGGTTAAGTAGCTTGGTAGTTTTTTTTTTTTAATTTGAAAAAAGCTTGTTTCATTCAACCAAATTGATTTAACAAATGGTTTTTTAAATTAACAAAAACATTTGGTTGAAATTAGGACCAATCAGAATTTTTCAACTATCAATTTATGCATGCGTCAATGAGCAGTGCGAGGTCGACGAAAGAGCAGATTTTTTCAAAAAGAGTTAATCTTTTCATTAAAAAAAATCAGTAAATTTTAATTTACTGATTATTAAAACTGAAATTGCATTCTAAATCTGCGATTTCATTCTTTGCTCACAAGCGTAGTCCCTCCCAAACATTTACTTCCATCATCGTAAGAGGATTACGACTTTACGTCAGAATGATGTAGTAGGTATTTTAGATGCAATACCCACGAGACTTTACGAGAGATTAGAGCCAAGTTACGCCATTTTGAGGCATCATTTGTAAGCCGTTAACGGTCCCAGAGTTCTGAATTCGAGGCCCCAATCGATACAATACGCAAACATAAAGGAAAATAAAGGTAAAGGGATATCGCTTTGGAGCGTTGCCATTTCAGATGCAGAAAAAGAAACTGTAAATAAGTAGTAATGGAAACAACCAAGCAGAATGTAAACGGACAGTGGAAGAATATCTCAAAAAATGAGTGAACGATAAGAGAAATAATACTGCTTTTAATATTTATACATCATTTCTTTTTATTCATGATCGTTTCGAATTATCATAATAATTTCGCGTGAATGAAAAAAAAAACTATAACAGTTTAAACAAAAAATAAAAGGGTATTTTTTTAATGGTTGTATGTTTTAAAGACATTAGGAGAGGAATATCTGATATTTGAAAGAACTTTGATCATTGAACCGTGAAATAAAGTTATGAAATTTCCACCTCCCCCCCCTTATACTTATGCACAAGGAGGCCATCTAATCGATCATAAAAACTGCAATATGTACGATAACGATTTTCAGATACTTAAGTAGTCAGAGTACATACAATGGAACCTCTGTTTAACGAAGTCGCAAAATCCCGGAAAAAAGTTCGCTCTATGGAAAATTCGTTCAATAGAGATTTACCTTTTAAATGCTCTCAATTGCATACAACTGATTTTAAATTTATAGACACTCAATATTACTGAAAAAAAATAGTTATTCATACTTTAAAAAAATAAATAATAACAATTTGAGGGTTTTTTTTCTTTTATTTATACAAAAGAAATCTGCAAGGAAAAAGAAAACGTGCGAAATGACACCGTATTTTTGGTTAGAAGTCCATCATTTTACGATGAAATGAATGAATTTGGATGACATTATCGTATTCGTTATAATCTCTCAGTGAGTTAAGACACTTGGTGAAACCAGTTCGAGGTCACTGATAAAAATGAAATGTAGTAAAAAAACACAAAATAAGTTTGTAATCATCAGTGAAACAGCGAAGGTAAACCACAAAAGAAACCTCGTTAAACAGAGAATGAATTTCACTATTGGGAGGTATTTTTACGTAGAAATGCGCAAAATGTTCTAGGTTCTGAGGAAAAATTCGCAAAATAGAGGAATTCGCAAAAAAAGATGCACGACTGTAATTGTGTGTTATTTTATCACAAACGCAAGAATAATTCCAAAGACTGTCCCAAAATTTAATCAAGATTTAAATTAAACAGAAAACAGTTTTTTTTCAATTGTATTTTTTAAAATTGAAACATAAAATGGATAGTATAGGGCAGTGGTTCCCAACCTGTTTTTAATCGCGACCCCTTTTACATTTTTCAAAAATGTTCGCGACCCCCCCCCCCCCCCTCCTTCCATCCATCCTATTTGACCAATAAGGCAAAAAAAAAATGAAAAAATATATCTTAGGATTTAAAAATGATTATCTCTTTATTCCGTACTGATTATTATTAGGATGACTGAGGATGTATTTGGCTGACCTGTTATGCTATCTTTGGCTGAATATGGGTCAAAGCCAGCCGCATCTTGGACATCTAATTTATGACTGGCTTTTGTCTTAATCTACAAAAGAGTTTTAAATT